>JAPPVO010000032.1:60574579-61038155 GCA_030407325.1 Camellia japonica
AGTGCTATCAATATTGCTGCGTTGAATATTTTTCCAGGGAATACATATACGTATCTTGCTGCAGATAAGATGGCTAAGATGATGAAATTGATCCTTCCATTACAAACAGATATCCTAATGAGTTTTTAAATTCATTGGATCCTCCTGGGCTACCAGCTTTTAAGGTAGAGTTGAAAGTGGGTTGTCCTATAATGTTATTAAGAAACATTGCACCGAAAGATGGACTGTGCAATGGCACAGGATTGATGGTATCAAGGTGCGACACTCGCATAATTGAAGCTCGAATCTTAACTGGAGAGAAGTTTGGCAATTTGGCATTTATACCAAGGATATCATTGACTCCGTCTTCTGCAGAAATGCCTTTCCGAATGACAAGACGTCAATTTCCAGTTCGATTGGCATATGCTTTGACCATTAACAAATCTCAAGGACAATCCGTGAAATTTGTTGGGGTTGATTTGCGTACACCTGTTTTTAGTCATGGGCAACTATACGTGGCATTATCCAGATGCACATCTTTCGATCGTATAAGTATCCTCCTCCCTAATGATGAGCCAAATTCCACTACAAATATTGTTTACCCTGAAGTTTTGTTATGAAGACCTTTCGGAAATTAATGAGGCGTTCGTAAGAATTGTGGGAAAGAACAAATTTGAAGACATTATCAAACACATATTTTTGTAAAGTATATACATTTTTGTGACCACTTTTTGTAAAGCTTTCCACTTTTTGACCACTCAATTGATGAGGCGTTCGATAGCTATGACCACTTTTTGTAAAGCTTTCCATCTATGTGGACTTTGTTGCATTTCAAATATTTTTGTGAAGCCTTTTATTCCCCTATATTTTTGCATTTCCAGTATAGCTAAGTTTGATTTAAGAGTGCTAACTTGATCTTTTACAATTGAGTTATTACTTTGGACATGTAAGTTGATTTATTACTTTGGACATGTAAGTTGTCATTACTTTGGACATGTCAGTTGTCACTACTTTGTATACACTTTTTTTTTTCCCATTTTGTATAAAATTATGTTCTCTTTTATTTTCATAGGATGATGGAGATTTGCATCAAACTGTTATATGGGCTCTCTTTACTCATCTTCTTATTTCATTGAGAAAATTACAAATCAATGAGTTTTTAAATATTTTGTGAAACTGTTATATGGGCTCTCTTTACTCTCTTTATAATTTTTCTTATTTAATTTACTCTTCTTACTATACATTTTCTTTCAAGTATTGATACTAGCAATACTTGATGTCTATTAGATGACTTTAAAATCTTTTTAATTTGACTATTTTGTAAAGCAACAATTTGTATTGTATAGTTGATGTAATTGATGATTTTCACATTAATTTGACAAACCAGATGAGTTGCAAGAATTATTTTAGTTTACCATTTATTGTTGGGATGTTATGGCATAGAGTTGATTTCTTCTTCATGATATGATGCATTTAGTTTTTCAATACTTTCCATATCTTGATTGGAAAATTATTTCAAAATATTTGATTTCCGTATCTTAATTTGTAAACAATTTCTAAAGACTACTATTTGCGAGGTTATGGTATTTATGTTCTGTGTATTATATTATTTCAATCAGATATTTGTGGTTCGAGGTACTATGACACTCACCAATGTATTAGGTGTTAGCCACAAACTAATGGTAAGAGTGCTGACTTGAACTTTTATCAGGTGCTACAGACTCTACAAATTTTAATATGATTCATACAAATTACAACTACATTTTAATCTCAATATTATTTACACCGTGCCTTTAGGCACGGGCATACACTAGTATATATATGTAGGACTGTCATTTTCACATTATGACGTTGGGCCTAGGGTTTTGGCCAAATCTTCCAAATTCATAATTAAATTACAAATACATTTCCCAATATTTGTTTAAAATATTTGTATTTCTAAAAATTACATTATGTCCCTTTATATTTTTTATCGTATCACAAATGATTCCTTTTATTAATAAATCATTACGTCAATTAATAATTTTTTATAATGTCCTAAATATATTTTAATTAACAATTCTAGTAATTTTATTATCGTATAAGAGAGTAGTTTGGAATTTTATTTTAGGGAAAGTTATCAATAAATCCTAAATGTTGAAATTGTGCTCCATTTAGTCCTAACTTTTTTTCTTTTGATCTATTTGGTCCTTTCTATTGCTCAATGACGTAAATACCACTACATATTTTTCTGAACGCTTGAATAGGTGATGGTGTGGTGTGGCACAACCTTATGTTTGTGTGTTTCCGAAATTTGTGTTCGGCACGTATCACATTGAGGGTGATCGGTGGGTGCCACACATCAACAAAGTGCACTAAGGCTCTTTATGCTTTTTGCCTTGAAATAATGTATGTCACGTGACACACAGTGTTTGGCACGTGTCTTTATGAGGGTAGTCGGTGGGTGCCACACATCAACAAAGTACACTAAGGCTCTTTATGAGGGTGATCGGTGGGTGCCATACATCAACAAAGTACAGTAAAGCTCTTTATGTTTTTTGCCTTGGAATGATGTATGTCACGTGACACACACAAGGAAGGGTATATTTGATCACTCAATGTTACCAAACAAAGGAAATAGGATCAACTGGTAAGATATTCCCCTACTAATAGGACTAATCAGAATAATAGGAATAACCTTAGGACCAATCGGTAAAACTGTTTGTCAAATAGGATTTACTGGTAAATATCCCTTTATTTTTTCTGTTAATTTTGTGAAATAAAAATTTTGGTGTTGATAGTCTTTATTTCAAGTTTTCCATACTTGTGTTCACCTCTAATCACCTTTGCAACCTCCCTCATTTCTTGGTTTTTTTTTTCCCTTGAGAGTTGTTTCAACCGATTGTTGTTTAAGCTTGAGATAGAGATCCTTGTGCTTAATGGTTTAATCTCTTCGGAGGTTCATTACCAAAAGTATGACATCTCTCTCATGCCCAAAACAACCTTTTGTTTGACATTTCTCTCCATTAGTGGACTTAATGCTCATTTTTTGACTAAAATGACTAATGAATGGAAAGGTAATTAAAAGAGATAATAAAATTAGACTAAGAGGTAACAAGATAATAAAATGATTTGGGGTTCAATTGGACGTTAATTGAACCCATTGAGTTTTGAGTCATTTCATACTCTCATGTGATGGTAATGGTTCAAAATATCAAGTCGACCACTTCCCTTAATCAATATCATGACATGGAGAGGTCTTTGTTGGTCTTTTAGCTTCATTTATTAAGCTTTTATCCCTTGATTCATAGACCATCATGCAATGAGTTTGAGTTGATTGATGGCTTGTGAATCAAGTCTACCCCTCCTTTGATCTGTTTGATGATAGGAAGAGACAGGGTGGACAAACATCCCTTGAAAATACTCCGTTTGTGCTCTATTTCATGTCTGTTACAGTAGGGCAGTGCCAAACATTAGTGGCCGGTCGGCCACCTTACTATATGGCCGACCACTTCTTCAGGCTGGTCGGCCACCTTTTTCAGCCAGGTAGTGTCCTTTTTTCTGTAGAACAGAGCAGAGACTGAGGTGAAAAACAGTGCAAATTTTTTACTACAAAACAACATCATTCTGGCAACCAAACAAGGGCATTTTCGGGTGGCAAATCCGCATTTCATGTATAAGCACTTTCTCCGTGTGGCTCGTTGATTAGTATCTTGTAATTAATTAAGTGTAATTCCTTCGAACTTGTAATAGCTTAGTTAATTAATTTTGTGTTGTAATTAATTAATTGGTTCTAACTTGTAAATAATTAGATAAAATAGTTGATTCATTTATTGTAATAGTTACTTAATTCGTAGTAATTAGCTAGGACATTTATTCGGACCCTCTTTTGCGATGACAAATGTGTAATAATTTGTGTATGTCTTCCAACCCTCGTTATTTCTCCCTTTTATTTACCTGCTTGTCATAGATAGTGTAGTACATCATATTTCGTTTAGCATTTTTCATGCTTTGCATCCATGTGTCTTGTATGCATAAAAGTTTGGCTCACATCCGGAAACAATGAAACAACTCCACTCTGGGTCCTACCTCTTGCCTTACATCCGGAAACAACTCCTCCCACCCCAAAGTATGGAGAAATCTATCCAATCTACAGCACACCCTATTTTCCTGCAGATTAGACCATGTGAATCGCGCATTACTCAGAGGAGGATCTATCAACTCACACTCCCTGATAAAAGAATCAAAGTCCCGCATACTCCTATTTGTGGAAACCCCATTTAATTTTTCGGAAATTTGCCTAACCACGTTAAAATCCCCACCCACACACCAATAAGGAGAACAAAGCCCAAATAATCCCACTAACTCATCCCACCACTCCCGACGATCCCCTGATCTATTAGGACCATACACCCCTACAACCACCATTCCTTATTATCCCTATTCCTAAACCTAATAGACAAAGAAAATACCCCAACAACAACCTCACACTCCACTACAACTCTCTCATCCCACATAATCAACAATCCCCATGATCTTCCCCTAGAAGGCAGTACAGCCCATCTCCTAAATCGAGTCCCCCAAACACTCCTAATAAAAATCCTGTCAGACTCCTCACACTTTGTCTCTTGAAATATAACTATATCTGGTTGTTGAATTTTCAAAACCTCTTTAACTACGACCCTTTTCTTACGAGACCGTAGTCCTTGAACATTCCAACTAAAGATCTTCATCGAGAACTATCATCACCCCTTACCTCTTTTCCCTGCCCCTCGTAATTGATACCACTTGCAAGATTTCTTAATTCCCTCAACCCTTTCCTTAAACCCGAACCTTTATGATTTCTATCCCCCCCCAGATGGAATCCCCACTCTCTTAGCCTGAGACTTCTTCCCCGTATTCCTGACCAATGCCAACCCCAAAGTCTCAAGTAACTGTGTAAAATGAGGGACATCATCCTCCTCCAAAGGAAAAGACACATACTTACTCATTTCCCTCAACCACCTTTCAGACTCAGAACCATCGTTGCCATTAACAGTGTTCCTTTGAAACCTATGATTAAGAGACTTCTCCCTCGAAAGATCAGTCCTATTAGTGTCCATATTATTCAGCTGTGGGTTCAAACTGCCACTGGTAGAGGTCCTATTCGCATGTAACAAAGGCAAATTATCACTCTTGTTAGAAACCTTTCCGGAAACTTGTAAGAAACAAGGACCCAATACTGACTCCCCCTCCTGCCCCACCCCTCTAACTGACACAGAATGAGAACTCTGAATATGAGGATGAAGTGAAGAATTCATGTTGTCCCTGTCAATAGAGTCACCAACCTGTTCACAAGACTTGAAGGCTTCCTCACCCTCAAATCCCCCAGTGTGTTTAATACAAGAAGAACCTGGTACCTCCTCTTCATGATATAACCCAGTGAGATTTAATTCAACATTATCAGTCCTCTCCTCCTCCGAATAATCCTCATCTTCCTCATTCGGACCAAGAGATTCATCAAAACTGTCTAAAGATCCATATTCTTCCAATGCTTGAAGCACCCCTTGAGGATCACATATGTCTCCCTCCACTTCGTGCACCATTCTGTCAACATCAGGTAAAAATTCGATTGCTACATCCTCATCTTCAGCCAAATCATTAACATCAGTGTGTCGCTCAACCCGAAGAAACTGACCTGTGGAACGATCGACCACATCGGCCAAACCCAGTTGAATTTCGTTCGGGTTTAATCCAACCATCTTAGTCGAAACCAAATCAGCCCCCATCTCCACAACCTCCTGTCGTCGACTGTTGTTGCCTTCCTCCCTATCGTCCACCTGGGTCGTTGTTTGTATACAATCATTCCCGCGATCGAAAATACCTATCGTCTCCTTTACCCGACACAGCCCTAGATCCGAACCAGAACCAGAAATGCCCATTTGGACTAGATTTGACCCATCATGATTCAACATACAACTTGTATGTTTTTTACCCAGTGGACTATCCTCCACAAGATCCCCTCCTTAGCCCAAATGACTAGAGCTCAAAAGGCCTAAATCAAAAATCTCCCCCTCACGGCCCTGGTCTGCAATTGGTGTAAAAGAAAGTCCCAAACCTGATCTGGGCCCAATCACATCCAACAGCCCATCTTCACCGAAATTATCCTCTCGAACCCTGAAGCCCAAAACACTAGGCCCATGTTCATTACACTCATGCCCACCCCTTGATCTTCCCTCTTCATTGACATTCTCACTGGCTACTATCAGAGCCCCTTCGTTAACCCCACCTTCCTTAGGAACCAGACAGCCACGTGTCCCAGCTGTCCCCTCAGACTCTTCATCTCCCCCACCTCCGACACCAATCTCCAATGGAAGCTCTCGCCGGAAATCCCAGTGCCGATGACCCTTCTTTCGACTGAAAGACTTCGAAATCCCTTTTACTCGCACCGTGATGTCTCCATGATCTGTCGAGATCTCCATGGTTGAAGGTAGAAACCCAGAATTCGATCCTCTCACCTTCAACCTTACCTCAAACAGATTTTCAAACTTCTTTGTTCTATTATCCACTTCTAGAAGCCCTCCACATTTCCTCCCAATTTGCTCAAAGATACTGATATTCCATAAATTAAATGGCAAGTCACAAATGGCAATCCAGCCACCGTACGAAGCAATCACATTCGATCTCCTATGCTTCTCTTCTGACCATCTTTCCAACAGTACCGCAATACCCATTCCAAAAAACTGCCACCCTTTACCCTCATGGAAAGCAGCCATATCCTCAGTCTTAGTGAAGAACAGAGCTCGATTCAACTGAAATGGACACAACTTAATAGGTATCTTGTAAGATTTACATAATTCCTTCTCAATCTGCTCCCACCCAATAAAGAAATCTGCCCTCTCACACACCACCGCCTGATGAAGTACTAGCGAAGGCCCATCTCTTAGCGAACTCACTGAAGGAAGCTTGAGAACCTCCGCATACGACCGTCCTCTGTTTGCCCCTGTTTTCACTTGCTGACTCTTTTCCACTGTGTCATCCCCCTTGTTGGCCCCATTCAATCGAACATCATTGCAAGGAACCTTTGCTTTGGCCTCCTTTCTTATCTCATTGCCTACCTTCTTGCCTTCTACATCTCTAGTGCAGTTGTTCTGCCTTGCTCCAAATAGGATTGTTTCCAGCAACGAAGCCACATCCTTCCACCCCTTTCGATTGACTCCTGCTGGGATGATAATGTTTGATGTCCTAATCCCTGCAACCCACTTGGATAGCTCCACAAACTCGCCTCTCCTATTTGAATAACACTGCAGACAGAACACAGCCGAACTATTCGTATACTTTCTGAAGAACTGCCTTGTGGTACTCAGGTTTCCAGCATCTTTGCGAGCCTGTGATGCCCAAAAAACCCCTCCCAGATCAAGTTTCAATGTGAAACTGCGATGCCTATTCCTTTCTATGATTTCCACTACCTCTCCATGTGATCTCTCATCCACCTGAACAATAATAACCTTTTGCTCAATCTTCAGATCAAGCACACGATCACTATACCTTCTGACTCTCCCTCTCTCTGACTCACTCTCTCTCTCTCTCATGACTCTATTTTTCCTAGTGATTAACTCAAATGCTTCATTTGAAATCCATTTATCGAAACAGGAACCGAGTGTAAGTAGAGCAATAGATAAGCAATGTTATCATTGTTATGCATTCAAAAGATTGAACTCCCTCTAACATTTTCTAGTAGTAGTGTTCATATATTTTAGATCACAAAGCATAAAATATTGAAGTGTGATTTTTATATAAAAAAAAAAGATAGATAAATTTGAACACCCTTTTAATTGAATGGCTAATCTAGCATTAAAAGAAAAGGATTGAGGGGATTGTAGGAGAACACATTCTAGACAAAACCTCTAATGAAGTAAGGAGGGCAATTTCTTATTCTGTTCCATTTTGATTGCTATTCAAAGAAGAAAAAAATATACAATATCATTACTATTCAAACAAAAAACAAGTATCATTTGACCCATTACAAAATAATGTTTTCACATGGAAATCATTGAAGAAAAGCAGGGGGAGAAAAAACCAAATAAAAATTGCAATCATGGAGAATGAAATTATCAATTTAATGAACCTACTAAAAAGAAACCAACCAAAAAGTAGACTAATTCAAGAAATTACGAAAAAAATAAGCATATCACTACCTCTTCAAAATTGAAAGCATTAAGTAGCTAGAGTATAGATTGTGAATTTAACACATCTCTTTAATCTGATGAGAATGAAATTAATTCCAGATTGACTAAACAGAATGAAGCATAGGTAATTGTTGAATCACCTGCAACATCCTGGCCATCATAAGTCCCCTGGTACACAGTACCATATGTCCCATGAGCTATGGCATTTCTTATATCCAATTTAGCTAAATCAATTTCCCACTCTTCTCTCTTTGAATGAACTTCCCTGTCTATGACATTTCCCAGTATTTGGGATCATCTTCAATTGCCTAGCTTATCACCAACACAAAGAAAAATTTAAATAAAAATAAAAACTTCAATTGCCTGAGAAGAACAATTTTGAATAAAATTTTATTTAAAAAAAACTCCAAAAACTGACCTAAAAATATTGTTCACAATATAAATAGCTAAAAAAATCTACTTGATAGGCTCCATTACTAGCCAGATTTCCTAAACAATGAAGTGAGAACCTAGTCTAGAATCTCAATTAGTAATTACATATTTGAAATGGTGCATGCGTATCTGCTGAACATGATAAACAGACAATGAAGTTCAAAGAAAAAATTAGACAGTTTTGCACGGTAACTATGAGGCCCAACCAGACATTTAATTAGTAGATGTGCAATCAGCAATCCTACCATAACGTGCTATGAACTTCGGTGAAGTATCAGAAAAAATTTGCTAAAAAAAAAAAATTTGCACCTCAAAGTCGTTCCGTTGTGCTCCGGAGACCTTAAGTGCATTGACATCAAAGGAATCGATCCGAGGGCCTGCCAAATGAGACTTTGCTCGGAATTATCATCGTCGTCCGAATCCATGCCTATTCGAGGTGTCAAATCTTCATCATCCTCCTCGTCCTCGATCTCTGACTTGTGCTCGTCCTGAAATATCGATCGAGATTCAATCGAATCCATTGTCGATAGCCTCTCGTTCTCTCTCTCCGATCCATCCTCCACCATACTTTCTCTCTTTAGATTCCAAGCCAAGGCTGAGATCGATTAAAGGCCGTCTCTTATCTGTGAAAACTGATGCTCCATTTGTGTGTGCGCTAGTATGAGTGTCGAGATTGGAACCCTAGAAACTAGTGCAAAGATTGGCGATTGAGAGAGAGTGAGAGAGGTTTTCCTGGCCAATTTCCCTCTTTGTGCCGTTTTCAAAATTTTAGTCCTACTTTAGGGTGTGTTTTGAACTTTATTCCCAAAATAGGGTAAAACGGTTTTCCTATTGCCGTTTTTCAGAAAACGATTTTCCTAAAACCGTATTTCCCGATTAAAATAATAATAAAATTTGAAAATGAAAACTGGTTTTTCTAAAGCCGTTTTTAATTAAGTTTGTAATTAATTCTGAATTAATCAAAAACGGTTTTGGTAAAACCGTTTTCACATTAATTTTTTTTTTAATTTATATTTTCAACATAAATATTTTTTTACCAAAAAAATTTTTAATAGAAAACGGTTTTAGAAAAGCCGTTTTTTGAAAAAAAAAATTTTTATTAAAAACAGTTTTAGAAAAGCCGTTTTTTGACAAATTTTTTTTTTATAATAAAAACGGTTTTACCAAAGCCGTTTTTTGACCTACTAAACACCCCCTTCTCCCTTCCGACTTAGAAAAGCCGTATTTGATATCCACCTTCTTCTCCCTCTCTCACCCGATCTTCCGATCTTCTTCTCCCTCTCTCACCCGATCTTCTTCTCCCTCACTCAACCGATCTTCTTCTCCATCACGCAGCCGACGACAAAGAGGAACACCACGGCAAAACGAGGAACACCTTCATCAAACACCCACATTCAGGTTTGTATCGCATAAATGAGGGTTTTCATTTTAAATTTGGGATTTTAAATTTCGAAATTAGGGATTCAGATTTAGATTTGGGATTTCGGATTTCGGATTTGAAATTAGGGATTCAGATTTAGATTTTGGATTTTTTGCATTAATCCTGCGTTGGTTGCAAACCCCTTTCGAAATTAGGGATTTTAAATTTCTCTCTCTTTCTAATTTCGGATTTTAAATTAGGGATTCAGATTTCGGATGCAAACCCCTTGAGTTTGCGGTGAACAAACTTCAGGTATATTTTTAACTCATGAAATTTACTTGATGGTTTCTTCCTATGGTGCCATTTATCATGTTCTTTTTTTTTTTTTTTTTGGCAATTAAATGCTTGAGCCTTGATAGACTTTTGAGATGTTGACTCAAAGAAGATTTTCAGGGCCAATTTCCCTCTTTGTGCCGTTTTCAAAATTTTACTCCCATTTTAGGGTGTATTTTTAACTTTATTCCCAAATTAGGGTAAAACGGTATTTCTAAAACCGTAAACGGCTTTTGAAATTGAAAACCGGCTTTTCTAAAGCCGTTTTTAATTAAGTTTGTAATTAATTCTAAATTAACTAAAAACGGTTTTTGTAAAACCGTTTTCTCATTAAATTTTTTTTATTTTATATTTTCAACATAAATATTTTTTTACTAAATTTTTTTTTAATAAAAAACGGTTTTAGGAAAACCGGTTTCTGAAAAAAAAAAATTTAATTAAAAACGCTTTTCATTACAAACAAAACAGCCCCCTTCTCCGTTTGAACTTACGAAAGCCGTATTTGATATCCAACCTATCTTCTTCTCCCTCACTCAGCCGATCTTCTTCTCCCTCACTCAGCCGACGACGAAGAGGAACACCACCGGCAAAACGAGGAACACCACTCTCCCTCACTCAGGTTTGTATCGCATAAATGAGGGTTTTCAGTTGATTAACTGAATGCCGAATCAAACCCTTGTTCTCATCTCCATCTCTTGTCTATCCTTTACTTAGTTGATTAACTGAACACCACTCTCCCTTACTTAGTGAGGATTTCATCTAATTGACGTTCATTGATCTCCGACAGTGACAGAATCTACTCTTTCCGTTCATTCTTCGACGGTACGGAGAGACTAGTTCCGCCGCTTTCATCCACCAGGTAGTCCGTTTATCTACCGCTATCATCAACCAGGTAGTTCGTCCCTATTTCTCCCTCGCCCCTAATTTGTGAACCCTAACAAGTTTTTTTTACACAGTGCAGTCGTTGCTCTCAATCACTAGCGCCACTAGCTTCGCTACTCTCAAGTAACTTTTTTTCACTCATTCTCTCTTTATTGCTCCCAATTTGTGGTGTTGTTTTTTTTTTTTCTGAAGTAATTTTGAAAAGCTTATTTGGTGTGTGTGTGTGTGTATATATATGAAGTTGATTCTTTGATAGTATAATTTTTTTTCTTTGATTCTTGTGCCTTTTGGAAATACTATGAAATTTCTAAATATATAGATATATCAGCGTCACTAAGATTATCATACTCTGTTAGTGATTCAGAGTATGTAATCTACGTTAGGTGAGATTCTGTAGCAGGGGAATTGGATGATTCATTGCTATAGCTAATTAGTAGTAACTAGGTGGGTGGTTTGCTACTATACATGGCTGGGTTTAGCTGTTGCACTTGGTTGAGTTCTTGCTGAATTATGCTGTCTCACTTGGCTAAGTTATTATTCAGCACACAGGGTTGTGCCATAGGTGTTTTGTTTGTGCTTTTCCCATGAGTTTCTTTGTTTGTGCTGCTCTTTTGATCTGCTAGTTTGTTTTATATATTTTTTTCTTTTGATCTGCTAGTTTCTACGAAAACATATTTTATATATTTTTTTAATTTATATTTTCAACTTAAATATGAAAACTACAAAAAAATATTTTTCATAAAAAGCGGTTTTAAAATAAAAGTTTTTACATTAATTTTTTTTATTTATATTCTCAACATAAATATTTTTTACAAAAAAACAAAATTTAATAAAAAACGGTTTTAGAAAAGCCGGTTTTTGAATTTTTTTTTTTAATTAAAAACGGTTTTATGAAAGCCGTTTTTGGACCGAATTTTTTTTAATTAAAAACCCTTTTCATTACAAACAAAACGGGCCCCTTCTCCCTTTCCACTTTACGAAAGCCGTATTTGATATCGCACCCTGATTACGAAAGCCGTATTACGAAAGCCGTATTACGAAAGCCGCAATGGCCTTCCATGGTTTGTGTGCATGTGGTACCCACCCTGATGGACTTTCAGGATGGTATAGAGTTTGAGTTGGAAGTAGGGAGAGTTTGAATTGAAAATAGCAAGTTCACAAGAAGTAAAGTTTGAATTGGAAGTACGGAAAGTTTACCATTGCTTTGTTAGTTTGGCCAATTAATAGTCTACATATATATACAAATATCAATAATACAATGGTGTGGAAACTATCTAATTCTTCCATTTGTGCACCAAATGATTGCCTATTATATATTTTAATTAATAGTCTACATATGTATAAATTTCAATACCTTATGATGAATAAATTCTACAATTATCTACCTAATTATAGGGATTTCTACAAAATTTTACATAAATCTAAAATCGAATTCGTAACTCAAATATTTGATGAAATTCCCAAGTCGTAACTCAAATATTTCATTTTCAAATTTTATTATTATTTTAATCGTGAAATACGGTTTTTGTAAAACCGTTTTCTGAAAAACGGCAATAGCAAAGCCGTTTTACCCTACTTTGGGAATAAAGTTAAAACCACACCCTAAAAGGGGAGTAAAATTTTGAAAACGGCACAAAGAGGGAAATTGGCCAGGTTTTCCTATTCTAATATTTTAACTTCTCTAGGTGTTGAAAATTTCTTCTCATCTTATTTTAGCGCTTATTAAGGGCCAATTTTCCTTTTGTGTCGTTTTCAAAATTTTAGTCCCATTTTAGGGTGTATTTTTATCTTTATTCCCAAAGTAAGGTAAAACGGTTTTTATAATGCCGTTTTTTAGAAAATAGTTTTTAAAAAATCGTATTCATCGATTAAAATATTAATAAAATTTGAAAATAGAAACCGACTTTTCTAAAGCCGTTTTTAATTAAGTTTTTAATTAATTCTGAATTAATCAAAAACGGTTTTGGTAAAACCGTTTTCACATTAATTTTTTTTTAATTTATATTTTAACATAAATATTTTTGACCAAAAAATTTTTTTAAAAAAAACGGTTTTAGAAAAGCCGTTTTTCAACAGTAATTTTTTTTTTGATAAAAACCGGCTTTAGAAAAGCCGTTTTTCAACAGTAATTTTTTTTAATAAATATTTTATGACCAAAAATATTTTCAACTTAAATATGAAAACTACCAAAAAACATTTTATATATTTTTTTAATTTATATTTTCAACTTAAATATGAAAACTACCAAAAAATATTTTTCATAAAAAGCTGTTTTAAAATATAAAGTTTTTACATTAATTTTTTTAAATTTATATTTTCAACATAAATATTTTTTGACCACAAATATTTTTAATAAAAAATGATTTTTAAAGTTTTTTTCGAATTTTTTTGTTTTTGTTTTTGTTGAATTTTTTAATATTTTAAGTTTTTAAACATACCTAGCATAAATACACTAAATACCAAAAATACAAAAAAAAAAAAAAAAAAAAAAAAAACGAAAATTCATTACATTTTTCATATTTTTGTGTATTTATTAATTTTTGAAAATATTTTTTTACAAATATTTTACCTTTTAAACATATCTAAGTAAAATGCATCTACAAAAGTTTAAAAAAAAAATGTTTAAAATTTTAAAAATATTTACTAAAAACAAAAAACTCAGTTTTCAAAAAACTTAATTCTGAAAACTGAAACTTAGGGCTTGTTTGGTTTGTATATTTATAATTTTTGAGAAATTTTTTTAAAAATTTTTGTAGTTCAAATATTTTGAAAAAAAATTCCAAAGTATTTCATTGAAAAGTATGACTATTTGAAAGCTGAGTTTTCAGAATTAAGTTTTTAGAAAACTCAAAGCAAGCATTACGTTTAAATTTTTATTTTTATTTTTATTTTTAGAAAACTCAAAGCAAGCATTTTGTTTTCAGAATTTTTTTATTTATATTTTTATTTTTAAATTCCAAAGTATTTTAAAACCGCTTTTATGAAAAATATTTTTTGGTAGTTTTCATATTTAAGTTGAAATATAAATTAAAAAAATATATAAAATATTTTTGGTAGTTTTCATATTTAAGTTGAAAATATTTTTTGGTCATAAAATATTTATTAAAAAAAATTACTGTTGAAAAACGGCTTTTCTAAAGCCAGTTTTTATTAAAAAAAATTACTGTTCAAAAACGGCTTTTCTAAAACCGTTTTTTATTAAAAAAAAATTTTGGTCAAAAAATATTTATGTTGAAAATATAAATTAAAAAAAAATTAATGTGAAAACGGTTTTACCAAAACCGTTTTTGATTAATTCAGAATTAATTAAAAACTTAATTAAAAACGGCTTTAGAAAAGCCGGTTTCCATTTTCAAATTTTATTAATATTTTAATCGATGAATACGGTTTTTCAAAAACCGTTTTCTGAAAAACGGCATTACAAAAACCGTTTTACCCTACTTTGGGAATAAAGATAAAAACACACCCTAAAGTGGGACTAAAATTTTGAAAACGGCACAAAGAGGGAAATTGGCCCTTATTAAGGCCAAGTTTGTCATAACTTCCAAAAATTAAAAAGTCACTACCTTATTTAAATCACATCATCTTATTTAAATCATATTTCTAATACATCACATTAAATTCAATCCAAACTCAATCCAAATGAGCTAATAAGTCAAAAAGTACACTTTTTTAGAACATCCCAAACCAACCCTAATTTTCATTTTGGCGCCTTGGTTTTTCTGGTCACAAATGAAAATTTGAGGTAGCTTTTGATAACGTTTACCTTTTTAGTTCATGTTTATAAAAATTTTATAAATTAATTTTTGATTATTTTTAGAAAAATATAAATTTCACATGCGTTTGGTTTGAATAAAATATTTAAAAAAAAATTAAAACATAAACAAAAAAACACATATTTGTCTAGGCTTAAAATATTTTATTTATTTTATTATTATTCATGACAATGAGATCATACACATTATAATTAAAAAAATTAATTGAAAAAAATTAATTAAAAATTTATTTGAAAAAAAATATTTAAAAAAATTTTGTTAGTCAAATTTTTAAATTTCTATTTAAAAACTGACATAAACTCCTTTTTTCAGTTTACAATTTTTTCTCAAATTTATAAACTGATATGACTATTATAAACCAAGCTTTTATGATAGTTTTGTAAATTTTTGTAAATATAAACTGAAAACTAAAAACGAAATGGTTACCAAACAGGCTCTAAACAATGAATTCATGGCTCGTTTAATAATATTTTTTATTTGCGACAAGGGTATTGCGGTCGCTGATAACCTATATTTGCGTCGGGGAAAGGTTGTCGTGACAAAAAAAAAACTCATTTTTTTGCCAAAAACCTCCGTGTCCATTTTGTTGCGCAATGAAAACTAGAAAGAGAGAGAAGTAAAAAATGAGAGAGAAACAAAAGATGATCAGCGAGAGAGAGAGAGAAAAAAAAAAAAGAGATAAACGAGAGAGATATATAGAGAGACATAAAAAAGAAACAAAAAAGAGAAGATGGATGATCAAGAGAGATGAGTGAGAGGCGCAGAAAGAAAGAGACAGAGAGAGAGAGAGACCTATTTCATTTTTTAACTTTTTCCTCTTTCAACAACAATGGGCTCAGAGAAAGAGATGAGTGTGATTGAGAGAAATGAACGATTGAGAGAGAAGAGAGGTGGATGAGAGAGAGAGAGACACAGAGAGCGAAACAAGATAAGCGAGAGATAGACAAAGAGAGAAAGAGAGACAGCAAAAAGAGATGAATAAGAGAGATATAAAGAGATATAAAGAGAAAAAATATGAGCAAGAGAGATAGAGAGAGAAGAGAGATGAGAAAGCCAAAGAGAAGAGCGATGAGTGAGTAAGAGAGACACAAAGAGAGAGAGAGAGAAAGAGAGACAGAGAGAAACAAGATGAGTGAGAGATAGACAAAGAGAGAGAGAGATAGACAAAGAGAGAGAGAGAGAGGAAGAGATAGAAAGAGAGAAGAAAGATGAACGAGAGAGATATAGAAGAAAAAATATGAGAGAGATAGAGAGGTGAGAGGGATAGAGAGAAAAAAGATGAACGAGAGACAAAGAGAGAAACAGAGAAACAGAGACAGAGACAGACAGACAGAGAAGAGTGATGAGTGAGAGAGAAAGACAAAAAAAGAAAGAGATAGAAAGTGAGAGACAGAGAGAGAAGAGAGATGAACAAGAGAGACAGAGAGAGATGAGCGAAAGAGACAAAGAGAGAAAAGAGATGAGAGAAGAGATAGATGAGTGAGAAACACACACATAGAAAGAGAGAGTGAGACAGATAGACAGACGGACAGACAGTGAAGAGAGAAGACTGGTGAGTGAGAGAGAGGAAGATGAAAAAATGAGTGAAAAGAGATAGACAAAGAGAGAGAGAGAGAAAGAGCGAAAAGAGATAAACGAGAGAGACAGATAGATGAGCGAGAGAGATAAAGAGAAGAGAGACATAGAGAAGAAGAGAAATGGGCGAGAGACACAGAGAGAGAGAGAGAGAGAGACGGACAAACAGACAGAGAAGAGTGATGAGTGAGAGAGAGAAAGAGAAGAGAGACAAAGACACATAGAGAAAGAGACAGATTGACTGACAGACAAAGAAGAGTGATGAGTGAGAAAGAGATAGAGACAGAGACAGAGAGATAGGAAGATGAAAAAATGGGTGAAAAGAGAAATGTTCAAAGAGTAAGACGACGTCCCTTTTCTTCTTTTTTTATGAAGTCATCTCAAAGCCACAATATATATATATATATAATATTTTTTTTACTCTTTTTTTTTTTTTGCAATGGTACCTATTACAGTTGCAAAAAACTCTCTTTTTTTTTTTTTTTTTTTGCGACAACAATCTTTGCCATCGCAAATACTTTATTATTTTTTTTTGCAACAGCAATTTCGGCCGTCGCAAATACTCTATTTTTTGCGACGGCAAGTTGTACCGTCTCAAAAAGTCACATTTTTTTGCTACAGCAAGTTGTGCCATCTCAAAAAGTCACATTTTTTGTGACGACAAGTTGTGTCATCTCAAAAAGTCACATTTTTTTGCAACGACAAGTTATGCCGTCGCAAAAAGTCATTTTTTGCGACGGCAAATGTACCGTCGCAAAAAGTTTCGTCTTTTAAGCCCCATTTTCTTGTAGTGTATGTGTAAAATACATTGAACAAAAATGAGAAGAAGAAAAAAACAAATAGAGAGAAAAATAAAAACGGAAGAAAATAAAAAAATAAAAAGAAAATAGAGAGAAATGTGGGATCATGAAATCATGGAAGGATGGGTGAGAAAAGGAAAAGGTAAGAGAGAGATAAGCGAGAAAGTATAAAATGTATATGTAGAATATTTTTTGGAAAAAAAATATTTCAGCTATTATTTTATAATTTGAACAAATCTGAGCCATCCAAATGTCATAATAGGACAAAAATATGTTGAAGATTCAAAAACCGTCCTGCTTTATTAAAATATGTTGAAGATTTATATAAGGTTTAAATTTATGAAGTCTAGGTGTTCAATGTATTTTAAAATAGGGTAAATTACACTAACGGTCTCTATAGTTTGGAGCTTGTGTCACTTTAGTCCCTGACTTTTCAATTGTGACACATTTGACCCTGAATTTTGAATCTTGTTCCAAGTAAGGACAATTGAATATATTATTGCTTAATTTCAATGGCAAAATCGTCAATTTGATAAAATATAAACAAATTAGATAAAAATAAATGTCAACAAATATTTTTGAATATTTAAAAATTATTTCTACATACTAAAGATAAAATTATATAAAATTGATAAATATTTTAGACATTTATTTATTTATATTAAATTAATTTTTATTATGTGTTTAGATGATAATCGTGTAATAGGTAGTTTTTATTTTCATTAAATTAGTTTTTATTTTTTCAAATGTCAAATATATCAACAACTTTAATATCATTATTAAACTAATTCATTAAATTAAAAAATCCAAAACTAAAAACATTTCATATATTAAATATATCGATTACACATTGTAATCTTAACAGTCACCCATTACATGGTCATCATCCAAGCACATCATAAAAATTAATTTTGTAAAATAAATAAATAAATGTCTAAAAAATTTATCAATTTTACATAATTTTATCTTTGATATGTGGAAATATTTTTTTTTAAAATTTTAAAATAAGGACAATAAGGGCAAAGTCTTCAATTTGATAAAATTAAAACTAACTTGACAAAAATAAAATGTCAAAAAAATATTTTAAAATTTTAAAAAATTATTTCTACCCATCGAAGATAAAATTATGTAAAATTGATAAATTTTTTATACATTTATTTATTTAATTATTTTACAAAATTAATTTTTATTATGTGTTTGGATGATGACCATGTAATGGGTGATTGTTAGGATTATAATGTGTAATCAAATATTTTAATATATAAAATGTTTTTAGTTTTGGATTTGATACCCATTACATGATTATCATCTAAACAACATAATAAAAATTAATTTGATATAAATAAATAAATAAATGTCTAAAAGATTTATCAATTTTACATAATTTTATCTTTAGTAGGTAGAAATAATTTTAAAGTATTCAAAAAAAAAATTTGACATTTATTTTTATCAAATTTGTTTATATTTTATTAAATTTATGATTTTGCCCTTGAAATTAAGCAATAATATATTCAATTGTCCTTATTTGGAACAAAATTCAAAATTCAGGATCAAATGTGTCACAATTGAAAAGTTAGGGACTAAAGTGACACAAGCCCCAAACTATAGGGACATTTCGTGTAATTTGCCCTTAAAAATAATAATTAATTGTTAAAATTCATTTAATTTGTGGACTATAAAATTCATTAATTTAATCTCCACTACACACAGCAAAATCTGGTTCCAAATCTGGTTCTAAATTCTGGGATCGTAGATTTTTTCATATAATATGAATAAAAATAAGTGAACGAAAAGGGAAAAAAAAACAAATAGAGAGAAAAATAAAAATGAGAGAAAATAAAAAAATAAAAAGAAAAGAGAGAGGAAGGTGGGATCATGGGATCATGGGTGAGAAAAAGAAAAAGTAAGAGAGAGAAGCAGAAAAATAGAAAATGTACATGTAGGATATTTTTTGAGAAATATATCTTAGCCGTTATTTTATAATTTGAATAGATCTAAGCCGTCCAAATGTCCTAGTAGGACAAATGTATGTAGGACAAATTTAAAAATCATCCTATTTTATTATATAGATAATATAAAAATGATATTATAAACCAGATGCACAGATCAAGAGTACCTATAAAATTCTATCAGGAGATACTAGTCTACCCAAAACTTCATTAGGAGATATTAGTCTGCCCAAAACTCCATCAATTGATCTATTCTCAACCCCAACCATGGTTACAACTTAAAAAACTCAAAAGTTACATTTCCATCAATTTTCATAAAATAAAAAAATAATAAAAAAAGGGTTTATAGCCATAATGCTCTAACTAGCATAATTGTTTAAAGAGAATAATGTGCTTCGACATTAAGGAATTTGAAACCAACAACAAATTTGACTTTTCCTCTTTGGAGTCACAAAAGATGAGGTTTCGGTATCTTGAATATATGATTTTGACAATAGAGATTGATTAAAACTTGAATTGATCACCTCTTTTGTATTTTTCTGGATGACACTAGTAATGAAAACCTAGTTGAATTATTTTACTCCTTAAAAATGCAAAAGAGACAGAAAATGGTTGAACCATCTAAAGCATTATTGATAGTTGCTGACCACGTAGACAACTATATTTGAATTGGTGCTTATTGCTCCTATCCTTAACATTGCCAATTACTTCCTCAAGAATCCAAGTTCGACGAAAAGAGCAAAATACAAAAACAAATGAGAATTTGTGAATGATTATGAACAAAATAATTGCTCATGATTGCATATCAATTTTAGTTCCTCTACCTCCATGTATACTTCCCTAGTTCCAACAAGAGTATTTATGATCACTGGCAACTGAGTACCAACATCATTAATCGCCATCCGATCTTTTGGTCATTCCTCTGAACAAGTAATTCCAACTTTAAAAATCGAAATCAAGCACTCCTGAATTTTGTGACTATTAGTAGAGCTCTGATCTTTTTGTTTAAGCAGTCTTGGATCGGCAATAATGCTTGCTGCTTGTTCGGGCAAAGCAATCTTAACGAAGCTATGAAGACCCAAACTGAAAAATCTAGAAACCTCCTAGATGTTGATTTGTGATTATGTATCAATTTTAAGCAGAATATAACAATCCCAATCAAACAATCAAGAGAAAGAGACACAAAGATTTTACGTGGAAAAACCACAATTGGACACCTTCTAATTGTGATAAAAAAAACCACGAGCAACAGCCACAAGAACAATACACTAAAAAGATATAAAGGAATTACACAGGTATCACTCTCAATTATCTAGCGAATTCACAACGCCTAATTGAACCAACCTCTATGTGCCTCTTCCAACCCCATCTTCAGCACAGAATTGTCTTTCTGATGAGCCACTCCGGATTCCCTCCAAAGCTTCAGGCTCGAATTCTTCAGAATTCACAACTGAAGAACAACTCTCTCTTTTGTGTATAACAAACAAACCTTTGATATACTCTCTTTAAACCATGAGTTAAATACTCAATAAAACATCAAAGAAAATAACAAAATATCCCCAGATATAAACCTTTAAGAACCAAAAAGAAGATCTGGAGGACTTCAATGAATTACTTAGTTTTGGGAGAAAACCAAGTATTTATAAAGAACCAAAAGTAATCCAAGATTGGGAAGAAAACAAACTCCTTGAGAAATCCGGATTCTGAGGCTCGCTCGAGCGAAGCTTTCCTGGCTCGAGCGAGGAGAGTAATTTTCATGATTTCTACTAGTCTCGAGCGACGGATCCTTGGCTTGAGCGACCAATTACTTCTTTCAGGTTTTTGTATGGACGCAATCCTTCGCTCGAGCGAGCATTCCTTGGCTCAAGCGAGAAAGTCTTGGCTCGAGCGAGCACTCCTTGGCTCGAGCGAGCAACGGCTGACATGCAATTTTGAATGCAATTTTGCATTTTGCTTCGGTCGCGAGTTGACCGGCCCCGTAATAATCAGCGAAGTGGCAATCTTGAAAGCATTAACATCACAAACTTCTCTGCATGGCTCGATTCGGATTTGGATTCGCATCTAATAAACTCATAGCCTCACTGAAATAAAAGTGCGAAAATAAATACATCTGAAAGGAGTTTTGTCAAACGGGGTTGCCAAGAATAAAAACATAACACAAACTATCACAAAATATGTTATCTGTAGGTCTCTTCCCCGTGAACATCTCCAATAAAAGGATGCCATAACTATATTAATCACCAAATGTTGACTCCTCATTTCTATGCCATATTCTGCAATTCATGCATTAATATGTTAGGGACTAAGATTTGCTAATATTGGTACATCCACCCAATGATGGCACAAAATAATCACAAATTCAAGTAAACTACATGCCCTAACATGAGGAAAATAAAAAATATTTAATAAAATAAAAAGTTATAGTTTTAAAAGTCATTCATCCATCCATCCATTGTGCTGTATGTCAGAGAAATACACTGAAAACAATCAGCGAAGTATTTATTATAGTGCATTGTGAGGAACAAAAGCAAAAAAACCATCAACTCTGTTTCATTGATTAAAAGAGCAGATCCATGGCTGTGTGAATCAAAAATAGATTCTATAGTGCAGTGAAGGCACAAAGGAAAACAAAGAACCTGAGAGGTATATTTACCAGCAGCAGCATAACCGACCAATCCTCTTATGCCAACAGAACTTGATTGGTTTGCTGAACGGTCATAGTTAGCTTCTGGAAGGAATCTTGCTAATCCAAAGTCACCTACGTGAGCAGTCATTTCATCCTCCAGAAGAACATTGCTCAGCTTGAGATCACAACAAACGATTGGTTCTAAGCAATGATTGTGAAGATAATCAAGTGCAGAAGCAACATCAACACAATGTTCCAATGTGAGGCGAAATGGAGCCTGTTAATTTTCAATGATCCAAGTTCAACACAATGAGCCTATGGTTGAAGCAGCCACATGTTACACCAAACCATTGACAGAAGTGGATTGATTCATTCCACGTGTTGAGAGCATCGAATGGATCACTGGTTATTTCAAACTTGAATGCAAGCAAGGCTAGCCCATCAGTCTCATTCCCACCACAAATAGAGCAGATGAGAACAACAAAATGCATCAACAAAAAGATAGGCCATGGCACTATTGAACCCATTTGGGTATTGGAAACTCCAAATTGAGTTTGAAAGTCTGTTGTATTTTGCACTGTTTTAAAGAATTTTCAATATGTTTTCTCACTTTGAAGAATGAATCAGAGCATTAAGTTTATTATTTAGAGTTCTTTCCACTCTGCCCTTAATTTTTGTTACTTTATTTATAGTGCTTATCCCCATCTGTTAAATGTGCATAATCATTACAGCATGATTTAATCAAGTTTATTATTATGAGGTAGAATAGTAACCAATCACTTTGGTTTCAATTTTGTGAATTTAATTTTTTTAAATTGAGTTTTTATTTTTTTATTTTTTTTTGTTTTTAGTGAATTTTTTTAAAATATTTTAAGAATTTCCCCCCTTTTTAGATACACTTAATATAAATACAATTAAAAAATATAATATTTGTGATTTTTTTTTAAAAAATTGTAAATTTCAAAAATACAAAAAAAATGAAAATTCAGTACATTTTTGTATTTTTGTATATTTATTGATTTTTTAAAGTATTTTTTTTTAAAATATTTTACTTTTTAAGTACATTTAGGTTAAGTGCATTTAAAAAGTAAAACATTTTCTTTAAAAATTAAACAAGTAAAAAAAATACGAAAAATTAAAAATTAAATACAGAAAATTGGAATAAAGTTTTTATCTGTTCATGCGTGAATCAAACCAAACTTATGAAACATGTGTTAGGAAAAAGACATACATTTCTTATGCTTTTCTCTTCCTTTCTTCTACAGGTTAACTACACAATCTTGGATTAAACAAAAGAATTCATTGGTTCTTTTGTTTGCAACCAAACAAAATCTTGGATTAAACAAAGGTTCAATTGAAAAATAAAGGTTCTAGGATTATCGATAATACATTAAATAAATAAATACATGAGTAAAATATAAGAAACACCCAATAAGTTAATGAAAAAAAATCCTTACTAATAGATCGATGCAGTTAGGATGGACATGGGTTAAATGGCCCTCTCAACCTGATATTTTTAATGCTTAGAAAAACATTTAATCCATAGTGCCAAAGTGCTTGGATAAGGAATTTTATAAATATTTATTTTAATTTTATATTATTTAGTTACTAAATAAATTAAAGAGAGACTTATGTGTAGATCCCAATAGGTGGACTTATTAATAGATCTTATGATAATTAATGACATTTTTCATCAAACACTATTAAAAAATTAATTTTTAGCGACATTTGAAAATTTTGTCATAAAAATGTCACTAATTATAAGTTTTAGTAACAGTTTAAAAAAATCGTCACAAAAAATCACTAATTTTTAACTTTTAACGACAGTTTAAAAAATTCGTCACAAAAAAAATATCACAAATTTTAAGTTTTAGCGACAATTTATAAAAAATCGTGACAAAAAAAGTCACTAATTGTCAATTTTTAGCGACATATGTAAAAAATTATCATAAAATTTATCAATACTTATTTTCAATAAAACTTGATAAGAATTAAATTAAATTAATTATTAGCACCTATTTACAGTTTACCTAAACTTGAATGCCCTTTTAGTGTTTAGTAAATTTTTTTTTTTTTTTTTTTTAAATTATGTCATAATTTTTACTCGTTAAGTTTGTCTAGACGTGATCTCGATAATTAAAAATAATAATAATAATTTTCTTTAATTTTTTTTAACTAAAGACAAAAATGAGTAAAATTTATAATAAAAAAAAATTGAACTATTTTTGTCTTTACTGATATATATTTTTAATTTGAAAGATTATCTAGTTTGAATGAACTTAAAAAATAAAATACTTCAACTAAAATAAAAATAAAAACACTAAATGAAATACAACAGTCAATATATCAATATTTCCTGTTCCATAATTACTTGTATTCTAATCTTGTTGCTTTACTAGTAAAAAACTTTAGACTCTATTTGTCTACCTTAAGTTCACTTTTTTGTTGAATTTTTAGAATTTGGCAATAAAAACGTGTATAGTAATTTAACCTAGTTTTATCAATTTTGTGTATAATCAGTGACGTTAAGGATTAAAAATTAGAGCACAAAAAAAATACTAAGAAAAAAAGATTTGTAAATTAAACTTGCTATTTATAGTTATGATTTACGCTCAACTTGTGATTTTTAAGATTTTATTTATTTATTTTTTATTTTAAGATATGAAGAAAAACTGTGTATTTAATTTGTAATTTTAAGATTATCATGTTAGGTATAACATCAAGCTGGCATTTGACTCCCATCATAACATTTTGACTACTAATCAATATTTTAAGGGAAATTCCTCGTAGCTCGAAAAAGTGTGGCACGAATGGCTCGAAAATAATCTCTTACCGGTAAGAGATTATTTTTTTGCCTATGAAAATAATCTCTTACCGGTAGAGATTATTTTTGAGCCATTCGAGCCGTGATATTCGAGCTACGTAGCAGTGCCGATATTTTAAGGGTAAAAAAGTACCCATTTTTAAAGGGTATATATATATATATTAATTAAAAAAATAATATAATTTCATTATAACTAGAAAAAAAAATATTATAATTAAATACAACATGAGGTATAACTAAAGAATTCTTGGGTCATAACTAAAATAATGTTATAATTAAAGAAAAAAAACGTAACTAGGGGTACATACGATATATTCTGTGAGGGAGATTTGCGCTGGGTTATACAACCGAGCAACGATGACGGCAGGCTTGACGGAGTGTACGGCGCTGAGCTAACTCTCACGTCGGCGCGGCCAGCAACCTGACTCGCACGGTCAAGGATATCGACCGGTCAGGCACCAACTGGCGTTGCCGAGCTGCGGCTTGCACGAAGTGGACGGAGCTCAGGGTTACGGTGATGGTGCCGAGCTAGATAGAGCCCGGGCCAGACTTGAGACGCGGTTAGCACCGGTATGCGCCTAAGCGGTCGTTTGAGATAGGCAGCATCCGTAGGACCGAGATGGGTGGTTGGACGGTTGGAGGCCGGCATGCCTCGCCCGGCTAGTCCTGGTGAACCGGTCGATAATAGCTCGGTCGAGCCGGTCAGGCTTTCACCTGATTCCAAGTTATCAGTCAAAGACGCATAGCACGGTTATGTAATGGCAAGTCTCCCCAAGTGTTAGGCCGGTCATGGTACCCCGGTTAAGGGTGCCACCTGGGCCAATGGGGTGAGGGAGAGGACATCTGCTCCATGCACGCCATAATAACGTTAGACAGTTCTGTGTGTACTGGTGGAAGGACAAAACCTTTACACGCGTAAGGTGGTGAGAGGCGCGCACTGCCACCTGTCCAGGGAAGGAC
Source organism: Camellia japonica (assembly GCA_030407325.1). Taxonomy (NCBI): domain Eukaryota; kingdom Viridiplantae; phylum Streptophyta; class Magnoliopsida; order Ericales; family Theaceae; genus Camellia; species Camellia japonica. Next base: position 60,600,223 of record JAPPVO010000032.1, read on the forward strand.
GACAGAGGTAGTGCGCGCACAATCTTGAGGCTGCATGGCCAGCCTAGAAATAGGGGAAGAGACGAACGTTGGAGGTATGCGAATTCACACTCACTAATACTCTTCTCTGATTGTCTTCCTCCTTAGTTAACTGACTTGATCGTCGGAGGGTCTTTCCGGCACACCACCGCCGGGCAGCTCACCATTTTTGTTTGCAGAGATAGACGCCGTCACCAGAAGCTTGACGTTCAAGGCGTACGGAGAGCAAAGGATATTTCGCCCCCGTACAATTGGCGCCGTCTGTGGGTCTTTGATACTCAACCCTTGTTCTGTAAGCTTCTTCGACCATTTCCATGGCTAACAACGACGAAGTTCCGTTGTCCGTCGTCAATGGTGTCACTCCAGAGTACGTGCGAAGGAGAGAAGCCCCCCCTAATGTTCCAACCATGGCGGGCCTGGAAACCACTTCGCGAGGAGCGCGTGACAAGCGTGAGAGGAGTTCAGATCGTTCACAGAGTCCAAAGGGCTGCCGGCGCCGGGGGAAGTCCCGTGAGGAGCGCCTGGAGCACAACTCAAGGATCAAGAGGCCCTCATTCGTAGGATGGCGGCAGAGATGGAGCTTCTGAAGCGCCAAGTGAGGGGGAAGGGTGTTGCTGGAGAGGGCAACCTCAGTGAGCGCACCCCCTCCCCTCGTTCTAGCAGTCGCCACAGAGGAGGACTCATTCAATCTCCATCACCAGGAACTATGGGGTTGGAGATTCTGACCAGCGAGAGGGCAGATCCATCACTCGCGACAGCACCTATCGCCTTTCACGCCCATCGTCAACGTCGCGATACTCTGCCTCCTCCCGTTCCAGGGATCTCAGGGACGTGCTGGAGGAGAGAACGCGCCGTCGAGAGGCTCAGAGAGTGCCGGCGCTCTAGAGATTGAGTGCCCCAGTTCGTTGCAGTGAAGAAGTGGTGATGCCGGCACCCAGAGACATAGCCCCGGCGCTGGTGGACAAAGAGCTGGCGAGGCTTACAGCCACGCCGTTGTCTCTAGAGATTGAGAGCACCTCACTCCCTGCCGGATTCCACTAGCCAAAATTCACTTTGTACGACGGCAAGACGGATCCGTACATGCATGTGAGTCATTACCGGCAAGTGATGGCTGGCCACCGTCGGAACGATGCCTTGATGTGCCTTATATTCCCAGCAAGCTTGGGAGAGCTGGGCTTGAAGTGGTTCGAAAGGCTCCCGGAGGGGAGTATTGAGGGGTGGCAGCAACTAGCGGAAGCCTTCGTCACCAGATTCAAGACCAACACTCGAACGCCAAAAGGAGGTCGACCATCTCCTGGGCGTCAAGATGGAATCTGGAGGCTCGCTGAAGGCGTACAACGCGAGTACTGGGAAACTTACAATGAGATTCTCGACTGTCCAACCAATCTGGCGATCACTCAATACAAGAGGGGTCTCCCAGTCGGACATAGGCTGCGAGATTCACTCACGATGCATCAGCCCACCACCATGGAATCTTTGATGCAGCGGATCAACGGACACATTCGCGTGGAAGATGACGCTGCCTCTGCGACCGAGAAGGGTAATCCGGTCGCGGTGGACAGACGGATAACGGGGAAAGTTCACTCGGTTGGGCAGGAGGAGAACCGCCCTAGTGACCGACCAAAAGATCAGCGTCGAGGGACTGGCCAAAATGACAGAAACAAAGGTCGCAGAAATGACCGGGCTGATGCACCTCGCGATGCAGCAGAAGATGCCAAGAGAAAACTGAAGGCGCGGACAGGGATTACCACGGTCTTCAAAATTCCCATCTACCGCATTTTGAGCGAAATCCGAGGGGAGCCTTTTGTCCGTTGGCCGGCCAAGCTGGGGAGTCCGCAGCGGGGCTTCAATCCAAAGTATCGTTGCACCTTCCATGAAGAACGGGGGCACCGGACAGATGATTGCTTGCCGCTCAAATAGCATTTGGAGGAATTGGTGGCGGCAGGGCATCTTGACCAATATATTGATGGGGGAGTCAAGGCCGCGCAAACTGGTCAAACAGAGCCAAACGAAATGGCCGCCCTAGAGGCGCCCCCACAGGGTGTGATCAACGTCATCCACGGCATCATTGAACCAGCAAGGGTCTGCGAGCTGAGAGGGATGATCAAGAAGGCCGAGTACATGAGGGAAGTGCTCTCAGTCCAGCCCGCGGTAAAGAGGGGAAAAACCGAGGAGAAAGACGTCCTTTCGTTCTCTACCAAAGACCTGGAAAGGGTGCAGATGCCGCACAATGACGCTTTGGTGGTGACCCTTCGCGTCAAAGATTTCGATATCAAGAGAATATTGATCGACCAGGGAAGTTCGGTCGAAATAATGTATTATGATGCGTTCAAACAAATGAAGTTGGAAGACAAGGATTTGACTCCTGCAACATCTCCTTTGGTCGGCTTCAACTCGCAACCAGAATGGCCGATCGGAAAGATCATCTTGCCGGTCAGGGCGGGATCGGTTGTGAAGCAGGTGGAATTCTGGGTGCTCAAAGTGCCGTCGACTTACAATTTGATTCTGGGCAGAGGTTGGCTGCACGCCATGCAAGCGGTCGCTTCGACCTTCCATCAAGTCATGCGCTTTCCGGCGTCCAACGGGCAAATAGAGGAAGTCTGGGGAGACCAGGTGATGGCCAAACAGTGCTTCGTTGCGGTAAATGGCAGCCGAGCGGCCAAAGGGTTTGTTCAGATGGTCGAGGGGCCCGAGGGAAAGGAAGTCCTTGAAGACGTGGGCAGAAAGGTCGAGAAAAGTCAGTCGAAGATTTGGTGGAAGTGCGCATTGACGAAAACGACCCGGCTAAGTTCTTCCTCCTGGGATCGACTTTGTCCAGCGCCGAACGATCGGATTATGTCAATTTTTTGGTTTCCAACTTGGAGGCTTTCGCGTGGACGCCTTACCGATATGCCTGGCGTCGACCCAAGCTTCATCTACCACCAGTTGAATGTCTTCCCTAATGCACGGCCAGTCATACAGAGGACGCGCCGTTCGACCTTGCACCATGCTGAAGTGGTGGCGGAAGAAGTGAAGAATTTGTTGGAAGCCAGGGCCATAGAAGAGGTGCAATACCCCCGGTGGATATCTAAACACGGTGTGGTTCCTAAGAAGAACGGTAAGTGGGAGTCTGCGTGGATACAAGACTGTCAACCGCGCGTGCCCAAAGGATAGCTTTCCTCTCCCTCGAATTGACCAGCTGGTGGATTTAACCGCTGGCCATCAGAGGTTTAGCTTCTTGGATGCATATTGCGGTTATCATCAAATAGCCATGTACAACCGGACAGGGAGATCACGTCCTTCACCACCCCCAGAGGCTTATACTATTACAAGGTCATGCCGTTCGGACTGAAGAACGCCGGGGCAACCTTTCAGCGGGTGACAAAGATGTTCGCCCCTCTCTTGGGCCGAACTATGGAAGCCTATATTGACGATATGGTGGTGAAGAGTAGGGAGAAGTCCCAGCACCTCGCCGACCTAGCAGAAATGTTCGCCATACTCAAGCGCCACAAGCTTCGCCTGAATGCCTCTAAGTGCGCCTTTGGGTTGGCACTGGGAAATTCCTAGGTTTTCTGGTCACAAACGGGGAATTGAGGCCGACCCATCGCAGATCAAGGCAATACAAGAGTTGGAGCGCCCTAACTCCACGAAGGGCGTGCAATATCTTGCCGGGATGGCAGCCGCGCTGAACAGATTTATCAGCCAGTCTTCGGATCGTTGTAGGCCCTTCTTCAAAACTTTGAAGTCCAAGTTCTTTTGGGATGAAGAGTGCGACCGTGCTCTGGCGGACTTGAAAGCGTATCTCTCTTCAGCACCTATTTTGGTTACACCTCAGCCGGGCGAAGAGTTATATCTCTACTTGGCGGTCTCCCAACATGCGGTGAGCGCTGTTCTAGTCCGCTGAGGGCATTCAGCACTTGCCCATTTTCTATGTGAGCAAGACTCTGCTCCCAGGGCCGAAACGAGATATCTTCCCTTGGAAAATTGGCGTTGGCTCTCATGATGCGTCAAGAAAGCTGGCACACTACTTTCATGCCCATACAATAGTGGTGTTAACCGAGTTCCCGCTCAAAGTGCTCTTCGAAAAAGCGGACTTTACTGGGAGAATTCTGAAATGGGCCGTGGAATTGGGCCAATACGACATTAAGTTCCGACCGCGCACCGTGATCAAAGCCCAAGCCCTTGCAGATTTTGTGGCAGAATTTGCCCCTGGAACACATCCAGTCTGCCGATCGATTTGGTTGGTGCGGATTTAGCACAACCCATGATTCTGGCAACAGAGATATGTGATGGCTTGCGAGTGGGAGAAGGGCAAAGCTCGACCGAAATAGCAAAGGCCGACGACTCATTGAAAGAGAACCCAGCAAAGACATGCAAGAAGACCAGATTGACCTACCAGAGCTTGGAATTGAGAAGCTCACAAAATCCGTCTGATTGCTAGAAGCTGTTCATTGGCGAGATGTGGAAGTTGTTCGTCGATGGGGCGTCCAATAGGCATGGGGCTGGGCTGGGAATTGTGCTGACTTCGCCAGATGGGCTGATTATTGAGCAAGCAATTACGCTCGGCTTCCCAGCGTCTAACAATGAGGCGGAGTATGAAGCCCTCCTCGCCGGTCTAAGAAGCGCGCTGAGAATGAAGGTCACAACCCTTATGGTGTTCAGTGACTCCAAGCTGGTGGTCAATCAAGTCTCAGGGAGTATGAGGCCAAAGATGAAAGAATGGCCAAGTATCAGGCGCTGGTGCGAGCGGAAGTCAAAGTTCGATGCCATCAGAGCTTGAACAGATCAACCGCGAAGGGAACAGCACGGCCGTGAATTGCAGCCGGTCTCGCTTCCACTCAGACCTTTCCCAACCCCTTGATGATTGAATTTTTGCCTCGGCCAAGCATTGAGGAACCAGAAGCAACGAGGTACTTGCACCGACTTGGGACCTTCCTGGATGGACCCCATCATCGCCTTTTGAAAGATCGAATTCTACCAGAAAAGAAGGCGGCCCACAAGATCCGGGCAAAGTCAGAGCGGTTTTGGCTCTCACCTTCCGGAGCCTTATACAAGAAATCTTTCACGGGGCCGTATCTGAAGTGTGTCCACCCCTCTAAGGTGGAAGCTTTCCTCTATGAGATCCATGAAGGCATCTGCGGCAGCCATACTGGGGTAGATCTCTAGCTACCGAGCAATCTCGCAGGGTTATTGGTGGCCATGCATGCAGGCGGACGCAAAAATACGTTCGTATGTGAAAATGTCAGAAATTTGCTCACCAGATCCACCACCAGCAAGGGAGTTGCTCTCCTCACAAGTCCTTGGCCGTTCGCACTCTGGGGATTGGATATTGTTGGACCACTCCAGTTGCACCGGGCAATCGCAAGTTTTTCATCGCCGCCACCGACTATTTCACCAAGTGGGTGGAGGCCGAGCCACTGGCAACCATTAAGGAGAAGGACGTTAAGAAATTTGTTTGGCAAAATGTGATCACTCGCTTCGGTATTCCCAGGGCGCTCATCTCAGATAATGGCACTCAATTCGATGGGAAACTTTTTCGCGGATTTTGTGAAGAGTTGAAGATCGAGTTCTACAATTCAACGCCGGCCTATCCTCAGTCGAATGGTCAAGCAGAAGCCTCAAACAAGACCATCCTGGACGGGCTGAAGAAGCGGCTTGAGAAGGCCAAGGGAAAGTGGGTTAAAGAGCTTCCTAATGTACTCTGGGCGTACCGCACTACGCCAAGGCGATCGACTGGAGAGACACCATTCACTCTGGCCTATGGTATGGAGGCCATCATCCCATTAGAAATTGGCATGCCAACCATCCGCTCAGAAAGTTTCTAGCCGGACCTGAACAATGAAGCCGTGGCATTAGAGCTGGACCTTGCTGAAGAAAGGCGAGAGCGCGCGTTAATCCACATAGCGGCGTATCAGCAGGAACTCTCTAAAAAATACAACAAGGCAGTGCACCCTAGGCTATTCAAGATTGGGGATTGGGTCTTAAGGAAAGTGCTTGGCAACACAGTGATCCTCGGCGAAGGCAAGCTCGGTGCAAATTGGGAAGGACCATACAAGGTGGTTGGTCTTGCTGGCAAGGGGGCATACCATCTGGAAGATTTAGATGGCAAGGCTGTCCCCAGACCGTGGAATGCAGCCAACCTTAAGGTCTTTTACTTTTGAAATGTAATTTGCTTATGTTACTTAGGTTTTTTAGACCCCTAGCCCTTTGGCATTTGATGTAAAAGATGGCAATGTTTTTGTAATGAAAAATAGTCTCTTCTTGTTTTGTATTACGTTTGTCTAATGATATATCAAGACACAAGAGGCAATTATGGGTGCCAGGGGCAAGAACCGGCCTGCATGCGACCGGACTGTTTTCCTCGGAATGGGAGCAGACCGCACAAACAGTTGCGTATGGAACAATGCGCATTAGGGCTGAGCTGGTTTTGCTCGCCCGGTGGGAATGTTGGCGGCATGACCAACCTAACTGAAACATTGGTGATTTGCCCAATGTAGGAGCCGAGCTGATTTTGCTCGGCACATTCAGCATATTGGTGTCTTGTCCAATATAGAAAACGAGCTGATTTTGCTCGGTGGAATTGGCAACATTGGTGCCTTGTCCAACGGTTATAAGGCCGAGTTGACTTTGCTCGGCCAAAAGGAAATATTGGCGCATTAAACAACTTGAAAGGCGAGCTGGTTTCTGCTCGGCCGAATTAAAATGCTGGTGTCTGTAAACCGATCAAGGCCGAGCGGACTTTGCTCGGCCAAGTGCAAAGCGTCATTTTATTTGGAAACGCAGGGAACTGCAAGATTATTTGAAAACAGACTGTTTGTGCGGTTCAGCCGACCTGCCAGTTGGTTAAAGTTTGAAACGAGGAATTCACGCAACGCAAGCCGAACAGAAATAACAGATGTACGAGCAAAAAGTTGCAGTTTCATTGATAGAATGAAATTCAGTACAAGTGGGGGGGCATAGCCCGGTTACATAGCAAAATATAAAACAAAGGAAAGCAAGGAAATGAAAAGTGAAATCTTCAGTCAAGATCAAGGTTCTGCTCGGCTCCCTCCACCGTCAACTCGGCGCTCAGGGCTGTTTGCTCGGGCAGGATGTCCTCGGCCTCATTGTCAGTGCCCTCCACCGTGACAACCTCCCGATCAATCACTTCATCTTCAGAATTTGGAGATGCTTCGGGTGGAGTTTGCTCGACCTGTTTCTCAGCGGCGGCCTCTTCCTCAGCCTCTTTCCTTGCCTCTGCTATAAGACGGTTTTGTTCGGCCTTAGAATACGCCAGCAGATAGACCGGGATATAAGCAGGGGGAGGGTTGATGAACATGTCAGAATCCTGACCAAGGCCAACTTTCTCCACGGAGGCCTTCCAGCCACATTGGAAAAAGATGTCCTCGGTCGCCTGGACTTGACACTCGTAGGTTTTCTCCCCCTGCTGGTATCCCCGGTCCTCCGCGTCATCTACCACCTTGTCCATGGCTGCCTTGTTAGCATCACGCAGCTTTCTGAGCTCGGCGAGATACCGAGCTTTGGCCTTCTTCACGGCCTCATGCTTGTCCGCGTCAGCTCGGTCGACCTTCAGCTGCAGTGCATCCCGCTCGGCCGCAATCACGTCTTGCTCGGCCCTGAGTCTCTCTATCTCGGCTTTCTGGGTCTTGTTCTCCGTGATAGCATCGCGTAGATTTTGGCGCAGCTTGATCATACGATCGTGGGCAAGATAATTCTTCTGCGCGGCCTGCGAACAAATGAAAGATTGTTAGAGTTCAGAGACCGTGCAAAATACCGAACAAAAACTTGAAGCTAAGAATGTTCTACTTACCAGCACTATTGATTCTGCTGCCGAGCGAAGGACCTTGAGGTCGGATAGCTCGTCATGTCTTTTCATGTCCTCGGGCAAGGCCAACCCCTTGGTCAAGTTGAAACCAAGTGAGTGATCCTTGTCCTCGTGGACCGAGTCTCCGGCGGAAACTGCTCGGCCCTGATATACGAACTGGGGTGCCCAGACCGGGGGGGGTGGCTGGGCCCTTGCCCTTGGATTTTCCGGTCTTGTGTTGCTCGGCCTGGTCGCCCAGCTCGTTCGATGCTAGCTCGGTGGAGTCTTCATCGGCTAGACTCTGACCAGCTTTCTCCTTTCTCGGCCTTTTCTTCGACCGGCCAGCCTGTTGCTCGCTGGAGAGTGCAAGTACAGCTTCGGTTTGAGCGGCTGGGGTTGAAAAGTTCCCCCGGTCGCCTCTGGTTGCTGAGACTCCCCTTCCTCTCCAGTGATCAAGGACTTGATCACCCTGATCTTTGCCATTTCTTGTTCCGCGGTTGTTGGGACGAGTCTGACCGGTGGCAGAGTTGGATCTGGTTCTGGGGTTGGCTCACGCAGAAAGTCAGTGACTCTGCTCTTGCGCGGCGCTTGGTAATGATATGTTTGCTCGAAACTGAGGAGTTTTGATGCTTCCATCTCTTCTTCCGGGTAGCGCAGCACAGCTCGGATGGCCTCCTGGTTGACTTGGAAGTAGTCCGCTGCCAAGTGCTTATCTGCAAGAAGAAGAAGTGTTAGACCGGTGCAAAATAATAAAGAAATTGATGCATAACGAAAATAGCACGGTCTGCCGGGCTACTTACCAGCACGGCCGAAATCTTTCCTAATGTACCACCTCGGTATGGGTGCCTCGGTGTCTTCAAAATTACCGGACACCCACAAAAAATCGTCATCATTCGTCTCTTTGTCCGGGTTACCCTCAATGAGTTTGGCTCGGCCCTTCTTGACTTTAAGGTACCAGCAAAACCCACTCTTATTTCTACTGAGGCTATACTGGTGGAAAATCTCTGCGAGGCCGAGATTGAGACCGAGCCTTCGATTCAGCTCGGCGACTCCGTTTATTATCTTGTAAGTGTTATTGGAGAGTTGGGTCGGGCAAAGCTTTGTCTGCCTCAAAAACTCGCAGATCAAAGGCTGCACGGGGAAGCGGAGCCCTCCTTCGACAATGGAAACAACCGTGAAGGGGCACCGGTCTAAGTCTCCCCATTGTGTGTCTCCCTTCTTGCCGAGCTCTAAGATGACGTCGTCGGGGATGCTGTAATCCCTTCGAAACTCCGCCATCGCGCCGGGCGAGCTAACCTTAAATCGGTATTTTCCCATTTGACTCGGTTTTATTTGATATACTGTGTATCTCGGTCAAAAATGTTGGTGTTTTTGCTCGGACTTTGAGCTCCACCAATTACAGTGCCGGACTGGATAGGTCCTATTCGTTCTGCATATTAAAAAATACGGCCAAGGGTTAGCACGGCATATATTGCGCGGCTCTTATTGGAATAGCTCAGTGAGGGGTTTGGTGTTGTGACCAGTCTCAGTTCGGTTCAACTACAAGTGTGCCTAAGCCTCCTAGTGTGGTCACATCTCGGTGAAGACCTGGTGAAGGATTCAACTGATCCTTCAGCTCGGTCCAGGTTTCAGGCGGAGTTTCCAGGGTTGTAGTTCGGTTTACTCTGCTCGCCGATCTAATGGGGTATTCAGCTCGGTGGCAACCTCAGCGAGAAGCCGCAAACAGTTTTTTGCTTGGTTACAGCCCTAAATGTGGATCTAAGTGGGCGTTTAGCTCGGTTTTACCCAGGTTCAAGCTGTTCATCCCACTGAGATGAACCTGCTTGAACCCTGGAAAAACCAGGGGCACGAAGGCCCCATCCAATCCTCCTATTCCCCCTATTTTCATTTGCCCTAGGGTGTGTTGGCTCTAAGCAATGAAAAAGTATGAAGAACAATGGAACGTAAAGGCATGAAGAACACAATAGTGTACAAGTATGGAAGCTATGGAAAATGGAGAAAGGGAAAAGTGAGATGCAATGAAAAAGGGAACTTACCGATACACGAAGACGAGTGAGGATCTCTCCCTCGAAAGCTCGACTGCAGCAGCAAAAACGAAGATTGGAGCTCGAAAACAGCAATGGCAGTGGAGGTGTTAGAGTTTTGGAGGCTAGTGTTTTGGGAGCTTCAGTAGCAAATGAGAGATGAAGGGTTAAAACCCTTCGAATGACGCAAAAAAATGGGGGAAAAGACACCAAACGGCGCAGCCGTTTGAATTCTACGCGTGCAGAATAGCTGGATGCACGACCCAATAACGCAACGCCACGTGGCCCTGAAAAGGCGGCTGTCAGTACGGCTGTACGACCTTTGATGGGACTGCGGAGGTAATGGCCGGCCAATTGAGATTGCTCGGCGGCAGAAGTGTCCCCAATTCAACCATGGCTCGGCGGCAGGCATTGCCTTATTCAAGCTCGGCCTGGCGAGGGTGCAACTCGATCATAGCTCAGACACGTTGGTAAACCCAATCACGATAGCTCGGATGGGTTTAAGGGGCAATTGTGAGGGGAGATTTGCGCTGGGTTGTACGGCCGAGCAACGATGACGGCGGGCTTCACGGAGTGTACGGCGCCGAGCTAACTCTCACGTCGGCGCGGCCAGCAACCTGACTCGCACGGTCAGGGATATCGACAGGTCAGGCACCAACTGGCGTTGCCGAGCTGCGGCTTGCACGAAGTGGACGGAGCTCAGGGTTACGGTGATGGTGCCGAGCTAGATGGAGCCCGGGCCAGACTTGAGACGCGGTTAGCGCCGGTATGCGCCTAAGCGGTCGTTTGAGATAGGCAGCGTCCGTAGGACCGAGATGGGTGGTTGGACGGTTGGAGGCCGGCATGCCTCGCCCGGCTGGTCCTGGTGAACCGGTCGATAATAGCTCGGTCGAGCCGGTCAGGCTTTCACCTGATTCCAAGTTATTAGTCAAAGACGCATAGCACGGTTATGTAATGGCAAGTCTCCCCAAGTGTTAGGCCGGTCATGGTACCCCGGTTAAGGGCGCCACCTGGGCCAATGGAGTGAGGGAGAGGACATCTGCTCCACGCACGCCATAATACCGTTAGACAGTTCTGTGTATACTGGTGGAAGGACAAAACCTTTACACGCGTAAGGTGGTGAAAGGCGCGCACTGCCACCTGTCCAGGAAAAGACGACAGAGGTAGTGCGCGCACAATCTTGAGGCTGCATGGCCAGCCTAGAAATAGGGGAAGAGACGAACGTTGGAGGTATGCGAATTTACATTCACTAACACTCTTCTCTGATTGTCTTCCTCCTTAGTTAACTGACTTGATCGTCGGAGGGTCTTTCCGGCACACCACCGCTGGGCAGCTCACCATTTTTGTGTTGCAGAGATAGACGCCGTTACCAGAAGCTTGATGTTCAAGGCGTACGGAGAGCAAAGGATATTTCGCCCCCGTACATATTCTTTTCAAGTGTGTGTATATTAAAATTTTCCTTTAAGGATAAGTTATATTAACCAACTTTGAAATTTAAAAAAAATATATAATAAATTTTATAATTTTTCATTTTTATCTTTTTAGTAAAATTTAATGAATTCAAATTAATACAAATAGTTAAAAAAATATAAAAATTAACAACATACAATATATATATTTATGTAAAAGAGATGATAAGATCATTTTTTTTATATATATAACTAACAAATTATTGATAAAAATTAAGTGAAAGATGCTAGTAGGTTAATTAGCACAAGAACATTTCCCATCTTTGAAATGGTGAAACCTACTAGCATCTCGTACAATAATTTCTCGGGGTTTTTTTTTTTATATCTCCGATATGTACTTGATAGTTATATATATAAAAAAATGATAATATCATTTTTCTAAGATGGGAAATGTTCTTGTGCTGATTACTAGTAGGGAGATTTTACACTGCTTTGGCTGTTTATGACATCAATTCTTTGTTTTATGTTTCGAACAATGGGATTTTTCTTATTTATTCATGTAGCGTGATTTTAACTTATCTCATATATGGAAAGAAATGACTTTGTTTTATACAGACTTGTTGGAAACTTTTTATTAGTATTTTTCATGTGTTTTACAATAACAGAATAATAATTTTAGTTGTGTCGACAACATTCCATTGTGTCAAAGGTGCAGTGATTCGGAAAATTTACTTAAAAAGGTACTAGCTAGTGGCCTTCTGAGCCATTCAAATAACAAAGTTTCATGATTGCATGCTACATTGCCACCCCAGTACGAAAAGTCTGTAAGATTTATTAGTTTGTATTGTATTTTCTCTCTTGTTGTATGGTCCACATGACAAGAACTATTGATAGGTTTTATTAACCATTAGTGCTCGGCCAAAAGGAAGAGTAATAGACTTGGAATTATCATTGGCCATATAGTGATTCTCATTCTTTAGAGCCAAAGCCTAAAAATTTCGAGGACAGTTAAGCATTAAAATCCGATGGAAGTTTTGAGATTCAAATTTTCATTAAATATTGGGATTGCAGTCAAAATTATTAACAACAATAGTGGTGAATTCAAAACTTGTCTTGCGGGGAAGAAAAGGTCTCACTGTCTCCTATCCTAAACTACTTGTCTTACCTTCAAATTTATCTTTTAAACTGATTGTTTAGATTTTGTATATTAACAAAATTCAAAATTAAGAAAACCTATATTAGTTGAGAAATTGGAAAGTAAATCATATTTTTACTTCTGTTTTTTAAAAACAGAATTTTTTGAATTGTTTCAATTCTATAAATTTACATATTCATTAAACCGAGTGTTATTTAATTTTATTTTTATTTTAGTATTATTTGTTTGCATAATGGACAAATGGTGGGTGAGGAACTAAGAATTTGCTCCAAAAATACAAATATCACCACACACATGGAATTAAACCATATAAAAGTACCAAAAATGTACACGTTAGCATGATCGGGCCTGTTAGAGGTATCCTTAGCCTCATTATTTTCACCAGAGGTAAGCCCCATTTTGTATCATTTATTTATTTATTTATTGTGGTTTAATTCGGTATACATAGACTTTTTCCATCCATCATTAGCACATGTATACACATGTACCTCTCTGTCTACAGGCATGCTTATTTACCTGGAAGTTATGATACACATTGACATTCTCATGGGCTCATTGGTCAATCTCTGCCCACAGAACCTGTAGAAAATTGCTCCACCTCCTTTATAAGACTTGACTTGTGATGACTTTTGCTCTCCCACCTCCAACTTTACTCTGGTAACTCTTTATAAAGCTAGCAACCAACGAGCGAGAAAGTAATTCATCAGAGATCATGGCTGGATTAATCATATTTTTTTTCTGCTCATTTGTTTTCAGTGTGTGTTTAGCTCAAAATGTTGCCCAAACTTCTGTTGAGGCGGCTGGATCTTCTTCCTTACCCCATCATTTGGTCCCATGTTCTACCTCAATTCAAGTTTTCCCTCAATTTGCTACAACAATGATTCTAATGGTAGGAGTCTCGTCAGTGAAGACAGCTCAACAACCGTGAGAGCAATCTTCTCAAGAAGGGGAGGTGTTGAGTTTGTTTGTGGATTCTACTGCTTCGACAGTTGCACCTATTACTTGTTCTCAGTTGCCATTGTTGGCGGAGGCAATCACAGTGTAGTTTGGTCAACAAATGTGTTGGATATGTTATTATCATCCCATGTGAGTGGCTTACCCACCTTAGAGAGTGGGGTGGTTGGAGAGCATTAGAGAACTCACTAGAGGAAGTGGGAGTTTAATGGAGAACCCACCAAGCCACTCACCATTGCTGTCCCAATTTTCTTTCCCTCATGATATGTATAAATAGAGGAAGAGAGGGTTGAAGAAAAGGAGTGAGAACCGTGATCAAACCGAGAGAACAAACCAAAGAGTGCGAGAGATGTGAAGCGGAGAGACCGTCTCTCTCAGTGTGAGCGAGGGAGACGGAAGAGTGGCTGAGTGAGGAGAGTGTGAGCTCCTCCTCTATTGTAATATTTCTGTAATCTCTCCATTGTTATAGTGATAACCGGTTACTTTTCCGTGGACGTAGGCTTTAAGGCCGAACCACGTTAAATATGGTGTCTCCTTCTGTATGGGTGTGTTTTTCTGCTTGGTATGATTTCTATAAGGTCTTGGGCGGGATCCCCAATCCCAACAAAATGTAAGCCATCCTGTGAAAGAAGGCGCAACGCTACAACTTACAGTAGATGGAGAATTAGTACTGCAAAATTCGGATGGAGACCACGTGTGGTCAACCAATACATTAGGCAAGTCCGTGGTAGGAATGAACATAACAGAATGGGGAAATTTGGTTCTATTCAACAACAAAGGAGCAATTGTTTGGCAGTCTTTTGATTACCCCACACACACATTGCTTGTTAGGCAGCGGTTATACGAGGATCAAAAACTCATTTCTAGTTCCTCAAACTTATGGGCTCGTGGTTTGTGCTTTGCCGCATTGAAATTGGCTACCGATTTTGTTACATACATAGGAGGTAAGGGTCAACCACAAATGTATTATCAGTTGGTGCCAGATCAAACCTCAACCATTAGCGGAGGATCATACTATGCAGAGCTTCAACAAGGAAGTTTCCTTGTGAATTTTGGTACATCTCAATCAATGTTTAAAATATTCCCAACAATTTTCCGTCCACTGTTAGCACTGCATATATAAAATTAGGTGGTGATGGGCATTTGAAGATATTCCGTCACAGTAAAGCCGATGGGTTGAGGTAGATTGTTGATATGATTACCCATGATTTAGGTGAATGTCAACATCCTCACCACTGTGGTGAATATGGCTTATGCAGAAAAATCCAGTGTAGTTGTCCCATAGGCATTGATTGGGTTCGATATTTTGGGCAGACACAGAGCCAAAATGGAAAACATCTGCAACAGACTCGGCTTCAAATACCCTATATGGGTTGCTCTAGGATTACTTCTTTGTTTTGCCCACGTCCCTTTGACCAGAAGCACTATCTTGTTGAAGTTAGAAATGTAAGCTACTTCAACCTCATCGACGAAGATGCTGCATTTCCAAATATTAGCGACATAGACAGATGTAGAGAGATCTGTCTGCTAAATTGTTCCTGTGGTGCAGTCTTTTTCAGGTACAACAATAATGTTTCAGATGGGTATTGTTATATCCCATCCACGGTATTGACAATTAGAGAAGGGCAAATCCCAAACCACAGTTTCGCATCTGCAACATTTGTTAAGGTCCAAATTCCCTATAAGGCAGCAAATGGACAAGTAGAAGGCACTGTGCCTGACACTTCTCCACCTGCTTCACGAAGAAATTTAAAAGCAATAATAGCAAGGTCATGTGCTGGTGCCCTTTTAATTTTTGTTGTTATAATTGTTACATGCTTTGTGATGTTGTGCCCAAGCTGCTCAGAGGACGAGGACTGTATGAAGCAAGTTCCAAGAAGTCTACTGAGGTTTTCATACGAACAGCTATGTGTTGCAACAGAAGATTTTAAGGAGAGATCAGGAGGTGGAGCATTTGGAACTGTGTTCAAAGGGATGTTGGAAGATGGCACTCAGATTGCAGCGAAGCGTTTGGATAAATTCGGCCAAGGGATGAAGGGATTCTTTGCTGAAGTGGAGACACTTGGACACATACACCATGTTAATCTTGTGAGGTTGATTGGGTTTGTGCAGAAAAATCTTGCAGGGTTCTAGTATACGAGTATATGACTAATGGCTCTTTGGATAACTGAATTTTCTGGAATAACAGGAGACCTTGCCTCAATTGGCAAAGGTCGGAAGAAGATTATACTTCACATAGCCAAAAGGCTGGCTTACCCGCATGAAGAATGCTGACAGAGAATAATTCACCTCCATATAAAACCACAAAACATTCTCTTAGATGAAGATTTAGTGCCAAAATCTCTGATTTTGGGTTATCCAAGTTGATAAACAGAGACGAAAGCCATGTTCTAACCACAATGAGAGGAACTCTCGGATATATTGCTCTAGAATGGCGACAAGCAAGAGTCACCATCAAAGCTGATATTTATAGCTTTGGAGTTGTTCTTCTTGAGATAGTGGCTGCCGAAACTTTGACAGAACGCAGTCAGAATATAGAAAACATCTGCTTCAAGTGTTGCGAGAGAGGCTGAGTATCAACTACTTGACATGGTGGAAAACATGGATGAAGGAGTCAAACAATATCATGCTGAGGAGGTGGTCAGGATGATAAAAATTAGAGCTTGGTGTTTGCAGATTGATCAGTCAAGAAGGCCTTCCATGTCTAATGTGGTTAAGGTTTTGGAGGGATTGATGGAGGTGGATACAAACAACAACTACAACTTACATATGCAACTGTAAGTTTTCTAAATAATTCTGTATATTCAACTTGTATATCAATTACATCAAGACTAGTTTATATAACCCTAACGACTAATCAAAAAAGGAAATCCAAGAATGGGACCAAAAAAGGAAAAATACAATCATGCCTAATGTATACAATGCCTAATATAACCAAAAAAGGAAAACTACAATCATGCCTAATATATACAATACCTAATATATACGAATATATTCTCACACCCCCACTCAAACTCAAGGTGTTTTAGGCGAAAACACGGAGAGTTTGTCAAGAAGAAGCCGAAAACGAGCAGTGGTGTGAGTCTTGGTGAAGAAGTCAGCAAGCTGGAGAGCCGAAGGGACAAAAGGAAGCGAGATAGAGCCAGACTGTAGGTGCTGACGGACGAAGTGACAATCAATCTCAATGTGCTTCGTTCGTTCATGGAAAACAGTGTTGTGGGCAATCTGAATAGCACTGCGGTTGTCACAGTAGAGAGAGGTCGAAGAGGACTGAGGAACGCCCAAGTCAGAGAGGAGACAACGAAGTCAGACAACCTCAGCAGTAGCATGAGCCATAGCACGGTACTCAGCTTCGGCAGTAGAACGGGCAACAACGGTTTGTTTCTTGCTTTTCCAAGAAATCAAGGAATCACCAAGAAACAGACAGAAACCAGAAGTGGACTTACGATCAGTCACATAAGCCACCAAATCCAAGGAAGAAGTAGAAGACAACAACAAGCCTTGGAAGATAGTACTGCGAACATAGCGAAGAATCCGAACCAAAGCAGCCCAATGCGGAGAGTGGGGAGCAGAAACGAACTGGCTAACCACATGAACAGCATAGGCAAGATCAGGATGAGTAACTGTCAGATAGACTAAGCAGCCCACAAGCTCGCGATACAAAGTAGGATCATCCAGGGGGACACCATCAGTAGTGTTAAGCTTTACATTAAGCTCAACAGGGGTATCAGAAATCTTAATGTCAGTAAGACTGGCACGGTGAATAACCTCATTGGCATATTTGGCCTGAAACAGAAAGTAGCCCTTGGGAGAAGAAACAACTTCAATACCAAGAAAATACCGCAATGGTCCCAGATCATTCATTTCAAAGGTGTGGAAGAGATGTTGCTTGACCTCAGAGATAGCAGAAGAGTCAGAGCCAGTGATGATCATATCATCCACATAGAGGAGGAGAGCAACAAAACCAGCTGAGGTTTATACAACAAAATTTATTCATCATTGCTTCTCTTACTTTTTTCTTGTTTCTTCTTCATTGTCTTTATTGTTGATCTCAATAAACTAAATCTTAAAATCTTCATAAAACATTGAATGAAGAAATCCACATAAAAAGATGTATTCGGGAGCTGGGGACATGGATTCAGCAAAGAAGATGTTTGATGAAATGCCAAGGAGAGAATGTCTAAGATCTCTTAAATCAATCCAGAGAAATTTCAATCCAAACTAGAGAAAATTCATTCCAAACCAGAGAATTTCTCTGGACCAACCCAGAGAAAATTCAGTCCAAACCAAAGAATTTCTTTGGACCAACCCAGAGAAAATTCAATCCAGACCAAAGAATTTCTCTAGACTAACCCAGAGAAAATTTAGTCCAAACCAAAGAATTTCTTTGGACAAACCTAGAGAAAATTCAGTTCAAACTAGAGAAAATTCAGTTCAAAGCAGAGAAAATTCAGTCTAAACCAGAGAATTTCTCTGGACCAATCCAGAGAAAATTCAGTTCAAACCAGAGAATTTCTCTAGTCCAAACCAGAGAAATCAATCCAATACACAAAAGCAGAAGCAGTGATCGTTATGTACAAAAGTGAAAGACAATCCCGCCAAGAAAACACAACATCTGCCTAGTTGAAGATGTGCATCTACAGATGTGAACAAAGCCAAAAAAAATTGTGAACAAAGCTGGGACCATGAATTTATTTAGTAACTTGCTACTGTGGATCTTGGGCGGGGCTTCATCGGAATGGTTCAACTCATTTCTTTTGATGTTTAGAGACGTGCGAGATCAAGGCAGCCAAGTTTATCCAGATCTAGCCAGGTAGGAAAATTATACAACACAAAATGCTCACTAAGGATTGGAATGTTGATTGGTCCTTGTATTTTTTGAATGTTTAATTCTAATGTCATTGTAAAGGGTTTTGTAGAAATATTAGTTTATACATAAATGGTTCCATAAACTGGATATGGAGTAATGGTCAACAACAATAGTATTGTTAATAAACAGAAGTTGAAATAAGAAAAGGAAAAGGAAAAAAATTTCTCTAGTTTGAGCTCATAGAAGTTTCAATTTTCTCTAGTTTGAACCCAGAGAAATTTGGTGTTGGTAATATGTAAAATTTTCTCTGTGATGTGTCCAGAGAAATTTAGTGTTGAAGATGTGTAAAATTTCTCTATGATGTGTCCAGAGAAATTTCGTGTGGGTGACGTGTGAAATTTCGTGTGGGTGATGTGTAAAATTTTCTCTGTGATGTGTCCAGAGAAATTTGAAATTTTCTCTGTGATGTGTCCAGAGAAATTCTCTAGATCGAATTTTCTCTGGATCGATGTTGAGGAACCTTAGACATTATGAAAATATTGAGTGTCCTTTATGCAATAAAATCTTAATACCAGGGATTTTTAAAAAAAAAAATCCCCTTTAAGTAATGACAATCAACAAAAATCAAAACTCAAAATGTCCTGATTTACTAAGTTACCATGCAAATTATATACATTTCTTTGCAAAATTACGCAATTGATAAGACTAAACTAGTGTTTTGAATCTAGTTGATTACTTTATTCGTTTCAAATTGTTCATCCATTTTCACTATTCTAGACATCTAAAAAATTGTCCATATTTTTTAATTTATTAGTAACTTGTTGTCACGCCCCAACATTTTAATGAATTAGAAACATTACCAAAGCTTGTAATTTAGGTCTATTTTTATTTTATTTTTATATCTATTACCCATGGGTGATAGAAACATAATAATAATAAATGTTCTCTCTCTCATTGAAAACAACAATGTAATAATACATGCCAAGCTTCTACTGCGAAGTTACAAATGAATAATTACAAACCACAAGATACATTTTTCATTCCTTTATGAAATGTAATTTTCCTCAGTTCCCAGACATTCCTCTTCAGTTGGTGCTCAAACATGATTGGAGGTCAAACATGATTAGAGGATTGGATTATTATTCAAGTTATCGGAATGGTTTTCTGTTGCTGTAAGATGCAATGAGATTCGCAGTCCTTTTGGATTAAACTTCCTTTATTTATTGCACTGTGATAAGGTCAAGACTTTTCTGATGATCCCAACTCTCTATACTTAAAAAACAATTGAGGATGAAATTCCATTACTGTTGAGATTGTTAATATGTTTGAATTATCCAGGGATATTCTCTGCTTGCAAGACCTTATCTCAAGGTCTTTTTACAGTCATCTCCTTTAAAATTTTGAAATCTCGCTTGATTAATAAAATAGAGATATAAAGGGCTCGTTTTGATTTTCGGAAAAAAATTTTGGAAATTTTCTCTACAAATAAGTTTTCAAAAGTAATCAAACCAAACAATTTCCCAAAAAAATTTCCCAAACATCTAAACCAAACAAGTTTTTCCAAACAAATCTCTCTCTCACACACATCAAATCAATCACTTTTTCCAAAACTCTCTCTCAAAACAATTTTCCAAAACATCTTTTGAAAAAATCAAACCAAACATGTTTTTGTACTTTTTATCTCTAAAAACACATCTCTCAAACACAAACCAAACATACCCAAAATATTGGTAGAAATAAACTTTCAATTTAGTTTCATATTTAATGCCACAATGGTGTTTGCCTATGTAATAACCCTCACCACTGATTACCGATCAGTTACTGATTACTGTTAAACTGAGACTGATTATAATTGATAATGGAATTGATTGAAATACTGACTGACTGACTGAAATCCGAGACTGATTGATTGACTGTAACTGTTTAAATGCATAATTTATCTGTTTGACTGGCAAATTATCTGTTCTCGTCTTATGCATTAAACTGCAAATTGAAGGCCTTATCAGCGGCCAAATCTGAAATTGATTGATGTTCTGTGTTCATCATAATTAATGTGATTTTATGGCACATTCATCTGAAAATTGATTCAGTATGATTACATTGGATTAAAATAAGCTAATTAAGAGATAGGCTTATTTACATTAATGCCATTGTTAGTGGACCCTTTATTATAACATATTTGAGCCTTCAATTCACTCTAACACAAACATCTCCTCAGCCCCTTTTCTTTACTCTAGCCGACCAAGAGAGGGAGAAAGAGAGAATTTGAGTTCCATCTAGAGAATTGGCTTGTAGACTTGAAGAATTTGTAGGAGATTAGCAAATCAAGCTTCCTCACCTTGTAATTGAAACTCTAGGTAAGGAATTCGACCTTTGAATTGGGAATTTGAGTTAGTCCTTGCATGTTTTATGTTACTTTGAAGAATTGAGCCTAGAATTGGTTCAAATTGTTGTATTAGAGGCTTAATCTTTGCATGCATGACACACTCTTGCATTCTTGAGCTTGTTTTTCATGAAATTGTGCATGCATGTCCATAATTTTGCAATGGACCATGTTTTCAACTTGTTTTTGGAAGAATTGAGCTCATTAGAGCATGTATTGAAGCTTTGAATTGATTTAAATTCATGTATGTCATGTTTGGAGCATGTTCATGAAAATTGATTTGAAAATGGGTTTAATTGACTCACCCTTGGGCTTTGATTTCACAAATTGAGCTTTGGAACTTGTTGTATATTGAGTTTTGATGTGTTTCCCAGAATTTGGGCCCAAGAGGACGAGTTTAGAGCTGTAGAATGCTTGGTTTGAGCTTGAGAGGCAAATCTGGAAATTCCAGATTTGGCTTCTTCACTCGAGCGAAGGATTCTACGCTCGAGCGACCATCGCTTACTTTGAGCTACGTTCGAGCGAAGGAATGGTGGCTCGAGCGTAAATTTCAAGCTCTCAGAATCTTGGTGCGCGCAGGCGTACGCTCGAGCGAAGAGACCTACGCTCGAGCGATGAGCTGTGTCTCACGCTCGAGCGAGCATCGAGCGTAAAAACTCAGCATCCAGTACTTTTGCATTTTTACAGACCGCTTGAGCAAAGGATTCCTTGCTCGAGCGAACCCTTTGTTTTGGCAAGCTCGCTCGAGCGAGACCCCTGTTTTCTGAAAAATTCTGAAAATGTTTTTTAAGTGCATCTTTGCATCCTCATCCCATCCTAGGCATTCTTAGGCCTAGTTTAAGGCATCTTAATGAGGATATAGATGTAGAACCACACCGAGGCAATCTAGGGATTAAGTTATAATCTTTCCCAACTGTGTAGCTTAGTGTGTGTTCAATCTGTTAACTGTGTAGGGTTGGCTATCCGAGGAGACGCTCTAGCTTACTGTAGCCCAGAACTCTGTGAGTAACAACTGAGTAAAGATATGTTCAAAAATGATTATCTTTTGAACTGTTTACTGAACTGAACTGTTTACTGAATTGAACTGTTTATTGAACTGATACTGTTTACTGAATTGAACTGTTTACTGAACTGATACTGTTTGCTGAATGAATGTATGTCCTTTATTTTGAAATGTATTGTGGCATCCTTAGTACCTACTGTTCCCTGTTACTGCCACTGTTACGGAGATCTCTGTCGGTTCCCAAGTCTGGAACCACTACTGTTTACTGTTATGATGGCCATTCTGTATTTCTGATATGGAACAACGTGTTGCACGGAGCTAAGTGCTACAGAGTGAGCCACCTCTAGAGTCTGTGCGAGACACCTCTTGAATCCATAAGTACTGTACTGTTTTCTGAAATGGTACTGTTACTGTTACTGTATTGCTATTGATGGCTATCATTTACTGTTTGGTCTATTAAGACCTGGTCTTCCAAGACCTACTGTTTACTGCACTGTTATGCTAATGGATGTACCACATATGACTGATTGACTGAAAGACTGAACGACTGGAATACTGATTTAATGAACTGTTTTTATTACTGTAAGGACATTCATTCTAAACCTCTTTACGCGTTATGTTATTCACTGGGCTTTAGCTCACTGCTCATATATATATGTAGGTATATAGGCACCAAACCGTTGCTAAAAGCGTCAGGGTAAACTCCAGTTTTGTCAAGCCAACCACTGTACCTCACTGCGAGGTTCCGAGCCTATCAAGCTATGGCTTAGGGGCTTAGGGGTGTTTTATTTCCCCCATCTGTCTCTGTACCTATTTTGTATAACTGTATAGACTGTTAGCACTGTACTGTACCGTTTACTGTACTGTTTAATAGGGATTAAGTCCCTGTACTGAATGATTGTACATATGATGCATACGTTCTGTACTGAAAGTATAAATGTATGAAAAATCTTTTTGCATACAGACTGTCACAGCTCATTGGACATTGTTTATTTACTGTATTGGCTTTCGCCATGCCCCTGTACTCTGTATTACTGTATTACTGTTAAGCAGGCCTTTGGTAATCTCGGATTACTGGTCGGTTACGGTGCTAAACCCATAGGGGCGGGTTTGGGTCGTGATAGAGTGGTATCAGAGCGATACTTAACCATGAATTATACCGCACACACGTGTCCAAGTGAGCTATAGGATGTCCTAGAGAAGAAATTAGGGCATTGCATGAGCATGAAAAGTGTGTATGGCTATGATATGAAAATTATATGCTAATGTGATTGATGTGTTTAAGTATGTAACTGTTTATGCTTATGAGTATTGTACTGCCTATGTGAAATGAAACGAAACCTATATGCATAATTGACGAAGTTAAGTGGAATAACATGTAATGTGAATTTGATTACCGAATGCGGAATCTATGTAAAAGAAAATGAGCGTGTGAAAGTAAAGGGTCATGTGATCGTACCTGAGTTGAAATGAAAGCATACACACGTCTGATATGGAATGAAATGTGAAATCAGTAAGAACCTTTCCTATATTGATAATCACCCTGTTTGTGTGTAAACAAGGGAAAGGATGAGGAATGTGGATGAAACTGAATTTTCTGATTCGAGGATCAATAGGCTAAAAAGAATGATTGAAGCCTTAACCGAAAATCTGAGATAATAAGGGCAGACCTATGTGCCTGAACCAACTGAATATGATCTGATGACACTGATACAGAAACCCAAATAAACTGAAACCACTGGAATTTCTAGGAGGTACTGAACCACCGAAAACTGAGACTTGGGTTTAGAAACTGAGAAAAGATGTGAAGTTTTCTTCGAAAAATACTTTCCCCAATGCATCCGAGATAGGAAAGTACCTGAGTTTGAACAACTTGAGTAAGGTAATAAGACTGTGGTCGAATATGAGGTAAAATTTACCTAGCTAGTTTGATAGGCACCCCACATGATAGATGCTGACTACAAAAGACTAGAAAAGAACTGAAGGTGGGCGTGACCCAGATGTGTTTGACTGAATCGACGTTTTAAAACCGTCAAAGTGTGTAGATGTCCTGGATAGAGTATAATGTCTGAGATAACGTAGCAGCATTGAAATATCCAAATCAACATCGTCAACTGAATCAGAAAGAATGAAACAGAAGTAGCAGAAAGTGAAAATGATCGGTAAATCAATGACCTCCATGAATGGAAAATCTCAGGCAATAGCTTTGACCAATGAAGGTCGAAGAAGCAATGTGAACAATGATATACCCATCTGTACCGTATGTGGGAAATACCATTGGGGCGTTGCCACCGCCTATTCGAAACTTATTTAGACGTGGTCAGGAAGGACACTTGCCTAAATCTTGCTCACGAACTCAACCGAACGATAATGAGTCTAAATCTAGACCCTAGTTCCAGAGAATGCTCGAAACACTGAAAAGACTGACGCAAGTGTTACCTTAAATAGATGAAATTGCTTATACGAACGTTTGTGTGGGAATCGTATGTTCCGTAATTTGGTCTAGACTGAGAACGTATTGACTGAACTAATTGAATTACTGGAATTATGAACCATACACTATGAGAACTGTTAGGACTTGTGAATAGCGAGAACTTGCTGAGTTAGGTCCTTGTATCGTATTGCAACGACCGAAAGTGAACTGTTAGGTATGACCTTCTGAACTGTACTAGAACTGTTGAACATGGGAATACCTTATGATTGACTGTGATTCGAGAAATTTGTACGACTATGATTTGTACTGAACTGTTACATATTGACGGATATTATTGAATGAACGGACCCTTGAACTCGAATTATACACGCGAACTGTTTGTGTGTGAGACTGTTGAAACTACGGACCCATATTGGTTTGTAAAGATGAACTTCTGCTTGTGAATTTGTGAACGAATGCTTACATGAAAAACTAATTTGAACTCACACCTGTATATATGTTCCCATGCTTGTAATACTGTTAAGACTGAGAGGAATAGACTGTGAATAATGAATCTCTTGAAATCTACTGTTGATGCGAACTATTTGTACAACACTATAAAACCTCATGTTAACGATTACCTATACCATGAAGACTGCTTAGACTTATGTACACATCTGCTTACCTTTGCTTAAGGATGTTATTAGACTGAATAGACGTATGACTGGTTACCTTAACTATGGTATCCGGAGAAACTATTTGGTATTGTACACTGAACTCGTGGAATCCGTATTGGGAATGTTAGTAGACTCTGAACGTGCACACATATGATGATACCTTTACTCAAAATGATTGGCAAGTTATGTGTTGATAATTTAACCGTTGGGACCATGACCCTGGAACTGCATGACTAAATAAAGACCCGGATGATAAACTCTTGACTGTGAATCGTGATTGTGGTTGATTAGGCTTGCGAGCCTATGCTTTAGTGACTATATGACTGATTTGGAACCCTCGTATGATAACTCACTATTATGTGTCACCGAGAACCTCGTGTGATGTATTACTGTGTACCATATGCTTATATGAAGGATTTATTTGGAAATTGCTATATTGACTGTGATACTTACCTCTCAATGTGAATAACTGCATGCCTGTGCACTGCCTGTAAACTTATTGGGAGGAACACGTTGTATATGACCTGTACTGCTTTGATATGAATTGTAATGGTACCGGACTCTGATGTAAGTTTGACAATTAATGAACTCAGACTAATTGTGAAACTACTGACTATGAACCGAAATGACCATAGTATGAACTCATGTCCCTCATCTGGAAATGATAGGAATGGAACTGTTATCTGATCTAATCTGATAGAGCGGGGTTGATGAAACCCTTTGTGTAACTGATAGAATTTCTGTTGGATGCTTGTGCTTTGAACTTTTACTTGAAATGATTAGGCAGAACTTGCATCTGACATGACCTGGTCGAACTTTCATCGAATTGACCTGAGGGAACCCTTATTGAGAAAGCCATTATCAGATTTGCTTACAATGTGGAGAAAACTGGGTATGTGACATGTGATTACTTACCCGATATCACCGTTATGACCATGAACTTGTTTGACTAGGAAATGATTGTTTTGATAATTACTGTACTTCAGAACTGATGGGATCTGTTGACAACAGACTGATTTTGATCATGAACTCTGACTGTCTGGAAGTATATGTAATCTGTATGACTACTTCTGTATTGACACACATCGTGATCGAATCTGTGAGGACTAAAATTGATGAATAGTAAATGAATACTTACTTCAGAACTCTGCCTACTGTTATGGGAGTAATGTACAAATTCGCCTTATGTTCCCGATCACTCCCGAATGAACTGGACTGACTGTGATGGATTACCGAAATGAGAACCAAATTGAACTAAGACCGGGTGAACAACTAGGAAGAGAATGAATCGGAACTCTGTAACTTAACGGGGGAAATTACTTATGAAACTGAGACCAGTGCAAATCTATAACCCTGATAAGTACTTGATATAGGTAGTATGAATACTACTATACTGCTACTGTACTGTTACTATATTGTTACCGTTACTGTTACTGTACTGTCACTGTACTGACACTGACACTGCTACTGCACTGTATCTGTTCTGTTTCTGCTCTAGTAGTGCTAATGAATGCACCGCATATGCTTAAAGCAAGGATTATGGCATCTATGTATGCTCTGGACAAGAATATGAAAAGGAACATGTATCCGAATTTGTCTTTGACTGGAAACTGAATGTGCATAAGATTCTGTCTAATATGAACCCCAATCCTTATACGTGATTTCTGATTTTGTTACTGTGCATTGTTAAGATTGGGATTGGGCCACGAACCTGTTATGATTATGCTCCTGTTACAGGGTGAAAGTTACCTTTATGATAGGCATCATCCCTGTTGTCATATGTTGATTCGAGTTTGGAGGACCAAACTCTTTATAAGGAAGGGAGACTGTAATAACCCTCACCACTGATTACCGATCAGTTACTGATTACTGTTAAACTGAGACTGATTATGATTGATAATGGAATTGATTGAAATACTGAACTGACTGACTGAAATCCGAGACTGATTGATTGACCGTAACTGTTTAAATGCATAATCTATCTGTTTGACTGGCAAATTATCTGTTCTCGTCTTATGCATTAAACTGCAAATTGAAGGCCTTATCGGCGGCCAAATCTGAAATTGATTGATGTTCTGTGTTCATCATAATTAATGTGATTTTATGGCACATTCATCTGAAAATTGATTTAGTATGATTACATTGGATTAAAATAAGCTAATTAAGGGATAGGCTTATTTACATTAATGCCATTGTTAGTGGACCCTTTATTATAACATATTTGAGCCTTCAATTCACTCCAACACAACATCTCCTCAGCCCTTTTCTTTACTCTAGCCGACCAAGAGAGGGAGAATGAGAGACTTTGAGTTCCATCTAGAGAATTGGCTTGTAGACTTGAAGAATTTGTAGGAGATTAGCAAATCAAGCTTCCTCACCTTGTAATTGAAACTCTAGTAAGGAATTCGACCTTTGAATTGGGAATTTGAGTTACCTTGCATGTTTTATGTTACTTTGAAGAATTGAGCCTAGAATTGGTTCAAATTGTTGCATTAGAGGCTTAATCTTTGCATGCATGGCACACTCTTGCATTCTTGAGCTTGTTTTTCATGAAATTGTGCATGCATGTCCATAATTTTGCAATGGACCATGTTTTCAACTTGTTTTTGGAAGAATTGAGCTCATTAGAGCATGTATTGAAGCTTTGAATTGATTTAAATTCATGCATGTCATGTTTGGAGCATGTTCATGAAAATTGATTTGAAAATGGGTTTAATTGACTCACCCTTGGGCTTTGATTTCACAAATTGAGCTTTGGAACTTGTTGTATATTGAGTTTTGATGTGTTTCCCAGAATTTGGGCCCAAGAGGTCGAGTTTAGAGCTGTAGAATGCTTGGTTTGAGCTTGGGAGGCAAATCTGGAAATTCCAGATTTGGCTTCTTCGCTCGAGCGAAGGATTCTACGCTCGAGCGACCATCGCTTACTTTGAGCTACGCTCGAGCGAAGGAATGGTGGCTCGAGCGTAAATTTCAAGCTCTCAGAATCTTGGTGCGCGCAGGCGTACGCTCGAGCGAAGAGACCTACGCTCGAGCGATGAGCTGTGTCTCACGCTCGAGCGAGCATCGAGCGTAAAAACTCAGCATCCAGCACTTTTGCATTTTACAGACCGCTCGAGCGAAGGATTCCTCGCTCAAGCGAACCCTTTGTTTGGCAAGCTCGCTCGAGCGAAGGAAGCCTCGCTCGAGCGAGACCCCTTTTTCTGAAAAATTCTGAAAATGTTTTCTAAGTGCATCTTTGCATCCTCATTCCATCCTAGGCATTCTTAGGCCTAGTTTAAGGCATCTTAATGAGGATATAGATGTAGAACCACACCGAGGCAATCTAGGGATTAATTTAATCTTTTCCAACTGTGGAGCTTAGTGTGTGTTCAATCTGTTAACTGTGTAGGGTTTGGCTATCCGAGGAGACGCTCTAGCTTACTGTAGCCCAGAACTCTGTGAGTAACAACTGAGTAAAGATATGTTCAAAAATGATTATCTTCTGAACTGTTTACTGAACTGAACTGTTTACTGAACTGATACTGTTTACTGAATTGAACTGTTTACTGAACTGATACTGTTTACTGAATGAATGTATGTCCTTTATTTTGAAATGTATTGTGGCATCCTTAGCACCTACTGTTCCCTGTTACTGCCACTGTTACGGAGATCTCTGTCGTTCCCAAGTCTGGAACCACTACTGGTTTACTATTATGATGGCCATTCTGTATTCTGATATGGAACAACGTGTTGCACGGAGCTAAGTGCTACAGAGTGAGCACCTCTAGAGTCTGTGCGAGACACCTCTTGAATCCATAAGTACTGTACTGTTTTCTGAAATGGTACTGTTACGTTACTGTATTGCTACTGATGGCCATCATTTACTGTTTGGTCTATAAGACCTGGTCTTCCAAGACCACTATTTACTGCACTGTTATGCTAATGGATGTACCACATATGACTGATTGACTGAAGACTGAACGACTGGAATACTGAATTTAATGAACTGTTTTTATTACTGTAAGGACATTCATTCTAACCTCTTTACGCGTTATGTTATTCACTGGGCGTTAGCTCACTGCTCATATTATATGTAGGTGTATAGGCACCGGACCGTTGTTAGAAGCGTCAGGGTAAACTCCAGTTTTTCAAGCCCCACTGTGCCTCACTGTGAGGTTCCGAGCCTATCAAGCTATGACTTAGGGCTTAGGCTGTTTTATTTCCCCCATCTGTATCTGTCACTTTTGTATAACTGTATAGACTGTTAGCACGTACTGTACGTTTACTGTACTGTTTAATAGGGATTAAGTCCCTGTACTGAATGATTGTACATATGATGCATACTGTTCTGTACTGAAAGTATAAATGTATGAAAAATCTTTTGCATCAGGCTGTCACAGCTCATTGGAACTTATTTATTTATTGTATGGCTTCCGCCATGCCCCTGTACTCTGTATTACTGTATTACTGTTTAAGCGCCTTTGGTAATCTCGGAACTGGCCGGTTACGGTGTTAAACCCATAGGGCGGGTTTGGGTCGTGACAGCCTAAATATCATTTGATGTAAAAAGACATCAGTTGCTCCCACTTACAACATGGTCTGGGAGAGTAAGTAGGTAGCCTTACCCACTTTTTATGGTGAGGATGATTCCCGTGATTTGAACTAGCGCCATAATGTTAGAGGGGGTGGTACTTAACATCGTGCTAGGTCGCAACCTATCTAAAATATCATTTAATGCTATCACTATTAAAGATATTTTCTTTTTCCGGACCTGCTTTTGTATGATAATAGCAACAAGAATATTTAGACATCACACCACAAGAAGAATAAGAGAGAGACAATGGAAATAAAAATTAAAAAAAACAAAACAAAACAATGTTTGGATATTATAAGCTGTGTAAATATCTACTCATCTACTCTGTAACTCTGCTTATCTCTTCAACTTTGCATTTATAAATGATTTCTATTTGTTATTATCTACACAATCATTGAATGCAAAAATTTGTAGGATATCAGTTTTTGTTGGAAATATTTGAAACGAAGTTCTTTATACATATGGATATTTTTAATTCACTTTCACTTAATTTGTCATGTCCACTTTCCAACACCTGTGTTCCAGTGATAATACGGTAGATGGCAGCATCATCAGCATGCCTAGTGGGAAGTGGTTTATGGCAGGCGCCTTTTTCCTTCTCAGCCTTCTGTCATTGGGTAAGTGTTGTTAAAAGAAATTATGTAACAGCATCTCGGAACAAAGCACCAGAAGGAAAAAGGCTTTTTGAAGTTGTTACTCAAAAAGCGGGACTTAGTGTACTGCCTTACTTGGTGGTGGGAATGCATATGCTGATGACCAAGGGTCTCTTCCTCCAGGATGTCTTATTCTAGGTTTTTGGGTACTTAGACAAGGGACAGAGTGAAAAAAGGTAGATTTACTTGAGAATGGAACCATAGTTATTATGAGGCTGTTCTCCCAGAATTGGGAATCGGTTGCAATGAGTTTGGGTCCAACTCCCTGGACTCAGCCAGGAGCTCCTTCAGAAGTTCAGGAAGAAGAACATTGACTTTGCTGCGCACAATGCCTCAAGAGGACTCAGGTTCTCTATTGTTCAACTTAATTGGAAATTTGGCATTCCCACTAATCTTAATTGGGGGTCTGTTCCTTCTCTCAAGGTGGTCATCTGGAGGAAGGAGGGTCCTGGTGGACCTGGATTTCCTCTTGCCTTTGGTCAGTCAAAAGCCAAGTTTCAGAGATGGAACCTAATACTGGCAGTGAGTGACATTTGAGAGGTTGCTGGTGTAGATGAAGCAAAGCAAGATTTCATGGAGGTGGTGGAGTTCTGAAGAAGCTGAGAGGTTCACTGCAGTTGGGGCTCGTATCCCTAAAGGAGTGCTTCTGTTGGTCCTCCAGGAACTAGGAAGACCCTTTCGCCAAGGCAATTGCTGGTGAAGCAGGTCTCCCATTTTTCTCTGTCTCAGGTTCAGAGTTTGTGGAGATGTTTGTTGGTGTTGGTGCCTCTCGAGTCCGTGATCTTTTCAAGAAGGCCAAGGAGAATGCTCCCTGCATTGTCTTTGTTGATGAAATTGATGCTGTTGGCAGGTAAAGAGGAATTGGAATTGGAGGAGGGAATGATGAAAGGGAACAAACCCTTAACCAGCTTTGACACAAGAAATGGATGGTTTTGAAGGAAACACTGGTATTATTGTAATTGCAGCAACTAATTGTGCAGATATTCTTGACTCTGCCTATTAAGGCCAGTAAGATTGACAGACAGGTAATAATACATCACTTATTGCTATTTGCTCTTTTTAGTATTGTGGGGAATGCTTAATTTAAAGCTTGTGCAGGTTACAGTTGATGTTCCAGATATACGGGGTAGAACAGAGATATTGAAGGTTCAGGGATAGCATATAAGAAGTTGATGCAGATGTGTCTCTTGAAGTGATAGCCATGGAACCCCTGGTTTCAGTGGGGCTGATCTTGCAAACTCTTGAATGAGGCAGCTTATATTGGCTGGACGACGTGGTGGAAAAACAATGAATATCATTAAGAGATTGATGATTCTATAGATAGGATTGTGGCTTGGAAGGAAGGAACGGTTATGACAGATGGGAAGAGCAAAAGCTTGGTTGCTTACCATGAAGTCAGCCACGTAATTTGTGGGTAAGAATCAAATTATCCTTTGCTTTTGTTAGTAATTCTGGATGTTCTTCATTTTATGGTTCTTGGTCGAGCCAAAGCATGGTTGTTTACAATGTTTTTATGATTCATTGTGCTTTATTCTTCAGTATTTAGCTAACCATATAAATGAATGTGAGTTGGCAAGGTTCATCCTCATCATGTTTGTTAGACTGCATCTAGCCCTTTTGGCAAAGGGATCTTCTCTCTGACTTCGATGGTGGCAAAAGATTTTTGTGCCTGTGGTTTAATTTTTTTGAATGTATAAAGATGGCATTATCACAGGGCACTATACTTTGTACAGAAAAATGTGTATAAATTATTGAACCTCAATCCCATCCCTTCAGGCCCTTTCTTACAAATGCCGTGCCAACACTTTTTTACTACTCTGCTAGGTTTGGTCTTGTAGCCTGAGGTTATGAGAATTATAATGCTTAAAATGTTTTAATGTGCGTTGATGCTAGCAATAACAATGTTTTATGACCTACTTATGTACATTATAAATTGTTTGACTTGTGCCTTGTGCTTTGTGTTTCTTGTGGACATTATTCATAGTTGATTTCATTATGTTGTCTTCATTTTCTGTTTATCTACTCCGTCGCTGTTGGACCTCTGTGTCTTCTCCAGTGAGATAGTCTCTGGGGATGGGCATCACTAAATAACAGTTCTTTTGTTTACCTGGTGGACTTCTTGTCTGCACTCTCTTGTAATTTTTTTCGGTTCGCAATGAAAATTGTTATTCTAGTACTCTCACTAATTCATTGGTTTCTTTTCCATGCAGGACCTTACTCCAGGGCACGATCCCGTTCAAAAAGTCACCTTATTCCACGTGGTCAGGCCAAGGTCTTACATGGTTATCCTACAGATGACCCGACCTTGATCTCAAAGCAACAACTATTTGCCAAGAATTGTTGGGGACTTGGTGGAAGAGCTGCTGAGGAAGTGATCTTGGGAGCCTGAGGTGACCACAGGTGCAGCCAGTGATTTGAACAGATCACTGGTTTGGCCAAACAGGTAAATCATTTAACTAAGGTTTTTAGTTTCAAAATGAACGTTAATTTCACCCCAACCATATTTGAAAGCAATCCTCATCAAAACACTGAAATGAAATCCCTAAACTTCGTATATTTTACAGAGTTTATGGAGAAAATGGGTTTAAATTTTTTTTTTCAAATAAAGTTTGAGGTGCAAAATATATTCATTGTTATCAACAGAAAAAAAAAAAAAAAAAACTTATACCTTCCAGTAAGAGCTTATTCCAATCTAATCAGTGATCTGTTTTTTCAACTAATAACGAGAAAGCAATTGTTTTCCTTGATTAATCCATTTGAAAAAATTATAGAAAATTTTAGGGGTTTAATTGATCTATATCTACAGATGGTGACCACATTTGGAATGTCTGAAATTGGTCCATGGTCACTAATGGAATCTTCAGCTCAGAGTGCTGATGTGATTATGAGAATGATGGCAGAAATTCGATGTCTGAAAAGCTTGCCGAAGACATTGACACTGCTGTGAAGAGGCTTTCGGATAGAGCATATGAGATCGCCTTGACCCACATAAGGAACACCGTGAGGCTATTGACAAAATTGTGGAAATCCTTCTTGAGAAGGAAACAATAACCGGTGAAGAATTCAGGGCGATTCTATCTGAATTCGTTGAAATCCCAGCTGAAAATCGGGTCCCTTCACCTGTACCAGCTACAGTCACTGTATAAGTAGCACAGGTTATAATGCAAATGCAATTTACAATTCTCATACATCTTCATATGTTTCAATGTATAATTTTGTTATCCTCATCATGTGTAATTAGGAATAGCCACTAATTCCATATTTGATCATACTTTCTTCATTTTCAATGTTATACATTAATACCCAAATGGTTTAATATGATGTTTCTTGCTTTAATTCTTAAGCTTGCCTTTCTTCTTCCAATTTTAACTACCTCTAACTGACTTCCCAAACTAACTACTGTTGTTGGTAACTATGTTCTATGAACTGATTACTATGGTTAACTTTTGCTTCATTGAGTTAGCTATTAGCTAACTGGGATATTTGTGATAAATGCTCTACAGGCTGAGTAAATGCTATATGTATATAGATTTCTACCTCGATTTTTTTATTATTTATTATTTACAATTTTTTACATAGGAAGAGAATAAGGGAAGGCAAAACTACATTACACATTAAACAAGATTCAAATCTAGACATCACACCTAATAAGGGGACACAATACTCCAAATCAAATATAATTATTATTATTTTTTTTTATAAATATGTGGTTCCATCACTAAGCTCAATGTGTTGACCCACTCTTATCAATTAAATTTAAATACTTGCAAATCACTTAGTCGTACGTATATCATTCTAAGTAATGACAATGAACAAAAATCAGAACTCAATCAATTTACTAAGTTACCATGCAAATTAAATACATTTATCTGCAAAATTACACAATTGATAAAACTAAACCAGTGTTTTGAATCTAGTTGATTACTCCATTTGTTTCAAATTGTTCATCCATCTTTACTATTCTAGACATCTAAAAATCATAATTTTTTTTTTTAAAATTTATTAGTAATTTTTCAATAATTTTGAAGACTTCATCTACAAGAGTGAAATCTTTTAATTTATGATTTTTTAAAAAAATTAAAGCAAAATTATTTATTGACCTAAAAAATAGTCTATATTTTTTGCCATCGGCTTAATCAAAATTGAATAAAGACTGGTAGCTCGAAATCTGGGGCTCGAATCCGGCTCGAAACTTAAAACGACGTCGTTTTGAGTTTCGAATTTTTTTTTTCTTTCTTTCTTCCTTTTCTTTCTTTCTGTTCTTCTTCTTCTTCTTCGTTTTTGTTGAACACAGGCGAGAGAACAGAGGAGAGAGGAGAGAGGGAGAAAGAAGAGGCCCCTCCTGCCCGATCGTCGTCTCGGCAACCCCCGTTGCCTCCGCCGCCTCCGCCCACCGTCCTCGTCGCAGCACGCCGCCGATCGTCGCAGAAGCTCCGATCGTCTCAGCACGCTGCAGCTCCCGCCTCCGTCCTGACTCCTCCTCCAGCCATTTTTATGGCCCCCTTTCCTCCCTCCTCCTTCCTCCTCCTCCTCCTCCCTCTCCCTCCTCTCTCCGACGAATTCGAGCCAAATTCGAGCCTCGAATTCGAGCTAGGAATCATCACCGATCAAATTATGCATGGTTTGGGAAGAGGGTTTGGGGGCTTTTTTGGCTAAATAGTCACAAAAAAGTAAAATAAATTTTTAGCCCAATAAGACAAAATATCACATATAACCTATAATCATTACATTATTTCTCTCACAAAAAAATCAAAAAGCTAAAAGTCCTTCTCAAACCAAGTTTTTTAGTCCCAATTAAAATAGCCAAAAAAGTTAAAAAGTCAAAAAACTAATCCTCTTCCCAAACCATGCCTTAAATAAATATTTTTTTCTCAAAATAAATATACAAAAATGCTGAAGACCCCCACTGGGGGGTCGACCCCCAGTGAGGTGGAGGGCCAGGATTGGGCAAAAAAAAAAAAACAATTTTTTTTTTTTTAATTGTCAGTCAGTGGGGGCGCGCCACGTCACTGGGGTGCGAACCCACTGGGGGTATTTAGCAGGGCTCATAAATATAATGAATAAATGACTCCAAATACTAGTAGAACAGAACTTCAGTTTTATTACACAGGTCATTAAGCCAAGCCAACCCACCCAAATGTATGGGTCTGTCAAAGTCATGTGTTTAGGCCTCTCACTCCAACTCCTCTTCGCTTTCTCTCCACAAACACCTCCAAAACTCCAAACGAATTCCCAACCTCTGCTCCAAAGGCCGCCTCAAAAGCATTTCATCATCACATCAGAGATTTGGTCCGACCCATCTCTCTTCTCTCACCTCCTCCAACAATGCATTCATACCCAATCTTTCTCACTCCTCAAACACCTCCATTCTCTGATCATCACATCTGGGTCTTCCTCAGAAAGTTCGTAATCCACCCCTACTCAACGCCTATGCCAAATCGGAGAACTTTCAACCGCCGTTACACTGTTCGACGTAATGCCAGGAAGAACATCATGTCTTGCAACATTTTGATTGGTGGGTTCATTCAGAATGGTGATTTAGAGAGTGCACGTCAGGTGTTCGATGAAATGCCGGACGAAATGTTGCGACGTGGAATGCGATGGTTGCGGTATGACCCAGTTTGAGTTTAACGAGGAGGGGTTGAGTTTGTTTTCCCAAATGCATGGTTTGGGGTTTATGTTGGATGAGTTCACTTTGGGTAGTGTTCTTCGAGGTTGTGCGGGTTTGAAAGATTTGAATGCAGGCATGCAGGTTCATGGGTATGTGGTGAAATCTGGGTTTGAGTTCAATTTAGTTGTTGGGAGTTCTTTGGCTCACATGTACATGAAGTCTGGAAGTTTGGGAGAAGGAGAGAGAGTGATCAAAGCAATGCCAATTCGCAATGTGGTTGCTTGCAACACGCTTATTGCGGGTAGAGCTCAAAACGGGTTCTCTGAGGGTGCTTTGGATCAGTATAATACGATGAAAATGGCAGGTTTTAGGCCTGACAAGATTACGTTTGTGAGTGTAATCAGTTCATGTTCGGAGTTAGCAACACTTGGACAAGGCCAACAGATTCATGCAGAGGCAATAAAAACTGGTGCAAGTACTGTTGTTGGTGTTATTAGTTCATTGATTAGTATGTACTCTAGATGTGGGTGTTTGGATGAATCTGTAAAAGCTTTCTTGGAAAGGGAAGAAGCCGATGTTGTCTTGTGGAGTTCAATGATTGCTGCATATGGGTTCCATGGGAAGGGAGAGGAAGCCATCGAGCTGTTTAATCGAATGGATCAAGTAGGGTTGGATGCAAACGACATTACTTTTTTAAGCTTGCTTTATGCTTGTAGTCATTGTGGATTGAAAGATAAAGGACTTCAATTCTTTAATTTGATGATAGAAAAGTATGGATTGGAGCCTCGGCTAGAACATTATACATGTGTGGTTGATCTGCTTGGGCGGTCTGGCTGTTTGGAGGAGGCAGAAGGTTTTATAAGAACTATGCCTGTAAAGAAAGACGCTATTATATGGAAGACTTTATTATCTGCCTGTAAAATCCATAAAAACACAGATATTGCTAAAAGGGTTGCTGAAGAAGTTCTTAGGCTTGATCCTCAGGATTCGGCTCCTTATGTGCTGCTGTCGAATATTCAAGCCTCTGCTAAAAGATGGCAGGATGTTTCAGAAGTGAGGAAAGTGATGAGAGATAGGAGGGTGAAGAAGGAGCCAGGTATCAGCTGGTTTGAGGTGAAGAACCAGGTTCACCAGTTTTGTATGGGTGACAAATCCCATCCACAATCAATGGAGATTGACATGTACTTGAAAGAACTGACTTGGGAAATGAAACTGCGGGGTTACGTGCCTGACACCGGCTCTGTTTTACATGACATGGATGCTGAGGAGAAGGAACACAACTTGGCACACCATAGCGAAAAGTTGGCAATTGCTTTTGCTCTGATGAACACCCCAGAGGGTGTTCCAATCCGGGTGATGAAGAATTTGCGTGCCTGCAGTGATTGCCATGTTGCTATCAAGTACATATCGGAGATAGAAAATCGAGAAATTATTGTACGAGATGCTAGTAGGTTTCACCATTTCAAAGATGGGAAATGTTCTTGTGCTGATTACTGGTAGGGAGATTTTACACTGCTTTGGCTGTTTATGGCATCAATTATTTGTTTTAGGTTTTGAACAATGGGATTTTTCTTATTTATTCATGTAACATGATTTTAACTCATCTCATATATGGAAAGAGATGAATTTGTTTTTATACAGACTTGTTGGAAACTTTTTGTTAGTATTTTTCATGTGTTTTACAATAACAGAATAATTATTTTAGTTGCATCGACAACATTCCTTTGTGTCAAAGGTGTGGTGTGATTCGGAAAATTTACTTAAAAAGGTACTAGCTAGTGGCCTTTTGAGCCATTCAATTAACAAAGTTTCATGATTGCATGCTACATGGCCATGGCAGTAAGAAAAGGTTGTAAGACTTATTAGTTTGTATTGTATTTTTCTCTCTTGTTATATGGTCCACATGACACGAACTATTGATAGCTTCTATTGACCATTAGTGCCGGCCAAAAGGAAGAGTAGTAGACTTGGAATTATCATTGGCCATATAGTTGATTCTCATTCTTTAGAGCTGAAGCCTAAAAATTTCAAGGACAGTTGAGCATTAAAATCTGATGGAAGTTTTGACATTCGAATTTTCATTAAATATTGGGATTGCAGTCAAAATTCTTAACAACAATAGAAAATAGGAAATCAAGGACTAAATTGGTTTTGAAAATTTTATCTTAAATACACTCAGATGCTTCACCAATTTACATTTAGTGGTGAATCCAAAACTTGTCTTGTGGGGAAGAAAAGGTCTCACCATCTCCTATCCTATACTACTTGTCTTACCTTTAAAGTTATCTTTTAAACTGATTGTTTAGATTTTGTATATTAACAAAATTCAAAATTAAGAAAACCTATATTAGTTGAAAAATTGGGAAGTAAATCATATTTTAACTTCTCTTATTTAAAAACAGAATTTTTTGAATTGTTTCAATTCTAAAGACTTGCATATTCATTAAACTGAGTGTTATTTAATTTCTATTTAATTTTATTTTTATTTTAGTATTATTTTTTTGCATAATGGACAAATGGTGGGTGAGAAACTAAGAATTTGTTCCATAATGGAATTAAACCATATAAAAGTACCAGGAATGTACACGTTAGCATGATCAGGCCTATCAGAGGTATCCTTAGCCTCATTATTTTCACCAGAGGTAAGCTCCATTGTGTATTATTTATTTATTTTTTTGTGGTTTAATTCGGTGTACATAGACTTATTCCATCCATCATTACGCAAATGTATACATATGTACCTCTCTGTCTACAGGCATGCTCATTTACCTGGAAGTTATGATACATATTGACATTCACATGGGCTCATTGGTCAATCTCTGCCCACAGAACCTGTAGAAAATTGCTCCACCTCCTTTATAAGACTTGACTTGTGCTGACTTTTGTTCTCCCACCCCCAAGTTTACTCTGGTAACTCTTTATAAAGCTAGCAACCAAAGAGCGAGAAAGTAATTCATCAGAGATCATGGCTGGATTAATCATAGTTTTGTTCTGCTCATTTGTTTTCAGTGTGTTTAGCTCAAAATGTTGCCCAAACTTTTGTTGAGGCGGCTGGATCTTCTTCCTTACCTCCATCATTTGGTCCCATGTTCTACCTCAATTCAAGTTTTCCCTCAATTTTGTACAACAATGATTCTAATGGTTGGAGTCTCGTCAGTGAAGACAGCTCAACAACCATGAGAGCAATCTTCTCAAGAAGATGAAGTGTTGAGTTTGTTTGTGGATTCTACTGCTTTGGCAGTTGCACCTATTACTTGTTCTCAGTTGCCACTGTTGGTGGAGGCAATCACAGTGTAGTTTGGTCAACAAATGTAGGCCATCCTGTGAAAGAAGGCGCGACGCTACAACTTACAGTAGATGGAGAATTAGTACTGCAAAATTCGGATGGAGACCACGTGTGGTCAACCAATACATTAGGCAAGTCTGTGGTGGGAATGAACATGACAGCATGGGGTAATTTTGTTCTATTCAACAACGAAGGAGCAATTGTTTGGCAGTCTTTTGATTACCCCACGAATACATTGCTTGTTGGGCTGCAGTTATATGAGGATCAAAATCTCATTTCAAGTTCCTCAAACTTATGGGCTCGTGGTTTGTACTTTGCCACATTGAAATTGGCTACCGGTTTTGCTACATACATGGGAGGTAAGGGTCAACCACAAATGTATTATCAGTTGGTGCCAGATCAAACCTCTACCACTAGCAGAGGACCATACCATGCAGAGCTTCAACGAGGTTTCCTTGTGAATTTTGGTACATCCAATCAATGTTTAAAATAAATCCCATCAATTTTCCTCCACTGTTAGCACTGCATATGTAAAATTAGGTAGTGATGGGCATTTGAAGATATTCCATCACAGTAATGCCATTGGGTGGAGGGAGATTGTTGATATGATTACCCATGATTTAGGTGAATGTCAACATCCTTGCCACTGTGGTGAATATGGCTTATGCAGACAAGGCCAGTGTAGTTGTCCCATAGGCATTGATTGGGTTCGATATTTTGAGCAGACACAGAGCCAAAATGGAAAACATCAGCAACAGACTCAGCTTCAAATACCCTATATGGGTTGCTCTAGGATTACTTCTTTGTCTTGCCCACCTCCCTTTGACCAGAAGCACTAACTTCAACTATCTTGTTGAAGTTAGAAATGTAAGCTACTTCAACCTCATCGATGAAGATGCTGGATTTCCAAGTATCAGTGACATAGAGAGATGCAAAGAGATCTGTCTGCTAAATTGTTCCTGTGGTGCAGTCTTTTTCAGGTACAACAATAATGTTTTAGATGGCTATTGTTATATCCCATCCATGGTATTGACAATTAGAGAAGGGCAAATCCCAAACCGCAATTTCGCATCTGCAACATTTGGCAAGGTCCAAATTCCCTATTAGGCAGCAAATGGACAAGTAAAGGCACTGTGCCTGACACTTGTCCACCTGCTTCACTTTCAAGAAATCTAAGAAATTTAAACGCAATAATAGCATTGTCATGTGCTGGTGCCCTTTTAATTTTTGTTGTTGCAATTGTTACATGCTTTGTGATTTTGCGCCCAAGCTGCTCAGAGGACGGGGAGGACTGTATGAAGCAAGTTCCAGGAAGTCTAGTGAGGTTTTCATATGAACAGCTATGTGTTGCAACAGAAGATTTTAAGGAGAGATTGGGAGGTCTGTGTTCAAAGGGATGTTGGAAGATGGCACTCAGATTGCAGCGAAGCGTTTGGATAAATTGGGCCAAGGAATGGGGGAATTCTTTGCTGAAGTTGAGATACTTGGACACATACACCATGCTAATGTTGTGAGGTTGATTGGGTTTTGTGCAGAAAAAGCTTGCAGGCTTCTAGTATACGAGTATATGACTAATGGCTCTTTGGATAGCTGGATTTTCTGGAATAACCAGAGACCTTGCCTCAATTGGCAAGCTCGGAAGAAGATTATACTTCACATAGCCAAAGGGCTGGCTTACCCGCATGAAGCCAGCAGAGATAATTCACCTCGATGTAAAGCTACAAAACATTCTCTTGGATGAAGATTTTAATGCCAAAAATCTCTGATGTTGGGTTATCCAAGTTGATAAACAGAGACGAAAGCCATGTTCTGACCACAATGAGAGGAACTCCTGAATATATTGCTCCAGAGTGGCGACAAGCAACAAGAGTCACCATCAAAGCTGATATTTATAGCTTTGGAATTGTTCTTCTTGAGATAGTTAGTGGCCAGAGAAACTTTGACAGCACACAGTCAGAATCTAGAAAACATCTGCTTCAAGTGTTGAGGGAGAAAGCTGAGTATCAACTATATGGTGGAAAACATGGATGAAGGAGTCAAGCAATATCAGGCCGAGGAGGTGGTCAGGATGATAAAGATTGGAGCTTGGTGTTTGCAGAATGATCAGTCAAGAAGGCCTTCCATGTCTCTTGTGGTTAAGGTTTTGGAGGGATTGATGGAGGTGGATACAAACATCAACTACAACTTTACATATGCAACGGCATCTTCTTCGACAATCAACAACCATGCTTCCAAAGCACCATCAGCTTCAGTTCTTTCTAATCCTTGATGAAAGCAGAAATTAAGGTAACCAAGTAACTTATGTAACTCAGTTATGAATTTTGATTATTTGGACAAGTTGGACTAGATTACATGGTACTATTAGTCCATGATTAAATGTTCTTTGATTACCAATCCTTTAGGATTATATGTTCTATCCCATGTCTGGAATGCTCCTGGATTAAGAAGCGATTAATAGAATCATATCATATCCCATGTTTATTTGAAATCATTAGACATGGATTACATGGTGTGCTGACTATAGTTTGAGGATATTTTGATATTTTAACTGCTAAATCTAGACCCCCATCAATCCCCCATTTTTGTATCCCACCATCCTTGAGGGACTCAATAGTCCCTCAAATGGTGGATATACAGTTTGGGAGGACTGTTAATCCAAAAGTCCACTTTTATATCTAAACGTGAAAATTCAGTATTGACCAGGATATATAATCCAGTCCCACACTCTTATTCCTCACAACAAACACAAAGAATATTATAAGTTCTACAGCTACAACCTGTTTGGACCATATGAACCTATTTTAGAATATAAAACAGGATAGCCATTGCAAGTCATAACCTTCTTAAAGTACATTTAAATGAGAAAAGTTGTAGGACGAGTAGGGACAACGCTGGATTTTGAAAATAGAGGTTATTTGACGGCCTAAACAACGAGTAATTTAGGATTTTAAGGGTTAAATTGAAGGCTAATAGGTAGAGAAAGGGATTAGGGTTGATTTGGGGGTGATTGGATGGGGTTTTGAGGTTGAAAAGCGCACTTTTAGAGGGCTGTGAATAGTAATCCGAAAATTGTAAATTCAAAAAAAAAAGGAAGAGAAGAGAATGAAAAAGATAGGTTTAGGAATCACTCCTAAAATCCTTTAGTATCACACCTAAGGTTTGATTGCATCACACAATCATGAAGAAGGTTCAAAAGTTTTTAAAATTCTCTAAAATATTAACTCTATTAAATTATAGGGTTTATTACACTTTCTATCCCTAAACTATCGTCAAATTGTCTATTTAGTCCCTGAACTATCGATTGAATCTACTAAATCCCTAAAGTATATGAATCAAAATCTATTTAGTCTCAACTATCGATTAAATCTATTAAATCCCTACAATATTTAATTTAAACCTTTCCTAAAAGAATTATAAAATTTAAATAATGCCTGTAAGTATTATAAATTAATAAAAGACCCTAACTAATTAAAATTTTCAACCAAACCAAACCAAACCAAACCAAACCAAGTCTAGTCTTAAGTCCTATCAAATGGGGCCTAACTAATTAAAATTTTATTACAAAAAAATTTAAATTTTTATTGTCTTTAAATAGTGTTTTATTTCGTTGTGTGTTTAAATTAGTATTAGAGTCTGATTTCTTCAGCATTACTAATAAAATTATATGAGTATTAGATATATTGAAAAAGTAGAATTAGATAGTTTAAATAATAACATTTTGCTACAAATAATAATAGAAAAAATAATATATTAATTAAATTATATAAAAAACTTAGCAAAAAACTTAAAAACAATCGATTAGAAATTATTTCTAACATATAATACTAGATAAAGGTAAGCACACATAGTCATTTTATAATATAAGTAAAAATACTATAGATAATTACCTTTACCCTTCTAAAGGAAATTCACCACAAGAGCTAACGCCTACCTTTTAAAGACGGAATAAAAATTAAAGGTTTTTTTGAAATAAAATTTTAATTAGATAGGGTCTTTTACTAATTTATAACACTTATTTCAGGGACTAAATAGGTTTTATTTAAATAATTTAGGGACTTATTAGATACAATTGATAGTTTAGGGACTAAATAAACTTTAATCTATATACTTTAGAGACTTAATAGACTCAATCGATAGTTTAGAGACTAAGTAGACAAATTAGCAATAGTTGAGGGGTATATAGAGTGTAATAAATCCTAAATTATAAGCATTACATGGCTTTATATAGAACTAGGAGACTTTTAAACCAACTAGAACAAAAAAAAAAAAAAAAAAACTATTACAATGTCTTTGACTTCCAAAACCAATTTAAGACCAAATAAGAAATATAAATAAAATCTAATTAAATAACTTAACCTAAGACGGGCGACCCCTATGTCAGCAAATATAAAATAACCAAAATACCCCTGATTTAAAAATTCTAGAAAATATAAAATAATCATAAAATAAGACTCTAAAATAATACTAGAAACATAATTATGAATGGTTCCTATATGTTTTTCTTTTAAAGTATGTCAATTTCTAAATATCGCCATTTCTTTAAATTTATTCTTCCTTGAGTTTTTAATACTCTGCTCAGTTGGATGCATGCTTGAGACAAGCTAAAAACATAAAAGAAGGGAAAAATAATATCACATAGTTGTTGAGTCGACAAGATCTGCAAGTCCAATAGACCTCAAGTACCTAGGAGAAGAGAAAAACTAATTAAAATGTCAAAAGAGTAAGATGAGTGATGATAAACAATTAAAAGAAGACACAAATAAGAAGCTGAAGCACCTGAAAATCATTTCTTATGGTACCTTTTGAATAAATGTATCTAAATATGCTATTGTAAACCAAATGCTCATAAGATCAAAAAACAAGGGAAAAAAAATTGTCATGTTTCGAGCGTAATTCCTTGCAAAATTCATGGAATGGGTGTAACCCATAATACATGCAACAAAATGTTAGTTAGCCTTTTTCTTTCTTTTTGGGAAGCTAGTGCAATGTTTACAATGCTGCTCTCGTACGGAATAGATAAGCCTCTAAGGCTTTGCTAGGGATTTAAGCAAAGTAGTTGCACAAAACTCCATCAGTTGGTATATTTTTTAACCCTAGCCATGTGGAGATTAAAAAACTTGAAATTACATTTCCATTAATTCCATTATAAAAATATAAATAGCCAAAGTTCACTAACCACCATAGTTGTTTCAGGACATTAAGGGTTTGCAACTCTGAAGTCATGAGAACTGAGGTTCGTCTATCTTGGAATAAAATTTTGGCAATAGAGGTTGACTGTATTATTCTTAAATGTATTTGTAATGTGAATCTAGTTGGCTTATGAATAGCTAGAGAGGTCTATGTGGAGAAGTAATTGAATTGATGCTACTTGCTCCT
This sequence comes from Camellia japonica, assembly GCA_030407325.1. Lineage (NCBI taxonomy): Eukaryota > Viridiplantae > Streptophyta > Magnoliopsida > Ericales > Theaceae > Camellia > Camellia japonica. The sequence continues at coordinate 60,644,352 of JAPPVO010000032.1, forward strand.
ACCGTTAACATAGCTAAGTTCCTTTAATCAAGAATCCTAGTTTGAGGGAAAGAATACAAAAAACCAAAGCAAAAAATGAATTTGCATTTGATAATGAAAACCATCATGCTTGATAGAAAACCATAGTTGATTTTTTATCACCTTCAAAATGTCAATGTTGCAGAATGTGATCATCTAGGTGAAGTATGGTAGATCTAAGACCTTATGAAAGCTACAAGACAAACTAAAGTTTGTTGGCCTAGTGTAGAATTGCGACAATTTCAGTACTAAATGCAGGTATATTCTTCATTTACTAAGAAAGTGATAGGGTCATACCTACTCATGATCACACTGCAATTCTAGCTCTTCTTCCTCCATGAACCCATCAGTTCCAAGAAAATTGTTCTTGATCACATGCAACTGAGTAACAACATGATTAATGGCTGGTCGATCTCTTGGTAGTTCTTGTAAACAAGCGATTCCAATATTAAGTATTGAAATCAAGCACTCATGATTTTTTTTGATTGGTAGCAGAGCTCTGATTCCGAAAATTGTTGGTGCTTGAGCTTGCCTCCCCAATTTCTCTTTGTTGAAATAGTGTTGGATCAACAATGCTTGTTCAGGTAAAGCCATCATAACAAAGTTATGGAGACTCAGATTATCTTTAAACATGTTATCAGTAGATCTCTTTCTTGTAAACATCTCCAATGTCATCACCTCATTTCCCGTACCATACCCTATAATTCATGTATAATACAAAGTAAATACAATTGTAAAGATGCTTGGTCAGAATCATATAAACAAATAGTAATGTACCTTCTACAAATAATTCTTTGTAGAAAACAAGTTTAGAGAACGACAAACTTTACTGTTTAAAGTATGATGGGAACAATATCTTGCCTCCTGTTAGCTTATTGAAGTCAATAAACAGTCGCTTGAGCATAGACAGAGAACCAAGCTCCACAGGAATTTTTCTGGCCAGCCTATTGCGATAACATTCATGAGCAACAAGGTTAAAGCAAGCAGATATATTGGCAGGAATTTCGCCAGTGATTGAATTATTGCCTAGTTTCAATATTCGCAGTCTTCGTAGATGGCCGAGTTCAGGGGGGATTGGATGAGTGAAGCTATTGTTATGCAACCACAGTTCCCTAAGGAAGCTCAGATTTCCAATGTGAGGCGAAATGGAGCCTGTCAATATTCACAGTCACCCTCTTGTGGCAACGGCCACATGTTACGCCAGCCCATTGACAGAAGTGGACAAATTCATTCCAGAAATTCAGAGCTCCAAATGGATCACCGGTTATTTGAGCCTTGAATGAGAGCAATGCTAGCCGATCCATCTCATTCCCGGCTACATGAACACGAACTGAAACAGAGTCCATGACATTGTTGAAACTAATATTAAACTCATCTGGGGAAATAGTGTTGTCTTCAATGTTCTAAATCACTTTTTTATTTTATACTTTTAGGTTTAAAGGTTTCTTGATCAATCCCATCTCTCACTGCATTTAGTCAAAGAACCCAACAATGAAGTCATGCATGATCATGATCAAGATCAAGATCATGCAGGAAAAAAGTCATGATCATGATCAAGATCAAGATCATGCACTTGCCATCAATCCATAGTTTAAATTCATTCTAGAACTCACACTACTGATTCAATCTCCACCCCACAATCTAAATCTTTGTTTTTTTTTCTTTTCAAATTCCTATCCAAATCTATAATCCAAACATAAACTTAAATTTTTTATTAAATTTAAAATTAAATGAAATTTCATTTTACTCCCCAAACTATCATTTAAAAATTAATTTAATCCAGGTTTTTTTAATAATAATTTATACTTAAATTATTCGATTTTATATTATTTCACCCTCACCGTTAGCTACCGTGTATAATCAAATAGAAGTTACTAATATGACACCGAAATGTAATTTGAAACTTCACTTTACCCTTCAAACTATCCAAAAAAACATCAATTAGACCCTTGAGTATATTTAAAAAATTAATTTAAACTTACGCGCAAACTATCTTCTTCTTTTTTTGTTATAAGGTAAATTTAAATTTAATCTCTACTTGCACAATCATCTTAGTTCCACCTCCGCTTGCAGTTTAATTTTTTTTAAATATATGTGATGTTGTTATGTGACTACAAATGTTCGATTGATCTATTTTTTTTCATGAATAATTTACTTGAAATTTTTTACAATTTAAACGATTTGAATCATCAAAGCAATCTCAAAAAAAGCCCACACAAGACCGTACAACAAACAACTGTGCCTCATGAGTACAACAACAACCTCTCTGCCCTAACGTTTCACCATCTTATTTGCTATCCTCAAACTTTATTCTCTACAATTAATGGAGTACATATCTTCTGTCTCACTTTTTTTTTTTCGATCTTGTATTACATCATCACATCAATAATTAAAAAATATAAGACTAAGAATGGTAGATGATCTCATGTCTGATAAAAGATCCTAAATGTCTTGAGTCATTATAACTAAAGCCCCCAAATCCACTATTGCCCATTCATGGTCATCCCACCCAACCCACTTAATTTCGGATTTTTCTAGAAGTTTACACAATTTGTATACAAACATGAAAAATTTACGGAATTTGTATTTAAAATGACAGGATTGTAGTATGACTTATCATTTTAAATTAAAAATCTCTATTAAAATGACATTTAGTTATACAAAAAATTGTCACTGCTATATCATTTTGTTAAAAAATTCTATATAAATAGTATTTTCATACAAGTTGACATCAGTCAATAAATTTTAGTTAGATTGGATGCCTTATCTCATTATAATCTAAGGAGAAAAAAAAAGACGGCAACAGGTTGCCATAAGTCAAGTCTTTATACCATAAACAATGGCTCTTGAGGTATCAATTTTTAAAAACACTATTATATATATTTTTACTCCTTAATCATATCTATGATGAACTTGGTAACTTAGTGGTGTAAAATGGTCTGAACTCATTCCCCTTTTTCCACAAGCAATCATTAATTATTTGTTAGAATGAGCAAATGGAAGGAATTCCATTCCAACTGCTGACAAAGATAAATATATACTCATATTAAAACAATTAGAACTTGAACATATATATATATGAACTACCAATATATATATTCTAAAATGATTTTAGACTTTAGACTTCAGAGGATGATTCTTGTAATTAACCTAATTGATTTCTCTAGTTTTTAAGTTAATAGATCTATTGTTGGGTGTGAATTCTCTGGTTTTGGAGAGTAAACAAAACTAAGCTGGAAGTTTTCGTCCCAAATCCTAAACATAACAAGTAGTTCTTATTCCTTTAATCTTTTAAACTTATAGTTACGTTTGATTATCAAATTAGCTTGACTAGGATAATGAATGGGATTACTAGTGTGGTGACATTAAACTGCAGATGTAAGATAATTGGTATTTGCTTGTGCACTAGTGTAATTGGTTTTGATTAAATTTATGCAATTACGTAAAAACATGCTCGTTATATAAAATGTAACTATGTTGTTTTTGTCACCAAACCTTTTAATCCAAATGAACTGTAAGAAACCAAGGTAATGTCAGATTTGCCATATCCTGAATATCAATGCACTTGAATGCAATTCTGTAAGTATTTAATAAATTCAATAAATTTTGAAAAGGAAATCCAGGCTATTTGGCCCAAAGTATATAAACTTCAAACAAGTAGAGAGTTTAAAAAGGATACATCAACAGGTCCTGAAACTTGCAAATAGACAAACTACTCTTACCAACTAAAAAAATAGACAACAAACAATCAAGTTTATAACAGCTTCAACACAACAAAAATCATCAGAAAAACAAAATAAAATATTTTTCATCCTAGCTAATCGAGTTTAGATAGTATTCTTCACATTTCTCTAATTATTACAAGCAAACATAATACATACAAACCATATCTTAGTTTATATCACACCACATATATATAGATTATGAGAAGTTTTACAGTTATGTCTTGTTTAGACCATTGCAAGTCATATCCGTAACTATGGAACCTGTTTTAGAGTAAATGACAGAATAGCCATTGCAAGTGATAGCCTTCTTAAAAAGTACATTTAAATGAGAAAAGTTGAATGTCTGCTTGAGACTAACATAAAATCATAAAAAAAAAAATTAAAGAAAAGAAATTAAAGGATAGGATCATATATGTAACACGCGACCAAATCAATAATTTGCAGCATCACATAGTTTGTGGAGTGACAAATATCTTCAGTCCAATCAGACCTCAAGATTGGCCAGAATATAGTCTAATCCATTCTCTATACCTCCAAACAAATACAACAAAGATTATAAGTTCTACAGCAACAACTTGTTTGGAACCATTGCAAGTCATATGAACTTATTTTAGAGTATAAAACAAGATAGATAGCCATTGCAAGCCATAGCCTTCCTGAAGTACATTTAGATGAGAAAAGTGCATGCTTGAGACAAACTAAAAACATAAAAGAAGGGGAAAAAACAAAAAGAATTAAAGCATAGGATAATATAACATAGTTGCTGAGTCGACAAAGATCTTGAACTCCAATCAGACCTCAAGTACCTAGGACAAGAGAAAAACGACTAAGTAAAACTTCAAACAGGATAATGAGAAATGATAAACAATTAAAATAAGACACAGAAAAAAGCTGAAGCAACTTGAAAATCAGTTTTTTTTGGTACCTTTACTGAAAAAAGGTATACAAATATGTTTATTGTAAACCAATTACTCATAAGATCATAAAAGGAAAAAGAAAAACATAGAAGTAAGAACAACACTTGCCCTTATCTAGTGTCATGTTTCGAGCTTAATTGAATGCAAAATTCATGGAATGAGTGTAACCCATAATACATGCAACAAAATGTCAGTTTGCCTTTTGTCTTTCTTTTTTGGCGACTAGTGCCAATCTAAACAACGCTGCCCTCCTTAGAACAGATAAGCCTCTAAGGCTTTGAAAGGGATTAAAACAGAGTAGTTGCACAATACTCCATCAGTTGGTATATTTTTCAACCCTAGCCACATGCAGATTAAAAAACTTGAAGTTACATTTCCATCAATTCCGTTATGTGTATAGCCAAAGTGCACTAACCACCATAGTTATGTCAAGACATTCAAATGCTTCTAGTTTCTAACCAATTTTGTTTTCCAGATTAAGTTGTAGGGGATTATAGGGGAAAAAACTTTGCAACTTTGAAGTTATGAGAGCTGAGGTTCCAGTATCGTGGAATAAGATTTTGGCAACAGAGGTTGATTAATATTGATTGATTTTTGCTTATATATTATTCTTAGTCATATTGGTAATGTGAATCTAGTTGAATTATTGCTCAAGTTTGCAGAAGAACCGTAGTTTTGATGGAAAGAAAATAAAAAACCAAAGAAAAAAGAATTTCCATTCGGTTAATGAAACATCATGCTTGACAGGAACCATAACTAATTTTTGTCACCTTCAAAATGTCAATGTTTAAGAATGTGTCATTTGGGTGAAGTATAGCATATTCTAATGTTTTTATGATTTATATGCCACAAGACAAACTAAAGTTTGTTGGCCTAGTGTAGAATTGTGACAGTTCAGTAGTGTAGAATTGGTGACAGTTTTAGTAATAAATGCAGGTATATTCTTCAGTTACTAAGAAAGTGACAGGGTCATACCTACTCATGATCACACTGTAATTCTAGCTCTTCTTCCTCCATGAACTCCATCAGTTCCAAGAAAGTTGTTCTTGATCATAAGCACCTGAGTAACAACATGATTAATGGTTGGTCTATCTCTTGGTAGCTCTTGTGAACATGTGATTCCAATATTAAGTATTGAAATCAAGCACTCATAAATTTTATGACTGCCAGTAGAGCTCTGATTCTGAGTGTTTTCGGTGCTTGAGCTTCCCTCCCCAATTTCTCTTTGTTGAATTAGAGTTGGATCAACAACGCTTGCTACTTGTTCAGGTAAAGCCATCTTAGCAAAGTTATGGAGACTCAGACTAGCATTAAGCATGTTATCAGTAGGTCTCTTCCCCGTAAACATTTCCAATAAGAGGATACCATAACTGTATACATCACCAGATGTCGTCACCTCATTTCCCATACCATACTCTGCAATTGATGCATCATTCAAAGTAAATACAATTGCAAAGATGCTTGGCCAGAAGCATATCAAATAATAGTAATAGTAATGTACCTTCTACAGATAACTCTTTGTAGAAAACAAGTTTAGAGCATAAAAAACTTTACTGTTTAAAGTAACATAGGAAAGAATTATGTCTCTTCTTGGTGAGATAACAATATTTGGTTTGTCTGCTTGTGTCATCAGAAAGGCCCAACTTGAAACAAGTTTGATTGTTTCCCAATGATATTTATGAAACCAAACAGTTGATGGTTCAATATCTTCTTAAGAAATAAGCAGTTGAAGCTTGGGTGACATCTTAACTTTATCCAATTAGGTTTGTATTCATCAAACTTATTAACGTAAAAGAAATAGATAGGAGGATTGAAATTAGCAAAAGAGGATTTTCTAAACTCCTCTTTATGTTATCCTATGACTACACACATAGGATATGAACAAAAGTTAGATATTGTACGTTGTTATTCTTTCACAATTTGCGCCAAGAAAAATCTAGGATTTCTCAATATTGGTACATCTCCATTGAAGGCAAAAAAAAAAATAAATACAATTATATGGATTATGATTTGCAGACAACAAGATGGAGAGATGGAAATCCTCTAAAAAATGGGATTGTATATTGGGTTGTATATTATAAGCAAGAAACTAATGAAATTAAGAACCTGCATTCCTTTGAGTTTCATATTTTTCAGACTAAATTATGTGCAACAGAAAAGAAAAAAAAAATTTACTTTTAAATAACACATTGGAAAGTATTTGCCAAACTTTGATTTTCATGCATTTGAAGGGCAAATGATGTTGTTAGAAATAAAACCAAAGAACCATTTGCTTTACTTCATTGATCGAAGGGGCGTACTTGATTTGATATGCAAATCAGACTCTAAAGTATGTTGGAAATTGAAGGTGAAAAAGAATATCAAAAAAGGGCCTAAGAGATACATTTACCTGGAGCAGCATAACCAACAGACCCTCTTAAGCCAATAGAACTTGATTGAGTTGCAGAAGAATTATAGGTGCCATCTGGAAGGAATCTAGCTAAGCCAAAATCGCCTACATGTCCAATCATTTCGTCATTCAGAAGAACAATGCTCGGCTTCAAATCACAGTGAACTATTGGTTCTGAGCAATGATGGTGAAGATAATCAAGTGCAAAAGCAACATCAACGGCAATATTTAACCTTTGTAGGAGGTTTAAATTTCTTGATTCGACATGCATCCTCATCTTCATTTTCATTTGCATGTAACCAATCCTCTAGGCTACCATTGACCATAAACTCGTAAACCAGAGCTTTGAAATCATTACATTATAGTCAACACTTGAACATGCTGTGAAAACCTTGACAAGATTTCGATGTCTGATGCGCCTCAAGGCCTCACACTCAGCAACGAAACTCTTGGAAGCTCCACGAATTGAAGGTTTAGTACCTTCACTGCAACAACTTTTCACCGTGATCAAGAATTCCTTTGTAGACTGAACCAAAACTACCCATGCCTATCATGTTGGCTGGAGAGAACCCATCAGTTGCCTTGAGTAGACTTTGGTAGGCAATTTCAATATGACTTCCCTAAAAATCTCAAAGAGGTACTTTTGTTGTCTTTCTAAAGCAACAAAGACATAGTAAACACAACACTATTACTAGTCCCAGAAGCCCAAACGATGTGGGGATTATTATTTTCAAGATGAGTGTGAATCTTTTCCTTTTGAATCCCTTGGTATTGCAACTGTGCAAATGTAGTTTAGGTATACCACCACAAAGCTTGTTGTTTCCCCTAATAGAAATAGCTGTTGCATTTTAAATATGCCTATTTCTGGTACCGCACCCTCAAAATCATTGAATGATAAATCTAATTTTTGTAAGAAGACAAAGCCCTCTAAATAGTCTGGGATTTTTCCTGAGAAATTATTGTGAGAAAGATCTAATTCCTCAATACCTCTCAAATAACTTAAAGATGAAGGAAGAGTTCCCCAGAAATTATTGCTCTGTATATATAGAAATCTCAATTTACACAACTACCAAGAGTGCTTGGAATTTTTTCCAGACAACATATTCCGAAACATCCAATTGTTCAAGATTTATTAAATTCCCAATTTCTAGTTGTATGGACCCAACCAAATGGTTGTCATGTAGGTACAAGTTCAATAATGATGAGAGAGTTAGAACTTGTTTGGGTATGGTACCACTAAGATTATTCCACCAAGAGCCAGATCTACAAGGGGGCATTGAATTTGCCATGCAAATTATTTACTTAAAATAAAGATACGCTAGTGAAGTCAAATTTTTCAAAGACATGGAATTTTCCCATAGAATTTATTACCTGAGAGATCCAAAATTAGTAGCTTTTGTAGCTTCCCAATATCAGCAAGAATGTTACCGATGAAATGATTGCCTGACATGTCCAAAGCTTGCAAATTGACCAAGTTTGCCATCTTGGTTGGGATGCCCCCACCTATTTTATTGTTATCCAACAAAAGGATACCAAGATTAGTGGACAAATTGCCAATTGATTCTGGCAACAACCCTCCAAAGTTGTTGGAGCTCAGCCTCAAAAAGTGCAAATTGGTGGCATTGGGCAATGAGCTAAGAAAATTCAAGTCACCAGCTTCCCCTGTTCCAAGATGATTGAATTGAAAGTTTAAGCGCCCAAGATTGTGCATCATTCCCAAAGGAGGCACTCTTCCAATAAATTTATTTGCTGCCAAGTCAAGGTGATACAGGTGGGTTGCATTTGATATTGAAATAGGAATGGATCCAGTCAACGAGTTATTTCCAACTGCAAACCATTGAAGAGTTGGAAAAGAAATTCCAAGATCTAAGGGAAGTGTCCCTTGAACTTGGTTCATTGATATATCAAAAGCTGTGATGGAAGAGAGATTAAAGATTGAGGAAGGAATAGTACCAACCAACTTGTTCTCCACCAATGAAAGAGCGTTTAAGTTTGTCAATCGGCCCAGGGCTTCAGGTATACTCCCATTGATATTATTGACATTACATGAAGTCAGTAAGGGATGACAGATTCCCAAGAGTACAAGGAAGGCCACCTGTTAGATTGTTTCTTCCAATATACAACAGCTCAAGCTTAGACAGAGAACCAAGCTCCACGGGAATTTTCCCAGCCAGACTATTGCCAGAAAGCGCAAGGACAACAAGGTTAGAGCAAGCAGATATATTGGCGGGAATTTCACCACCAATAGAATTATTGCGTAGTGTCAATATTTGCAGTCTCCGTAGATGGCTAAGTTCAGGGGGGATTTGATGAGTGAAGCTATTGTTACTCAACAACAGTTCCCTAAGAAAGCTCAGATTGCCAATGTGAGGCGAAATTGAGCCTGTCAATTTTCGATGATTCAGTGTCAACTTAGTCACCCTCTGGTGTGGTCGGCCACATGTTATGCCAGCCCATTGACAGAAGTGGATGGATTCATTCCACGAGTTTAGAGCCCCGAAGGGATCACCGGTTATTTCAGCCCTGAACGCGATCAAGGCTAGCCGATCCGTCTCATTCCCGGCTACATGAACATGATGAAGATGAGTACTAGAGCCTGAACCACCCAAACACGAACCCCCATGAGAACAAACAACAACAACAACATGCATGAACTGAAACGGAGTCCATGACATTGACGACACTAATATTAAACCCATATGAGGATTGGACGCTCTCATTGAATTTGAGAGAGTATAGTATATAATATTGTCTTCAGTGTTACATTATATATATATAATATTGTCTTCAGTGTTACTATTATATTGAGAAAATCTATGTCAAACTTACGGAACAGTAAACAGAGTATTTGAATTAGGAAAATGCTAACAAGTAAAAAAATACTAATAAATAAATAATTAAGAGATAGTGAAATAATAAATACTGATTTTTGGTAATTATTAAATGTCTAATTAAATGGGTGGTTCTCCACCGGGAAAGACAATCATGTGCCCTTATTTTGGAAATAAGGTTAAAAGTTAGTTTATTGGCTTTTTAGTTTTTTTGGATCATATCATCTCTTATTTTTTTTGCACGTTTTTTCAAAAATTTAAATAAAAAAAAAAACAGAGAGTCAACTTTTAACTTACTTCTCAAAATAGACTAATCTCATACAAAATTTTTATTACAAAAAAAATATTTAACTTTAGCTTTCACACTTTTAGGGGAATGCATCATAACTTTGTTATTCATAATTTTTATCACAAAAATTATTATTTTCATCACAAAAATTTTATAACTCTCACAACAAAAATCTTAACTTTTTTACGATATGTACTTTTAAGAGTGCACATTGTAGTATTTCCTTTCTCGAATATAAAAAAATAAATAAATTTATATAAAAAAATTATTCAATAAATTGTTTTGTTGAAATTATTTTTTGATAAAGTTTTAATTTGTTTTTTGTATTTTCAAAACTACCTTCTCATAAAAATAAAATGCATTTATAATAAGGGAAAATTTCATTGTTAGAAGTTCTAACTTAGAACAAAACATTGAAAATGAAAAAGATATTGGGGGTGTTTGGTGCGGCTGGTAAAACAGATTATAAATTATAACTTAATGGATTATAGATTATAATTTTAATCAGAAGTTGTTCATTTGTTTGGTGCAATTGCTAAATTATAAATTTAAATTGCTGAGTAGTGTTTGGTAAATAAATTGCAAAATAGCTTTTTGAATTAACTTTTATTTTTTTTGTTATTCATTACTAGTTTACATTTCCCATAAAAAATAACAATAATAATCCATACTCTATTTGGGTCTTTTTTCTATTTTTTAAAAATCAAAAATCAAAATAAAAAAATCTAAGGATATAATTGTAATTAACATGCCTACAAAAGAAGCTAATAATCAGAAGCAGGCGGTGAACAGCTTCTCATAATCAACTTTTTTGAATTACAATAACTTATTAGAATCAAAAGTTATTTGAAATAAGTTTAACCAAATATTCTAAAATAATTTTTTCAAAACTACAATTTGTAAGTTGACAAGCAACACCAAACGCACCCCCATCCACTTACCCAAAAAGCACATCCCCATTGAACTCTCTCTATCTCTCTTTTGTTCAGTTTACTTAAAGTTAGATTTAATTGAGGGAGAAATTATTCAATATTCTTACAATTGATACTTAACTGTTTATCTCTCACAATTTTAATACGAAAATAATGGCTCTCATGGTTTAAATCAATAATAATTTTTCATCGCGCGGAGGCATCAACCAAATGTATTACTGATTACTCAAAATATATTAGGGGGAATGGAAAACAATTCTTAAAAACAAAACCACATGAAAAACAATTCTTTCACCATCTTGTTATCATCCTCCACAATTTGCCTCTCCTTTTCCTCACAGTAATGCCAAGTGTTCAAAAAAATTATTCAGAAAAATATAAACAAAAAAAAAAAAAAAAGGTGAGTGCAGATTCATTTCAATTATAAATTTTATTATACAAAAACTAAATTTAAGTCACGCATCAAATTTTGAGATAAATTTATTGACAATTTTTTTACATTCCTATTATTGTCATTTTTCACAGCAAATTAACATCAATCATTCAGCAAAATATTACAAACTCAGAAATTTTATTTAAAAATTATTAAAAAATATCAATGTATAATTCAAATTCATTTTACACATGCCCTATACAATATATAAACTGTCAATCTTCACCCAACATCTTATTCTTGACCCAAATCTAAGATAAGATTATGGCCTTGTTTGGCAAATGTTATTTTTTGGCTTTTTAGGCTAAAATCAATAAGAAGACAAAATAGGTTAAAATAGCCAATAAGAAAAAATTTCACATCAAATCGATAATCATTTCATTTTTTCTCTCACAAATATCACACCAAACTACAAAAAAACGTATCTAAAGCATCTACGATTTCATTGATTTAATTGTCTTTTCAGTCAATTTTGGCTGTGGAAAGCATAACACAAAAGAGAGAGAGAGAAAAAAATAAAAATAAAAGGCAAATTACCTACACATCTTTAGAGATTTAACGAAATTATAGATTCCTCTCTGAGATTTCAAAAATTACATCTCACCCTATCACAATTAACGCCGTTAACGGATATCATAAATTGAATAAAATACCCTTTTGACAAATAAGGGCAAATTATCTACACCCGTTGAGGTTTAACTAAATTACAAATTTCTCCCTAAGGTTTAGCTAAATTACAGATTCCTTCTAAGATTTAGCTAAATTATCATTTTTAAATAAGTTATGAAATGCAAAATTAAAGTGGAAAAACACTTATCACACTACAAAAAATTAAAGTTTTAGAGACCAAAATTTAGGGACAATTATTTTTAGAGGACAAAATAATTTTGTTGCGAAAAATGTTATTATTATATTTTTAGCAACGAAAATTGAACATTAGTGATTAATTATTATCTTTTTGGTATCAAATTTTTTATCTTAAAAAATAAACCATTTTGAGACCAAATTATTTTGTCCTTAAAAGTCTATTTATTATTGACATTTTCAAAATTTTATCGCTAAAAACCTTATTTTTTACTTTTCAGGACGATCTTTTAGCGACTATAAAAATTAGTCCATATATGTCTTTTGCAACCAAAATTTCACTTTTAGAGATTAAAAAAAAAAAATTGGTCTCTAAAACTCTTATATGTTGTAGTGTCAGATGGTGAAAATATTATAAAATAAAAAATAATTAAATAAGTTAAAATACAAGAAATGGCTTGTCAAAAAATTATTCGAATATGTTTGGTTTGATTTTTAGAAATTTATTTTTAATTTTTTTAAAAAAATTAAAATTAATTTGGTTAAGAAATAAAATAAAAAATAATATTTTTTTTATAATTTATCTTTTGAGTGGTTAGAAATAATTTTTACAAATTAAATATATTTTTTCATATTTATTTTTATTAAATAGTTTTTATTTATTTTTTTTAAATTCTAAATTTTTTTCTTAACAACAAATTAACATGGTTCAAAAACTTAATTTTTTTTCCCTATCTAACGTAATTATTTTGTAAATTTTGTTGAATTATCAAAGGGATTTCAACAGGAGTAATATCGTCTATCAATTTATATTTTGGTGATGTCAGCTAACCATTCTTAGCGTTTAGTTAACAGTAGAGATTAAATTTTTATGCGAATATAAATCTCAGGGGACAGGATGTAATTTCTGAAACCTCAGGAGAGAATCTATAATTTAGCTAAGTCTCAAGGGAGGCGTAAGTAATTTGCCTAAAACAAAAAGTATCCAAAGCGTAGACGACTTCGCTGATTTAATTGTCTTTTCAGTCAGTCATTTTGGTGTGGAAAGTATAACACAAAGGAGAATTTTTTTTTTTTTTTTGTTAAAATTAAATATCTCAATTTTACAAGAAAGTTAATTTATTATCGAATTAATTTAAATTTATTTTGGTAATTTAAATCGTTTATTTTATAAAAATTTAAAAAGATTATTCATATAAAAATTAAATTGATCTAACACCGATTGTCATATTATTAGATCAATTTGATCTATTTGACTTATATACTCTTAAGAATGGACCATCAATATGTTATAGCATAAGGGTGTGTTTGATTGGACGGACTGGATAATGGGGGATTAGAATCCATCGGACTTGAGTCCTGGGACTATGAATCCCCCGGACTATTTGGTTAGATTGGATATGTATCCTGTGTTTGTTTTTTCATGGGATTAGATGTCTGGAAATGACTATTTTTAGTGAATCCAACGTTTGGTTGGACGGACTGGATAGGATAAATGAACAAAAGACTATTTTACCCTTTTTCAATTGTTTACTAAGGGTTGGTTTGGGGTGTCATAAAAAAGTGTACTTTTTGTCTTTTTACGAAAAGATGTGCAGAAAAGTAGAGAGGTGATGTGATAGAAAAAAGATAAAAAGATAAAAAGATGGATTATATAGGTTAGGCCAAACAAGGCTTAAGTAATAGCAATATTAAACATATCTTTAATATTTTAATTATTTTTAGCTAGATTAAATAAATTTTATTTTATTTTATTTTTTACACAATTAAATAAATTTATTTTTTTAAAATTAAATAAATAAATAAATAACTAAAAGGGTAAAATTTGATTATTGTGTAACCATTACTGTGTAACCATTACTTGTATTAAAATTTAATTACTATGTAAGCATTACTGTGTTAAAATTTTTTACACCATTACTATTTTAAAATTTTACACAATGATTTATTAAATAAATTTGTTTTTTATAAATACAGAGGACATTATTTTTTTATTATTTAATAAATCATTAAAATTTCATTTAATACTGTATAACCTGTATAAAAAATTTATATTATTTTTAATTAAAATTTTAAATAAATTTTAAATAAAACACCTATTAAAATTTAAATAATGAAATTAAATAAATTATAAACAAATTTTAAAATAAAACATCATAAAATATCTATAAAAAATTATTTTAAAAAATTAAATAATAAAACATCAATAAAAAGTTATATAAAATTATTTTATTTTTAAATTGAGACATTTAAATTTTATTGAATTTTAGTAAATATAATACATAATTAAATAGTAGAGGGTCAAAATGGTTATTTTAGCATCTAATCCCAACAGTGGATAGTCCCCTACATTCTGTTCCACCCCCCCTCCCAGGACACAATAGCCCCATATGGGGGATAAGGAGTCCAGCGGATTAAAAAAAAATCAAACGGCGGATAAGGAGCACTATTTGGATTGTAATCCAAATAGTGGATAGTCCCCCCCTCCAATCCCACGAATCAAACACTGTGATCTGATCATATGATTATTATATACTCTTAAGAATGGATCATACTCTAAAGAAAGTATTGCGTGTAACTAGTGTATCATGGACAATGTAAAAAAGTCATATATTTAAGTCGTAAAATAAATTATATAATGGTAAGATAAATTAAATTTTTACAAAATTTGAGTAAAAATTTCATATAATAGTGATATCACGTCATTATTGACATATGATATCACCAACCAATAGTAAAGCAACATATGAAGGGTGAACTCCACATGTAAATATAACTAGCACTCTAGTAATTTTTACATATATATAATGAGATTAATTATATTTGCATATCAATAATGATGGATATTACCTTTATATTGAGATTTGTTTCACAAAATTTTCATACATAAAAATATAATTTGTTGTAGTCACTTCATTTTCAATCAAACAATCACTATTGTTTTCATAAATTTTAAAATGCCCTTAACATTTTATTCTAAATATTATTTTTATTTAAAATTTTATTTATATATGTAAAAAAAAAAAATAAAAATCCAAGGGGGCCACGTGACCTCCATAAGTCTCCGTGTGGCTCCGCCACTGCTTCTGTGCAATTAAGGACACCACCAAAGTCACAAGTCACAGTCATGGTCCAGTGGTCCATAAATTTCAAGAAAAATTATTGGTTGATTCAGGTGTATCACCTAGCCATATCTTTGGCCAATTACAAACTCTCAAATTCTTCAATCATCTAACACAAAATTGTAAATCCTATTATCTTTATCAATCAAAACACATGACACCACGTAGTGGTACTCCAAGACCAACAAATAACTTCTCAAATGCCTGGCTATCATCTCATGACTTTGTTGCCTGTATTGTCTTTCAATCACATTAGCTGGTTGTGGAAAATATAACCCTAATGAGAAAAAAGAGAGCATCATCGTGTGTCATCGTCATATAAGATAGAGATTATTTTGAAAATTTTATAGTGTATGTTCTAATTTTAAAAATATATATATAAGCTTAGTTATCTATAATGTAGAATTTGATTTTAAAATTCTGTGGTGGTTAAATTTTTAGTTTACTTGGTCATAAGAATTTGCTGTGGTTATAGGATTTTTGTGGTGTTTTTGGTTATAATCCAAATTGATTTTGAGGGTTTTTTTTGGGAGGGGCAATAACAAATCATGATAGTTGACCAAAAATATTTACAAATATATTGAGGTGCAATTTTTTTTTTTTATGTAAAAAAATCCAGCAAAAATTGCACCCCACAAAAGTTTTCATATTTTTATAAATATTTATCCTATTTATTTTCTTTTCTAAAAAAAAAAACTACTTTCCTATTCTATTCGTTAGTACGAGACAATTTCAAAATTTTACTTATGTAGTGTGATTTGTAATTTATTAACATTCATGTACTAGGTGAATTATATGATGTTACTTCTCATAAGCATTTTTTTTAGACGTAATCATTGAAATTCAAGTTTTTGAAATGCATTTTTATAATTATTGTTCGCTTAATTTTAATAGTAATTTATTGATTTTAGTTATCTAAAGTAGATTTGACCCGACCACTTTGATTTACCTAATACTTTACTTTTGAGGCCCCCCTCCAATATAGGAATGGCAACGGGGCGGGGCGGGGCGGGGCTGGGGATTGCCCTCCCCGTCCCCGATCCCCGAAAGTATGGAACCCCTCGTCCCCGCCCCCGATCCTCGACGGGGAACCCCTCACTCCCCCCACCCCCGTCCCCTAACGGGGATCGGGTTTCCCCGACCCCGAAACATCCCCGGCGGTGACTGAGTTACAGAACCCCTCATCATCATCATCTCACACACACACACACACACACACATCCTCACAACAGAAGAAGAGCCACCTCAACGGAGGACGAGCAGATCTGAGGTTTCAGGGTAGATCTCAATCGTCTGAGCCCTGATGTCATCGCTGATATCGTCGGTGTTGACTACGAATCGGAAACAATTGGAGGTCTCATCGATCAAAACATCGGCGTCGGAGTGGAAGGAAGCTCGAGGACTTTGGCGAAGACGTGAGGGAGGCGCCGGAGCTGGGTGAACCTTCATGGTCTCAGAGAACGAAACGAAACTGAAAGTGGCGAAGTGCTGCCATGGCTGCGTAGAGACGAGAGACAGAGCGCGGCGGAAGAAGAGGGGATCTGAGATGAGAGAGAGAGAGATCTAGAATGAGAGAGGAGAGGGTTTTTGTTAGATTAGATCTGTGATGAGAGAGAGAGAGAGAGATAAAGTATATATTATATATAGTATTAGTGGGTTGTGAGTGAGAGAGGAGAGGGAGGTGGGGCAGAATCGGGGATAGGGAACGGGGTCAGGCCGGGGCTGGGGTGGAACAGCTTATCACCGTCCCCGGCTCGAAAATGATCGGAGATTTCTTTTTGAATACCGTCCCCGGCCCGTTGGGGGTATTTTTCGGGAAATCTCCGTGTTAATCGGGGTCGGGGGGTCGGGTCCCCGTCGGGCCGGGTTTAATTTGCCATCTCTACTCCAATACTATAATAGTGGCTTTGTCCTTGCTCACGAGCCCTTTAAATTCTCTGAGATTGAGAGTACCCTCAAGTTCCATAAAAGATTCACTCGTACAAAATCTTAACAAAATACATAAAATATAATATTATTCAATGCTCCACTTTAAAGTTACAGTAGTTAATAGACTCCAGATTGTAAAAACAATAAAATAAGAAGGGAAAAAAGAAAAGAAAAGTGTGGTAATCGGATGTTTGTTTGCAGAGAAGTTATTTAATGATCTTGAAACATGATCGTGTAGTATCTCAAGTAAATTGTGATTAATGAAGAGTATGGAATCACGATTTTGTGTTAAATGATTTCAAATAAAAAAATAACACAGTGATTGACTAGGGCCAAATTCATGTGGTTCCTTTAGACCATGAGCCATGATATAATTTTTCTTATTTGCAAGGTTTAGGACTGCCCACGTGGCGGACTTAATGAGGAGTACTAGAAGGGTGCACATACATGTGTAACATATTATTATTTAAACTTAAAAGTAAACTTACAAATTTAATTTTTAAAATTCAGAATTGCTATGACAGTTAAGCTATCATGAAGAATATGTGTATAGATGTAGGGAATTTTTATTTTTATTTTTATTATTCAATTTACACGTGGAAAAAGTTTTAGGAGACCAAATTTAAATCTCACTTAATATAATAGTATAGATGATTTTGTTGGCAACCACACGTGTAAATAAAAGGGTAAATTATAAATATGCTAATTTGCTTAAAATATGATTTACGAGTGATTCTACTTACATCACAAAACTATCTCTTTACACTCTTAAAATATTTTTTATAATGCTAGTTTTAACCTCTACCCCATTACCACCACCTCCACCGGCCCTAGTTCTAGAGAGAAACCCTACTCCTCCTCTTCCTCATCTATCGACACTAATCTCCCAAGGAAGGTGTTGGTGCATATTTTGGGACATTCTCTCTCTCTAAATATATATGAAGGATTTATTGATTTAGGCACTATTAAACACAAACTAAATAAGTACACTTATTTGGGTTATATCATCCTTCTACTTTTTCGCACGTCTTTTCATAAAAAGTCAAAAAGTATATTTATTTAGATCATCTCAAATAATCCCATAAATTCTAAAACAAAATGGACTCCATCCATGTATTTGCTTAAAAAAATTTGGTCTCTCTTTCTCTCAAATCTTTCTTCTTATATGATTTGTTCATATTTTTGTTCTAGATATGATTTGGGTATTGAACCTTGGGAGAAGAGGATTTTGTCTGTCAATGGAGTAGGCCATGAGACCCGAAGCACTGAGATTGATGGTGACCGAACCAGAGTGGTGGCGGAGTGGCGGTGACAATGATAGTAATAGATCAATGGAGGTGAAGAAATTATGGTCTGAAATGTCTGGGTGTAAGGAGAAGAATTAATAGTAGGGAATTGTAAAAATGTAAAATAAAATTTTAATATTTTAAGGGTGTATAGAGATAGTTTTGTAGTGTAAGTAGAATCACTCATGATTTGCGCATTGTGATTTGAGAAATTCTTTATTTCATAATAAATGGTATCTTTTATTAATAAATCATCAAATTAATTAACAATTTTTAATGATGTCATAAATTTATTTTAATTAATAATTCAAATAATTTTATTATTATATATAGAACAGTTAGAAATTTTATTTTTTTAATTTTAATTTATAAATAAAAAAAGATAAACTTGACTTTAGCCCCTTACACTTCAGGCCATGTGCGATTTATAATTGACGTTTAAAAATTATCACATAACATAATTTATGAATTAAAATATACACTAACTTTTATTAACAAAATTTATGCATTGACCTTTATACCACACAATTCAAAACTCAAAACTAAACTCTTTTCAAAACTCTATTGTAATGCTCTCAATAAATCCATATTTCCATTCATCAGAGTATTAAGTACAAAAGTATTACATGTTGACAATAAAAAGTAAATACCTACGGGCTTATAACTTTTCAAGTCAACACTTTGGGTTCAACAAAAGAAGAGTTCTAACTCTTTATACAAACTAAGCCCTTGGCTTGAATTTACATGTAATACACAAAAAGATAACAACGAAAGTTCTTCAGCCTCTAAATCTCCCAAGCTACGTCTTGGAGATGGCATATCACCTGAACCTGAAAATGATGATCCCATATAGGGTGAGCTAAAGCCCAGTAGAGATATACTAAACCAAATATGAGCAGTAACTAAAACATTAGCATATGATAAATGACTAACACTTGTAAACAAACTTACAACACAATCAAGTTCCATGACATACATGTACATGTTTCATTCCACGCTCCTTTACTTAACCAACTCAATTCATAAACATAGCTCAGAACCTGGCCAAACAATTAAATGAGACTACATCTCATATTAAAACACTTCCTTTATTCACAATTCAAATGAGACTACAACTCATGATAAAAACACTTCCAATACTTCAATTATCTACGTTATGCAAACATAATTAGAATTTCGGGACTTTCACCCTGGACACTCCCGCCAACTTAGTTATCAATGGAGTCCATCCTCTATCTCCTTCCAAACAGGTTTGAGAGTACATCCCCTATCTCCTCCGAAACAAGATACATATACAATATATTTAAATATTCAATCATATACAATGATCAATCAATACATATATTCAATGTATTATTCCAACCGTCATATTCAATGACATATTCCAAGTGATTAGTTTCAGTTTTCCCTAATTAACATACAGTGTCTACAACAATCAAGACTATCCTCCACCGATAGCCCAAAGCAGTTATTTCTAAACAGATAATAAATGCATCAAACAGATATAATAACAACATTTTTATAGGTGAGTGATTAATTTATCCAACTACACCAATCAACCTCATAATTGCCCAATTTCATAATTTCCAACTCAATTTCATATTTCCCCAAATTAATTATTCAACATGATTAGGGCATTTTCCCCCTTTTTCCATTATCAACCCTAAGGTTCAATTCCTTCAATTTAACAACAATAATTTCATTTTCTAAGGTCTCACACACACACGGAGTTTAACATTTGAAAACCCCCTTTTTATAACCTCAAATCAAATCCTAACTTTCTCAAAATTACCAAATACTACCATCTAATCAAATACATAACATTTATGTCAAACCCCATAGAAAGGAGTAGGTTATCCCTACCTCAAATGGAGAGACCAAATAGAGAAGATGATGAAACTCGAAATGCTTTAAACCCAAAGATTTTCAGATCAAAGCGAAGCCCATTGAGCTCTAACTTTTATACAAAGGAAATAAGGTAGAAACACACTAGAACTAGATGTATTCTTAAAGATAAGGTGTATATAGAGAGAGAGGCAGCCTATCTAGGGTTTGAGAAGAAAATAGAGATGAAAAAGTGAGGTGTAACTCGCTACTGCCAACTGATATATTCGAGGCTCGCTCGAGCGAAGGAGTGGTCGCTTGAGCGACCAGACACAAAGAAACCTCCAACAATTCGAAGTTTCAGGTTTGCAACCCAGAAGCATGCTCGAGCGAAGAAAAGCTCGCTCGAGCGAAGAAACCCAAAACATATAGCTCGCTTGCTCGAGCCAAGAAATGCAACCTTCAGGTCCAAACTAGATGCAGACGCATGCTCGAGCGCAAGACTTCTCGCTCGAGCTACCAGACGCACCACTCAACTCTCGCTTGAGTGAAGGAACCCTGGCTCGAGCAAAGGAACTAAAACAAAGAGCTCGCTCGATCGACAAAAGCCTCACTCGAGCGAAGAAACAAAATTCTGGGCAGCACCTATTGGTTTAAACTCACTACCAACCTGTAACAAACCTGCCCAACACAACCCAAAACTCGAATACAAAGAGTTAAAGGATGGAAACAAGATATAAACAACAACCAACACCACGGAACCTAAGTTCGGAATACAACAACCAAAGGAGGGAAAACCGGGATCGCTATAACCTTCCCCCCTTAAAGAATTTCGTCCCCGAAATTAGATATAAGTTTCAAAATTGTGATTTTTCAATTCTCAACAATATTACAATTCAGTATTCAACATCCTGACCCATTACCAGTCATCCCATCTCTATTCAAGAGGCAAATTACAACATATGTTACAACATGCATTATCAACATGCATTTCTTTCAAATCCAACAATTCTCAATATACATGCCTCACAATTCCATAACATATTCAATGTTAATGATATATTTGCATTTCTACAACACATTCAACATATACAATGTTAAATTAAACTTCCATTTTCAAGGCATATTCAATAATACTTCCATAAACCGAAACATATACAATGTTTTACAACTTAAGACATATTCAATGTTCTTAAAGTTTATCAATACAACAAAATACCCAATACATGGTTAAACATTAACAAACAAGTCCGGATATTTCTCACGGATATCCAACTCACGTTCCCAAGTGGCTTCCTCAACCCCGTGATATTTCCATAAAACTTTTACCAAGGGTATTGTCTTGCCTCGCAAGACTTGATCTCACCTATCCAAGACCCATACTGGTATCTCCTCATACGAGGCATCCTCATCTACCTCTAAGTTGGTCCAATCCAATATATGCAATGAATCTGCCTCATACTTCCGAAGCATACTAACATGAAACACGTCATGCATTTCGGACAACTACGACGATAATGCTAAACGGTAGATAACCTCGCCAATCCTCTCAAGGATCTCAAAAGGGCCAATAAACCGAGGGGACAACTTCCCACTCTTCCCAAACCTTATCAAACCCCGCCTAGGTGATATTTTCAAAAATACATGATCACCCGTCTCAAATGCCAAAGGCCTCCTCCTACGGTCGGCATGACTCTTTTGACGACTCTGGGCTGTAACAAGTCTCTTACGGATAAGCTTAACTTTCTCCGTCATCTCCCGAACCAACTCCGGGCCCAACAAAGGTGCATCACCCACCTCGGCCCAACAAACTAGAGACCTACACGGTCGGCTATACAAGGCCTCAAATAGTGTCATACCAATAGTCGATTGGAAACTGTTGTTGTAGGCAAACTCCACTAAGGGCAAGTGCCTCTCCCACGACCCACTAAAGTCGAGGAAAGAGCCTCGAAGCATATCCTCAAGGATCTGAATAGTATGCTCGGATTGCCCGTCAGTCTGAGGATGATAAGCATGCTAAGGTCAGTCTAGTGCCCAAGGCACTCTACAAACTCTGGCCACAACCCAGCAGCAAAACGTGGATCTCTATCTGAGACGATCGACACTGGGACCTTGTGCAAACCTCACTTTATCCCGAATATACAAGTCGGCAAGATGATTTACCGAATCTCTCACCGCATAGGGATAAAGTGCGCCGACTTAGTCAACCGGTCTACAACCACCCAAATAGTATCACTACCCTTGTTGAGTCCTCGGAAGACCTACAACGAAGTCCATCGTGACATGCTCCCACTTACACTCGGCAATAGGCAAGGGTTGCAACAAACCCGCTGGCCTCTGATGTTCTGTCTTCACTTGCTGACAAATAAGGCACTTAGATACAAAAACTGCCACTTCTTTCTTCATACCCCGCCACCAAAACTGACGACCTAAATCACGATACATCTTAGTGCCTCCCGGATGCACCGCAAGACGTGAATGGTGAAACTCTCAGAGTACTTTCTCTCGGCAAGACTCCGGCACAAACAAACGGTCTCGGTACCTCACACTCAAATATGGATACACAGTCAAACCCTTCTCAACTTTCTCACTGGAGATCTTCTCCCATAGGGATTCTACCTTAAGGTCACTACTCTGTGCCTCTAACACCCGATTCACAAGTGTAGGCTGCGCAACTACAGAAAACAAGGCCACAAACTCAACAGATTCACCCAGAAGCAAATCAAACTCGCCAACTGCTTCCAACATTTCCCACTCCCGGATGGCTATACAAGCTACAACACTAATGGATTTCTTACTAGGGCATCGGCCACAGCATCGGCCACAACATTGGCCTTTCCCGGATAGTAATGCAACTCGAAGTCGTAATCCTCAATAAACTCCATCCATCTTCTCTGCCTCAAGTTCAAGTCTTTCTGTGTAAACAGATACTTCAGACTCTTATGATCCGAGAACACCTCGAATCTCTCACCATAAAGGTAGTGCCTCCAAATCTTCAAAGCAAAATCACAGCTGCTAAACTCTAGGTTATGTGTAGGGTAATTCCTCTCGTGTATTTTCAACTGCCGCGAGCCATTGGCTACCACTTTCCCCTCTTGCATTAACACACAACCCAAACACCCTCGTGAAGAATCACAGTCCACACACCGCATAACCCAAACCTCTCTCCGGAAAATCAACACTGGAGCGGTAGTAAGTCTAACTTTCAACTTTGGAACGACTTTTCACAAGTCTCACTCACACAAACTTGACCCATTCCACGTCAATCTTAGTCAACGGCGAAGCTAGCCTGGAGAAATCTTTCACAAACCGACTGTAGTAACCGGCCAATTCCAGAAAACTGCGGATCTCAAAAACACTCTTAGGCTGTGCCCAATCTTGCACTGCCTCAATCTTGGATGTATCAACAGACACCCCTTCCCCGGAGACTACATGGCCTAAGAACTTAACATCTCTTATCCAGAACTCACACTTCCCAAACTTAGCATACAGCTTATGGGCTCTAAGCAACTCAAGCACCACTCTCAATGACATATTCCAAGTGATTAGTTTCACTTTTCCCTAATCAACATACAATGCCTACAACAATCAAGACTATCCTTCACTGATAGTCCAAAGTAATTATTTCTAAACAGATAATAAATGCATCAAACAGATATAATAACAACATTTTTATAGGTAAGTGATTAATTTATCCAACTACACCAATCAACCTCATAATTGCCCAATTTCATAATTTCCAACTCAATTTCATATTTCCCCAAATTAATTATTCAACATGATTAGGGCATTTTCCCCCTTTTTCCATTATCAACCCTAAGGTTCAATTCCATCAATTTAACAACAATAATTCCATTTTCCAAGGTCTTACATACACATGGAGTTTAACATTTGAAGACCCCCTTTTTATAACCTCAAATCAAACCCTAACTTTCTCAAAATTACCAATACTACCATTTAATCAAAATACATAACATCTATGGTCAAACCCCATAGAAAGGAGTAGGTTATCCCTACCTCAAAGGAGAGACCAAATGGAGAAGATGATGAAACCGAAATGATCCAAACCCAAAGATTTTCGGATCAAAGTGAAGCCCACCCGAGCTCTAACTTTTATACAAGGAAATAGGGTAGAAACACACTAGAACTAGAGTATTCTTAGAGAGAAGGTGTATGTAGAAAGAGAGGCAGCCGATGTAGGGTTTGCGAAGAAAATAGAGATGAAAAAGTGAGGTGTAACCCGCTGCTGCCAACTGATATATTCGAGGCTCGCTCGAGCGAAGGAGTAGTCGCTCGAGCAACCAGACACAAAGAAACCTCGCTCGAGCACAAAGCCTCGCTCGAGCCAACAATTCGAAGTTTCAGGTTTGCAACCCAGAAGCACGCTCAAGCGAAGAAAAGCTCGCTTGAGTGAAGAAACACAAAACATATAGCTCGCTCGCTCGAGCAAAGGAAAGCTCGCTCGAGCCAAGAAATGCAACCTTCAGGTCCAAACTAAACGCAGACGCACGCTCGAGCGCTAGACTTCTCACTCGAGCCACTAGACACACCACTCAACTCTCGCTCGAGCGAAGGAACTAAAAACAAAGAGCTCGCTCGAGCGACAAAAGTTTCACTCAAGCGAAAGAAGAAACAAATTCTGGGCAGCAACTATTGGTTTAAACTCACTATCAACCTGTAACAAACTTGCCCAACACAACCCAAAACTCGAATACAAAGAGTTAAAGGATGGAAACAAGATATAAACAACAAACCAACACCACGGAACCTAAGTCCAGAATACAACAACCAAATGAGGGAAACCGGGATCGCTATAACTCCATTTTTAAAAAAAAAATTCAAAAAAGTATTTTATTTTATTTTTTAAAATTATTTTTAGAATCATGATTTGAGTGTGAAGTCGTTTGGAGTTATGAGTTTTGAATTGAGAAAATTTGTTTAGTTATGAGTTTTAAAAAAGAGTTTTGAACTGTACTTTAAAAGTTTTTGGATTTATTTTTTTAAGTATTTAAAAATTTTCTTTATTTTTATTTTTTTAGGGTAAATATTTTATATTTTAAATATTTATTTATTTATTTAATATGCACTATATTTCATACATTTATGTGCTTATTTTTTTAATAAGAAATTTTTAAAAAATTTTTTATTTTTATTTTAAATATAAATTTTAATTTTAAATATTTTTTTTATTTTTTTTATTTTAAATATTTTATTTAGTTTATAAATATATTTTTAAATATTTTAATTTTTTTTGTTATGTGTTGGTTATGATTTGAGTGTAGAGTTTTGAAAGTAGTATGGACTTTCAAATTATATGTTTGGTTATGAGTTTTGAAAATAAATTTTTGAATTGCGTATTGAGTTATATGTTTGGTTACGATTTGAGTGTGAAATTGTGTTTTGAGTTTAAAATAATAATTAAAAATTACAATATTTACAAAATAAAATAAATTGTAAAATAAAAATTTAAATAAAAATTATAGATTTAAAATAAATAATAAAATATTCTTAAACATTTTTTAATATTTTAAAAAATAATCCAAAAAATTCAAAATACAACTCAAAATTCGAAAAATCAAAACTTAAAATAGAACTCAAAACTCTTAACCAAATAAATTTTCTCTTTTCAAAATTTAAAATTCAAAAACTCTTCAAAATATTTTTCAAAATTCTTTTCAAAACTGATAACCAAATAAATTTTCTCTTTTCAAAACTGAACTCACAATTCCACACTCAAATCACAATTCTAAAAAGAGAATCACAATTCTAAAAGTAAACCAAACGCAACCTTAATTTTTTAAAATTACCCTTTGATAATATATTTTTTTAGGAATATCAATTGTCATAATTGTACTTTTTGTGTTGTTAATGAATTTAAAAGAATGACAAAATAGGAAATTTATATTATTTTAGTCTCCTTAATTTTTGAAAATAGACTAATATTTTGAGACAATAAAAAATAGAATAAGAAACTAATGTTTTGAGACGGATGGAGTATGAAATTAAATTAGAAATGAAGTTAATAAAAAAGTTATAAAGATGTCATAATGGTTGGAGAAGAAAGGTGTACGGAGAGAAACAATAGAAAAATGGTGTAGAGAGAGAAACAACAGAAAATAGGAGAAATGACAACTTTTTGTAAATTTGAAGATGTAGAAAGGATATTTTCATATTGCAAATCGACTTACTCTCTTCCCGGGCTGTGTGGCTCTCACATTTTGTTATTTTTGACGGAAAAATTAACGGTGTATTTTAGTTTATAAATTACATGAGAGTTATGTGATCATTTTCAAATTTTAGGGAGATAAATCTGCACATGACCCAAATTATAAGAGGGTACAGTGAAGTTTGCCCAACAAAAAATTATGACAAGGTGTTAATTGTAATTTTTCAAACCATAAGAGGTAATCCATATTTTAAACATATTTTAAGGAGTTATTTATAATTTATCCGTAAATAAAATATACTTGTATTGGAAAATGTTGATATGAAATTTTTATTTTAAAATTTTTATTATAAAGAAAGTAACGAAATTTTATAATATTAATTATCAATTATGGTAGTGTAATTATCTTTATATTATAGCAATGCAATATTCAGGAGGTGTATTTGTAATTTATTCATAAATAAAGAGTGCTGCTATTAGCACCTACTTAATTTCTTTGGACCGCAAAATTCTCACTTTTTTTTTTTTTATTAAAATTATACTCTAAAGTAAAATTACATTAAAAGATAACTTTTAATGGAACACTCGCCCACCAAATGAAAACAATTAGAATGACACTGTACAATATTGTACATGCACCTCCATCCCCATCTATACATATTCATTACCAATCTAAACCCTAATCATATTATTCTTCATCACCATTCTAAACCCACGTATTCATCTTCAATGAAAAATATTAGAAACTATCTAATCAGTTAACATTTTGTTCGGTGGTTTCAAATGTGTTCGATGTTCCAAATCAGTTAACGTTACAAACAATACTATTACAGGCTCCTAGTTTCTACATTTGTGGTCGTTTTCACTATTCGTTGATACTTATAGAGTAATGGAGGATGATGACAACAACTCTAATGAGGTTGGCGTTGCATTGGTAAGTTTATTTATCTTTTTCTAGATTATTTTCGGTTCAGTACTGATTTGTCGACTGTTAAAGTTCTATTCAGTAATACTGAGCTAAATAGAAACATTTAGTTTAGTAATACAGTACTGAACATAAACATTTTGTTCTGTACTAGAATACTAAACAGTTCCATTTTGTAGGATTTTTTTCCTATTTTTGTTTTCTCTGAGAGTTTTCCCTCTAAAATCCCCTGTATTGAGGGTTTTGACCCCGAAATAAATAAAAATAATAATATGTGATGGGAAGTTAGAGGTTACCTAAAAGAAGAAGAAAGAGAACATCGAAGAGATTTTAGACGAGATTTTTGACTAAGATACCGTTGTTCATGGTGACGAGGAGAAACAGATCATCGTTTATGAGAGAATGAGAAGAAAGGGACAGTCAATTCGTCTCTCAATTGTTTGTTGTTCTCAATCGTTCATCATTTACTGAGAGAAGAAGAAGAGAGGGTGTGCAAAATTAGGTGGGTACTTAGGTGTGATGATATTATGAATATGGTAAAATTGGTATTAAATGAAGTGTTTAATGAAATCTTATTAAAATTTAGAGTTTAAAGTGGGGGTTCAAAGAAATGAGAGGTTCAAAGAAATTAAGTAGTACTAATAGTAACCCTAAATAAAATATGGGTAAATTACACTTACACTCCATGAGGTTTGGGTTTAATACATATCACCCCTTGACGTTTGGAAAATTACACTAACCCCCCGTCATTGTAATTATTTAGACGGAATGAAGACATTGAACTTATGCATTATCTCTTTTCTTGCTTTGCTTTACTTCCTCTGTTGTTGTTTTATTTATTTTTTTTCAATGTAATTTCTTTTATTTTTCTACTAGGAGTTGTTGCCTTTTATATAAGCAGGGGATTTGTGAAATGTGACTATTAACTACAGGGGTGAGAATGTAATTTTCAGAACGTTAGGAAGTGGGATGTAATTGAACCAAAACTTCAAGGGGTGTCAGTGTAATTTATCCATAAAATATACTTTGTATTGGAAAATGTTGATATGCAATTTTTTTTAAAAATTATTATTATAAAGAAAGTTACGAAATTTTACAATATTAATTATCAATTATGGTAGTGCAATTATGGTTATATTATAGCAGTGCAATATTCCTGGACAAATAAAAGTCTGTTACACGACTAATACCGTCCAAGGAGTATGCATCAGTAGCTGAACTGTTGTGCATTTGAGGTGAAATATCTTGAGCCTGATAGTGACTGCACATACATAAAAGTTGATATCAGTCAATTTAGTTTAAAATCTCTGTTCTGTATAACTCAAGGAAAAAAAACACATAAAAACAAATGAAGGATGGCAACAGGAGTCAAGTCCTCCCGTAGGAAATACGCGTCTGATTAACGCTGAGAAAATATTTTTCCACCTTTGATTGCGTTTTTGAAATTAATGTTATAATTGTTTTGTAGCGTGGTAGCAGGGTGGTGATCAAACTTGTGGGGTTAACTTGAGAAAAATACATGTTCTGTTTGGGTGAGAGATTTGAGAAGGAATTTGAAAAAAGAAAGAGAAAATGTACGTGAAATTATGTAAAATGTAAGTATATTTTATCCACATTTCACCTATCTTTTTCATTCTCTCTCTAAATCTCTTCACAAATTCCACAATCAAACACAGCATTACTCCTACGAGTTTGATATTATTAGACTGATTTATAGTATAACTAAAGCAACTAAAATTATACAGATGCTGGATAGCCCTGAAATGAAAAAAGATATATATTTTAATAGATAGAAAAAAAAAAAAAAGGGAGAGAAGAAGAAGAAGAAAGATAACATCATCTTTTCATCCATACAATTCACGAATTACTTATGAAAAAATATTTAAATGTTTTGTGAATTAAAACCTTGAGAGAGACTAGTGTAATTATGTCAAAGTACGGGGCTAATTATATTTTTTCTAAACTTCAAGAGGTGAGTGTAATTTATCCAAATTAAAAATTAGACTTGGCAGACTTTCATCTAAATTTATCTGCAAAATGCCATCGGGTATACTTGAGATTGAGTAAAAACATGAATCCAGAATGTGAATATTCAATGATTAAATCTTATTGTGTCAAGTATTAATTTAAATTTAAAACTTCATAAATCATGGTTTATTAGGATGTAAACAATTGGGTATGCCAGTTTGACCAAGCAGAAACATAAGGTTTAATCACACAGAGTTGTCACTAGCTGAACAAATATCAGACTAATCAATTCAAGCCTGATAAAATCTGTTATTAGCTTTTGCCTGTAAAGACTGTACTTTGTGAAGTCTTCTGCAAAACTAATGAAAGAAAATACTTGAGGATGAATCTTATATATGCATTTGGAATGTTATTGAACATCATCTACTATGGAACCTATTTAGAGTACAAGACAGGATCGGCATTGCATGTCGCAGCCTTTTTAAAGTACATTTAAACGAGAAAAGATGAATGCTAAGATAAAACACAAAGAAAAATTGAAAAATTGCATGCAATTCATTGTTGTAGCCAGCCAAAGCAATACTTGGGATGGCATAGTTGTTGAGTCATCCAACAATATCTTCACGGTTAATCAGATCTCAAGAACGTGAGAGAAGAGAAAATTATTTAATCTCCAAACAATTTGATGGGATATAACAAACAAGGAAAAAGAGGACATAAGTAACAAGCTGCATTGGCCTGAAAATTTGATTTTTGGTTCCATATTAAATAATATCTTGGGCAAACTTCACTTTTAACTCCTTATGGTTTGGTCCATATGCCAATAAACTCCTTGTCATTTTGAAAAAAACCACATAACCTCATGTGATTTGTGGACCAAAGTGCACTGTCTCTTTTTCATCCAAATTAACTGGATGTAAGATTCACACAACCATAAAGAGAATAAGCTATTTTTTAAGACCAAAATACCCCTTACACATTTTTAAATTTACAAAAACATGTCATTCTTCTTTCTCTTTCTCTCTCTACTATTTTCTCGTTCTACTTTCCAGCAAATTTCAGTTGAGCACAAAATCAAGAGAGGCCTGCCAATATCTCTTCCTGAGGCCGGTACAACCTTTCATGGCTACATCTCTGTGTACATGACTATGGGCAAACTTGGACACATCAATACAGTGAATAGACCATGGGCACACTTGGACACACCAATACCCACCATGCCTCGGACGTAAGTAAAGCCAAACTGGTACACTCACAATCAAAACTCAATCCAATCAACCAAACTTTTCAAACAACTAATGAGCACCAACAATTCAAAACCCAAGAAGATCAATTAATAGGTTCCAACTGAGCATCAAATTTTAATTCATTAACACAATTAAATTACCAAACAAAACAAACTCAGTTCATATTTTATTAATAAAAAAATACTTCTGTTTTTGGTCTATTCCTGTGAATGGGTGTACCTCATAATGCAATCCTCCCAATTATGGCAGCAAAATGTCAATAGACTTAAAATAGCCTCTCTCTCTTTTCTTTTCTTTTTTTTTTTTTCACTGAAAACTAGTGCAGTGTAAACAATGCTACTCACCAAGAGTACTCACAAAACTCTGGCCTTCCCACTCCACATAAGACATTTATGAAACTAAGGGTCTCTGAGGTATCAAAGAGTACTTAATTTGAGTTTTGCTACCTGTGCAATTCATAGCCTAGTGAAGCCTGTATGACGACTACTCCAATCCTCAAGTGGTTTAGTATCAACAGTGATTCAAAAACAGAGCTACATGTGATGTTGATCAGCTAAACTCTTGTGCCTTTAACCTCATCAAGGCATCGTATCCAGTAAATGCATTAATGAGAAATCACTCTACCCAAAACTCCATCAGTTGATTTATTCTTAACCCCAGCCATGGTTACAGCTTAAAAAACTCAAAAGTTACATTTCCATCAATTTTCATATAGAAGTTCATAGCCATAATGCTCTGACTAGCATAATTGTTTAAAGAGAATAAAATGCTTCGACATTTGAGGAATTTGAAATCAACAACAAAATGGACTTTCCACTTTGGAGTCCAAAAGATGAGGTTTCGGTATCTTGAATATATGGATTTGGCAACAGAGATTGACTAAAACTTTAATTGATCATCTCTTCTGTATTATTCTGGATGACACTTGTAATGAAAACCTAGTTCAATTATTTTACTCCTTAAAAACGCAAAAGAAACAGAAAATGGTTGAACTATCTAAAGCATTACGATAGTTGCATACCAACTTTAAGAATTGAAATCAAGCACTCCTTTATTTTGAAAGTTAGCAAAGCTCTGATCTTTTTGTTTGAATAGTCTTAAATCGGCAATAATGCTTGCTGCTTGTTTGGGCAAAGCAATCTTAACATAGTTATGGAGACCCAAACTATCACAAAACATGTTATCCGTAGGTCTCTTCCCGTGAACGTCTCCAATAAGTGGATGCCATACCTATACACACCACCTGATGTTCACATCTCATTTCCCATACCATACTCTGCAATTCATGCATTAAACAAAATAAGGGGTATGTTAGGAACTAAGTTTTGCAGATATCGGTAAATACACCCAGTAATGGCAAAAATACTCCCAAATTCAGTAAACTGTATGACCTAACATGAAGGAGATAAAATAGAATAGTTTTAGTTTTAGAACCCATTCATCCATCCATTGTACTGAATGTGAGAGTAATACACTGGAAACAATCAGCAAAAAAATTATTATAGTGCATTGTAAGGAACAAAAGCAAAAAACCATCAACTCTGCTTCATTGATTAACAGAGCAGATTCATGGCTGTGTGAATAAAAAATAGATTCTATAGTGAAGGCACAAAGGAAAACAAAGAAGAGCCTAAGAGTTATATTTTCCAGGAGCTGCACAACTGATAGAACCTCTTATGCCAACAGAACTTGATTGATTTGCCGAACGGTCATAGATGGCTCCTGGAATGAATTTTGCTAACCCAAAGTCACCTACGTGTGCAGTCATTTCATTGTCCAGAAGAACATTGCTCGGCTTGAGATCACAGTGAACGATAGATAATCAAGTGCAGAAACAACATCAATGGCAATATTTAACCTCTGTACAAGGTCTAAATTCCTTGATTATTTATGCGCCTTATCTTCATTCTCATTTGCATGTAACCAATCCTCTAGGCTACCATTAGCCATAAACTCATAAACAAGAGCTTTGAAATCGTTACCATGATAGTCAGCACTTGAACATGCTGTGAGAACCTTGAGAAGATTTCGATGTTTTATGTGCCTCAAGGTCTCACACTCGGTGAAGAAACTCTTGGAAGCTCCAAGGCGTTGAAGGTTTAGTACTTTAACTACAACATTTTCACCTTCACCAAGAACTCCTTTGTACACATAACCAAAACTACCCACACAGACCAAATTGGATAGAGAAAACCCATCAGTAGCTTTACGTAGACTTTGGTATGACAATTTAAAGAATGAGAGCCCTAAATATTTGAAAGAAGGTACTGTGTTAGTCTTTCTACACCAGAAAGGATATAGGAAACTTATTAGAATTAGTCTTAGAAGCCCAAAAGATATGAGGATTATTAATTTCAAGCTTCGAGTAAATTTTTCCCTTTGGAACCCCTTGAAGTCACAACTGTATAGCTGTAATTCAGGTATACCCCCACAAAGCTTGTAGTTTCCCTTAACAGAAATAGATGTCACGTTCTGAAATATGCCACTTTCTGGTACCGCACCCTCAAAATCATTGAATGATAGACTTAATTTTTGTAAGAAGGGAAAGTCCTCTAAATAGTCTGGGATTTTTCCAAAGAAATTATTGTATGAAAGATCTAACTCCTCCGTACCTCTCAAATTACTTGAAGATGAAGGAAGGATTCCCCATAATTTGTTGCTCTCTATATGTAGTAATCTCAATTTTAAGCAACTACCAAGAGTGCTTGGAATTTCACCGGCCAACATGTTCTCAGAAACATCAAGTTCTTCTAGATTTTTTAAAATTCCAATTTCCATTGGAAGGGAATCAGCCAAATCATTACGAGATATGTGTAGATACAATAACAATAAGAGACTGAGAACTTCACTGGGTATGGTACCACCAAGATTGTTTTGAACTAGTCTTAGTTCCTGTAACATTTGGCATTTCCCAAGACTTCAAGGGATTCTGCCATGAAGATTATTGTTGCATAACATAAGATTTGTCAACACAGTTAAATTTCCAAAAGACAATGGGATATCCCCGTAGATCATATTACCTGAGAGATCCCAATTCTGTAGCTTTTGAAACTTTCCAATATCAGCAAGAATGTTACCTGTGAAATTGTTGTTTGACAAGTCAAGAATCTGCAAATTGATCAGATTTCTTATCCCGGTTGGGATGATCCCAACTATTTCATTGTTGCTCAATATTAGTTTACCAAGATTAGTGGATAAATTGCCAATTGATTCATGCAACAATCCTCCAAAATTGTTTTTGCTCAGATCTAGAACGTTCAAATTTGTCACATTGGTCAAAGAATAGAGAAACCTCAAGTCATCGGCTTCCCCGGCTCCTAAACCATTTCCATGAAAGTTTAACAGCTGAAGATCATGCAGGTTGTCCAAAGGAGGAACTTTTCCAGTAAATTTATTACCGGCCAAGCCAAGGCGTTGTAGTTTAGTGGCATTAGACATTGAAACAGGAATGGATCTAGTAAACGAGTTTACACCAACTTCAAAGACACTAGGATTGGGAAGAGTAATTCCTAGGTCCCAGGGAAGGCTCCCTTGAATTTGGTTCATTACGACATTAAATTCTGTAGCAGATGAGAGATTAAAGATTGAGAAAGGAATGGTACCAACCAACCTGTTCATCCTCAACAGAAAAACTTCCAAGTTTGTCAATCGACCCAGATCAACAGGTATGTCACCACCAATACTATTTTCTTCTGCAACAAATGATAGATTCCCAAAAGAATAAGGTACACTACCTGTTAGATTGTTTCTCCCAATGTACAGTCTCTTTAACTTAGAGAACCCAGCTCCACTGGAATTTTCCCTCCCAACCTATTGCCAGAAAATTCAAGAACAACTAAGACTATTGTTACTCAATGATAGTTCATTGAGAAAGCTTAGATTTCCAATGTGAGGTGAAATGGAGCCTGTTAATTTTTGATGATCCAAGTTCAACACAATGAGCCTCTGGTTGGAGCAGCCACATGTTACACCAAACCATTGACAGAAGTGGATTGATTCATTCCACGAGTTGAGAGCACCGAATGGATCACTTGTTATTTCAAACTTGAATGCAAGCAAGGCTAGCCGGTCAGTCTCATTCCCATGGCACTATTGAACCCATCTGGGTATTGGAAACAACAAATTGAGTTTGAAAGTCTATTGTGTTTTGCACTGTTTTAAAGAATTTTCAATCTGTTCTCTCACTTTGAAGATTGAATCAGAGCATCAAGTTTATTATTTAGAGTTCTTTCCACTTTGCCCTTAATTTTTGTTACTTTATTTATAGTGCTTATCCCCATCTGTTAAATATGCATAATCATTACAGCATGATTTAATCAAGTTTATTATTATGAGGGAGAACAGGAAACCAATCGCTTTGGTTCCAATTTTGTGAATTTAATTTTTTTTAAATTGATTTTTTGTTTTTGTATTTTTTTTTGTTTTTAGTGAATTTTTAAAATAGTTTATGATTTTTTTTTAGATACACTTAATATAAATACAATTAAAAAGTGTAATATTAAACATGAACATGACGAGTATTTGAGCCTTGAATGCAACATTGCTAGCCAATCTGTCTCATTCCCGGCTACATGAACATGACGAGTAGTAGAGCCTGAACCATCCAAACACACCATGAGAACAAAAACAACAACAACAACATGCATGAACTGAAACAGAGTCCATGACATTGTTGAAACTAATATTAAACTCATCTGGGGAAATAGTGTTGTCTTCAATGTTCTAAATCACTTCTTCCTCCTTTTTTTTTATTTTTTTTTATTTTTTTCCCCTATTAGGCTTAAAGGTTTCTCAATCAATCCCATCTCTCACTGCATATGAAGTCAGTCAGTCCTGCAGAAAAAAAGTCATGATCATGATCAAGATCACGCACTTGCCATCAATCTATAGTTTAAATTCATTCTAGAACTCACACTACCGATTCAATCTCCACCCCACAATCTAAATTTTTTTCTTTTACTTTTCAAATTTCTATCCAAATCCATAATTAAACATAGCCTTAAACTTTTTTATTAAATTTAAAATCAAATGAAATTTCATTTTACTCCCCAAACTATCATTTAAAAATTAATTTAATCCAAGTTTTTTTAATAACAATTTTCTACTTAAACTATTCGATTTTATATTAATTTCACCTTCACCGTTAGCTACCGTGTATAATCAAATGGAAGTTGCTAATATAACACTGAAATTTAATTTGAAACTTCACTTTACCCTTCGAACTATCCAAAAAAATATCAATCAGACCCTTGAGTATATTTAAAAAATTAATTTAAATTTACTCTCAAACTATCTTCTTCTTCTTTTTTGTTGTAAGGTAAATTTAAATTTATTCTCTACTTGCACAATCATCTTAGTTCCACCTACTTGCAGTTTAATTTTTTTAAATACATGTGATGTTGTTATGTGACTACAAATGTCTGATTAATCTATTTTTTTCATGAATAATTTACTTAAAGAATCTTACAATTTAACCGATTTGAATCATCGAAGTAATCTCGAGAAAAGCCCACACAAGACTGCATAACAAACTACTGTGCCTCGTGAGTACAACAACAACCTCTCTTCCCTAACGTTTCACCATCTTATTTGTTATTCTCAAACTTTATTCTCTACAATTAACGGAGTACATATCTTCTGTCTCCCTTTTTGCCATCTTCTATTTCATACTTATCTGATATTACTACATCATCACATCAATAATTAAAAAATATAAGACAGAGAATGGTAGATGATCTCATATCCAATAAAAGACCCTAAATGTCTTGAGTCATTATAAGTAAAGACCCCAAGTCCACTATATATTGCCCATTCATGGTCATCCCACCCAACACACTTAATTTGGGATTTTTCTAGAAGTTTACACAATTTGTATACAAGCATGAAAAATTTACGGAATTTGTATTTAAAATGACAGGATTGTAGTGTGACTTATTTTTTTAAATTAAAAATCTCTATTAAAATAACATTTAGTTATACAAAAAATTGTCACTGCTATATCATTTTGTTAAAGAATTCTATATAAATAGTATTTTCGTATAAGTTGACATCAGTCAATAAATTTTAGTTAGATTGGATGCCTTATCTCATTATAATCCAAAGAGAAAAAAAAGATGGCAACAGGTTGCCATAAGTCAAGTCTTTATCCCATAAACAATGGCTCTTGAGGTATCAATTGTCAAAAGCACTATTATATGTATTTTACTCCTTAATCATATCTATGATGAACTTGGTAACTTAGTGGCGTAAAATGGTCTGAACTCATTCCCCCCTTTTCCACAAGTAATCATTAAATATATACTGCTTACATATATATATATATACAGGAACCACCAATATATATTCTAAAATGATTTTTAGACTTTAGACTTCAGAGGATGATTCTTGTAATTAACCTAATCGATTTCTCTAGTTTTTAAGTTAATAGATCTGTTGTTGGGTGTGAATTCTCTGGTTTTGGAGAGTAAACAAAACTTTCATTGGAACTAAGTAATAGTGCCCAAAGCTGGAAGTTTTCATCCCAAATCCTAATAAAAACAAGCAGTTTTATTCCTTTAATATTTTAAACTTATAGTTATGTTTGATTATCGGATTAGGTTGACTAGGATAATGTATGGGATTACTAGTGTGGTGACATTAAACTGTAGATGTAAGATAATTGGTATTTGCTTGTGCACCAGTGTAATTGGTTTTGATTAAATTTATGCAATTACGTAAAAACACTCGTTATATAAAATGTAACTATGTTGTTTTTGTCACCAAACCTTTTAATCCAAATGAACTATAAGAAACCAAGGTAATGTCAGATTTACCATATCATGAATATCAATGCACTCGAATGCAATTATGTAAGTATTTAATAAATTCAATAAATTTTGAAAAGGAAATCTAGGCTATTTGGCCCAAAGCATATAAACTTCAAACAAGTAGAGAGTTTAAAAAGGATACATCAACAGGTCCTGAAACTTGCAAACAGACAAACTACTCTTACCAACTAGAAAAACAGACAGCAAACAATCAAGTCTATAACAGCTTTA
This sequence comes from Camellia japonica, assembly GCA_030407325.1. NCBI lineage: Eukaryota > Viridiplantae > Streptophyta > Magnoliopsida > Ericales > Theaceae > Camellia > Camellia japonica. Next base: position 60,682,194 of record JAPPVO010000032.1, read on the forward strand.
ACACAACAAAAATCATAAGAAAAACAAAATAAAATATTATTCATCCCAACTAATTGAGTTTAGATAGTATTCTTCACATTTCTCTAATTATTACAAGCAAACATAATACATACAAACCATATCTTAGTTTATATCACACCACATATATATAGATTATAAAAAGTTTTATAGTTACGTCTTGTTTAGACCATTGCAAGCCATATCCGTAACTATGGAACTTGTTTTAGAGTAAATGATAGAATAGCCATTAAAAAGTACATTTAAATGAGAAAAGTTGAATGTCTGCTCAAGACTAACATAAAATCATAAAAAAAAAAAAAATTTTAAATGAAAGAAAAGAAATTAAAGGATAGGATCATATATGTAACGCGGGCCAAAACAATAATTTTCAGCATCACATAGTTGTGGAGTGGACAAATATCTTCAAGTCCAATCAGACCTCAAGATTGGCCAGAATATATAATCTAATCCCATTCTTTTATACCTCTGAACAAACACAACAAAGATTATAAGTTCTACAGCAACATCTTGTTTGGAACCATTGCAAGTCATATGAACCTATTTTAGAGTATAAAACAGGATAGATAGCCATTGCAAACCATAGCCTTCCTGAAGTACATTTAGATGAGAAAAGTGCATGCTTGAGACAAACTAAAAACATAAAAGAAGGGAGGGAAAAAACAAAAAGAAAATAAAGCATAGGATAATATAACATAGTTGCTGAGTCAACAAAGATCTTGAACTCCAATCAGACCTCAAGTACCTAGGAGAAGAGAAAAATGACTTAGTAAAACTTCAAACAGTATGATGAGAAATGATAAACAATTAAAATAAGACACAAAAAAGAAGCTGAAGCAACTTGAAAATCAGTTTTTTTTGGTACCTTATTGAAAAAAGGTATACAAATATGTTATTGTAAACCAATTACTCATAAGATCATAAAAGGAAAAAGAAAAAACATAGAAGTAAAGAACAACACTTGCCCTTATCTAGCGTCATGTTTCGAGCTTAATTGAATGCAAAATTCATGGAATGAGTGTAACCCATAATACATGCAACAAAATGTCAATTTGTCTTTCTTCTTCGGCAACTAGGGCAATCTAAACAACATTGCCCTCCTTAGGAACAGATAAGCCTCTAAGGTTTTGAAAGGGATTAAAACAGAGTAGTTGCACAATACTCCATGATCAGTTGGTATATTTTTCAACCCTAGCCATATGTAGATTAAAAAACTTGAAGTTAAATTTCCATCAATTCTGTTATGTGTATAGCCAAAGTGCACTAACCACCATAGTTGTGTCAAGACATTCAAATGCTTCCAGTTTCTAACCAATTTTGTTTTCCAGATTAAGTTGGATGGGATTATAGGGGAAAGAACTTTGCAACTCTGAAGTTATGAGAGCTGAGGTTCTAGTATTGTGGAATAAGATTTTGGCAATAGAGGTTGATTAATATTGATTGATTTTTGCTTATGTATTATTCTTAGTCATATTTGTAATGTGAATCTAGTTGAATTATTTGGTCAAATTTGTAGAAGAACCGTAGTTTTGACGGAATAAAAATGAAAAACCAAAGAAAAAAAGAATTTCCATTCGGTAATGAAACCATCATGCTTGACAGGAACCATAACTGATTTTTTGTCACCTTCAAAATGTCAATGTTTAAGAATGTGGTCATTTGGGTGAAGTATAGCATATCTAAGGTGTTATGATTTATATGCCACAAGACACACTAAAGTTTGTCGTCCTAGTGTAGAATTGTGACAGTTTCAGTAATAAATGCAGGTATATTCTTCAGTTACTAAGAAAGTGATAGGGTCATACCTACTCATGCTCACACTGTAATTCTAGCTCTTCTTCCTCCATGAACTCCATCAGTTCCAAGAAAGTTGTTCTTGATCACAAGCAACTGAGTAACAACATGATTAATGGTTGGTCTATCTCTCGGTAGTTCTTGTGAACATGCGATTCCAATATTAAGTATTGAAATCAAGCACTCATAAATTTTATGACTGCCGGTAGAGCTCTGATTCTGAGTGTTTTCAGTGCTTGAGCTTCCTTCCCCAATTTCTCTTTGTTGAATTAGTGTTGGATCAACAACACTCGCTACTTGTTCAGGTAAAGCCATCTTAGTAAAGTTATGGAGACTCAGACTATCATTAAACATGTTATCAGTAGGTCTCTTCCCCGTAAACATTTCCAATAAGAGGATACCATAACTGTATACATCACCAGATGTCGTCACCTCATTTCCCATGCCATACTCTGCAATTGATGCATCATTCAAAGTAAATACAATTGTAAAGATGCTTGGTCAAAAGCATATCAAATAATAGTAATAGTAATGTACCTTCTACAGATAACTCTTTGTAGAAAACAAGTTTAGAGCATAAAAAAACTTTATTGTTTAAAGTAAGATAGGAAAGAATTATGTCTCTTCTTGGTGAGATAACAATATTTGGTTTGTCTGCTTGTGTCATGAGAAAGGCCCAACTTGAAACAAGTTTGATTGTTTCCCAGTGATATTTATGAAACCAAATAGTTGATGGTTCAATATCTTCTCAAGAAATAAGCAGTTGAAGCTTGGATGACAGTTTAACTTTATCTAATTAAGTTTGTATTCATCAAACTTATTGATGTAAAAGAAATAGATAGGAGGATTAAAATTAGCAAAAGAGGATTTTGAAGGAAAAAAATAAACGTAAATACAATTATATGGATTATGATTTTGCAGACAACAAGATGGAGATGTATGGAAAATCCTCTAAAACATGGGATTGTATATTATAAGCAAGAAACTAATGAAATTAAGAACTTGCATTCCTTTGAGTTTCATATTTTTCAGACTAAATTATGTGCAACAGAAAAGAAAAAAAAAATAATTTACTTTTAAATAACACATTGAAAAGTATTTGCCAAACATTGATTTTCATGCATTTGAAGGGCAAATGACGTTGCGAGAAATAAAACCAAAGAACTATCTGCTTTACTTCATTGATCGAAGGAGCATACTTGATGGATATGCAAATCAAACTCTAAAGTACGTTGGAAATTGAAGGTGAAAAAGAATATCAGAAAAGGGCCTAAGAGATACATTTACCTGGAGCAGCATAACCAACAGACCCTCTTAAGCCAATGGAACTTGATTGAGTTGCACAAGAATTATAGATGCCTTCTGAAAGGAATCTAGCTAACCCAAAATCTCCTACATGTCCAATCATTTCATCATTCAGAAGAACATTGCTCGGCTTCAAATCACAATGAACTATTGGTTCCGAGCAATGATGGTGAAGATAATCAAGTGCAGAAGCAACGTCAACGGCAATATTTAACCTTTGTAGGAGGTTTAAATTTCTTGATTCAGCATGCACCTCATCTTCATTTTCATTTGCATGTAACCAATCCTCTAGGCTACCATTGACCATGAACTCGTAAACCAGAGCTTTGAAATCATTACCATTATAGTCAACACTTGAACATGCTGTGAAAACCTTGACAAGATTTCGATGTCTGATGCGCCTCAAGGCCTCACACTCAGCAACGAAACTTTTGGAAGCTCCACAGAATTGAAGGTTTAGTACCTTCACTGCAACAACTTTTTCACCATGATCAAGAATTCCTTTGTAGACTGAACCAAAACTACCCATGCCTATCATGTTGGCTGGAGAGAACCCATCAGTTGCCTTGAGAAGACTTTGGTAAGACAATTGCACATATGACTTCCCTAAAAATCTCAAAGAGGGTACTTTTGTTGTCTTTCTAAAGCAACAAAGATACAGTAAACACAACACTATTACTAGTCCCAGAAGCCCAAACGATGTGGGGATTATTATTTTCAAGATGAGTGTGAATCTTTTCCTTTTGAATCCCTTGGTATTGCAATTGTGCAAATGTAGTTTAGGTATACCACCACAAAGCTTGTTGTTTCCCCTAATAGAAATAGCTATTGTATTTTTAAATATGCCTATTTCTGGTACCGCACCTTCAAAATCATTGAATGATAGATCTAATTTTTGTAAGAAGACAAAGCCCCCTAAATAGTCTGGGATTTTTCCAGAGAAATTATTGTGAGAAAGATCTAATTCCTCAATACCTCTCAAAAAACTTAAAGATGAAGGAAGAGTTCCCCAGAAATTATTGCTTTGCATATATAAAACTCTCAATTTTACACAATTAGCAATAGTGCTTGGAATTTTTCCAGACAACTTGTTCCTAGAAACATCTAATTGTTCAAGATTTATTAAATTCCCAATTTCTAGTTGTATGGACCCAACCAAATGGTTATCATGTAGGTCCAAGTTCAATAATGATGAGAGAGTTAGAACTTGTTTGGGAATGGTACCACTAAGATTGTTTCCATCAAGAAACAGATCTACAAAGGGGCATTTTCCCAGACTTGGAGGAATGTTGCCATGCAAATTATTTACTCCTAAATAAAGATACGCTAGTGAAGTCAAATTTTTCAAAGACAATGGAATTTTCCCATAGAATTTATTACCTAAGAGATTCAATTTCTGTAGCTTTTGTAGCTTCCCAATATCAACAAGAATGTTACCAATGAAATGATTGTCTGACATGTCCAAAAGTAGCAAATTGACCAAATTCGCCATCTCGGTTGGGATGCTCCCACCTATTTTATTATTCTCCAATATAAGGATACCAAGATTAGCAGACAAATTGCCAATTGATTCTGGCAACACCCCTCCAAAGTTGTTGGAGTCCAGCCTCAAAGAGTTCAAATTGGTGGCATTGGGCAATGAGCTGAGAAAATTCAAGTCACCAGCTTCCCCTGTTCCAAGATGATTGTGTGCAAAGTTTAACCGCCTAAGATTGTGCATCATTCCCAAAGGAGGCACTCTTCCAATAAATTTATTTTCTTCCAAGTCAAGGTGAAATAGGTTGGTTGCATTTGATATTGAAATAGGAATGGATCCAATAAACAAGTTATTTGCAACTGAAAACCATTGAAGAGTTGGAAAAGAAATTCCGAGATCTAAGGGAAGTCTCCCTTGAACTTGGTTCAGTGCTATATCAAAGCCTATGATGGAAGACAGATTAAAGATTGAGGAAGGAATAGTACCAACCAACTTGTTCTCCCCCAATGCAAGAAAGTTTAACTTTGTCAAGCGGCCCAGGGTTTCAGGTATACTCCCATTGATATTATTGACACTTACATAGAAGTCAATAAGGGATGACAGATTCCCAAAAGTATAAGGAAGGCCACCTGTTAGATTGTTTCTTTCCATGAACAAGTGCTCGAGCTTAGACAGAGAACCAAGCTCCACGGGAATTCTCCCAGCCAGACTACTGCCAGCAAGGTCAAGGACAACAAGGTTAGAGCAAGCAGATATATTGGCGGGAATTTCACCACCAATAGAATTATTGAGTAGTCCCAATATTTGCAGTCTCCGTAGATGGCCAAGTTCGGGGGGGATTTGATGAGTGAAGCTATTGTTACGCAAGAACAGTTTCCTCAGAAAGCTCAGATTTCCAATGTGAGGCGAAATTGAGCCTGTCAATTTTTGATGATCCAGTTTCAACATAGTCACCCTCTGGTGTCGTCGGCCACATGTTATGCCAGCCCATTGACAGAAGTGGATGGATTCATTCCACGAGTTTAGAGCCCCGAAGGGATCACCGGTTATTTCAGCCTTGAATGCGAGCAAGGCTAGCCGATCCGTCTCATTCCCGGCTACATGAACATGATGAAGATGAGTACTAGAGCCTGAACCACCCAAACACGAACACCCCATGAGAACAACAACAACAACAACATGCATGAACTGAAACAGAGTCCATGACATTGACGACACTAATATTAAACCCATATTGAGGATTGGACGCTCTCATTGAATTTGAGAGACCATCCATCCCTATATATAAAGCACGAATACCTGCGGACGAAAATTTTGGCCTCGCCAAAATTACCGCATTGCCCCTTTGCTTATATCATAATCACCATCTCTCATCATAATCATCATCATTCCATATCCAATGGTCTCATTGTACATCATGTTGGGATCGGGGATCCCGCCCAAACCTTATAGAAATCATACGAAGCAGAATTACACACCACACACACGGAGACACAATATTTTACGTGGTTCGGCCTCAATGCCTACGTCCACGGAGAGTAGCCGGTTTCACTATACCAATTGGAGATTACAGAATATTACAGAGGAGAAACTCACACTATTCTCACTCACCCATTCACCCGTCTCCCTCGCTCACACCGAGGGAGACGGTTTCTCACATCTCACACACTTTGGCTTACACTTTGCTCTCTTGCTCACTCTCACTTTCTTCCTCCAACACCTCCTCCATTTATACACAAATGGGAGGAGGAAGAAGACAACACTCCAACCACCCCACTTCTCTCTTAGTGGGTTCAACCACCACACTTCACCATCTCTAAGTGCTCCATTAACACTAAGTGGTGCACCATTGTTGGCCATTAATTTGGTGGTGCTCCATGATCACTCAATGGGGTGTGACTATATCCAACAAATCACCCCCTCAACCCATGTGAGGTGATCCACTGCACACACTGCTGCTAATCTTGTACGCCCAAAATTCAACATAGTCTTCATCTCTTCACTGAGACGCTGCATCCCCTAAAAAAACTAGAGATAATACACCAGAGATACAAGAGGAGGGGGAATCCATCCTCATCACTCAACTCATCACACCACTCTCTGATTTGGAGAGAGCCTCTGCTCCCATCTCCCACAGATCTCTTCCACGCTTCTGTCTCGGATGTCTTCACTTGCTATGTTTGAACTTGCGTAACCAAGATGTCTGACACCCCTGTTTGGATGTCCTGCACCCCCGCTCGGATGCCCTGACTGTCATGCCTTCCGTGCAAGACGAACACTGAGCAACTAGAAAACTTGTCGTTTATCTCATCAACGTCCTCTGTCTCTTTCTCGGAGCTTTTCCTCTGAACTATCGGCCTTTGCCTTCTGCACTGCTGAACAACTCCTAGCGTTTCCATACGCTTGTTGTCGGTGCCTGTGCAATCCTTGATGTACTGTCCAGTAGATTGATGGTTTGACAGTAGCTCCATCTGTCAAAGCATCGTCATCTATGCACTTCCTTGCATAGGGAACACGGGAGCAACTAGAAAATTTCAGAGTTTTACACATCAACATCTTCAATTTTCCTCGCTCGGAGCTTATTTCTTTGAACAACCAGCCTTTGCCTCTGCACTTCAGAACAACTTCCCGCGATCTCATACGCCCGTTGTCTGTGTCTGCAATCCCTGATGTTCGGTCTGTCTCACTTGTACGTCCGTACTGATGTTTGACAGTTAGCCCTTCTGCCAAGACAACTTCCACCGGTCTGTACAAGTTACCACTAGGCAACTCTATCCTCTGCTGCCATGAAAGAAACCACCATAGAAGAAAAAAGACTTGCCACTCCTTGGCACGCACTCTTGCGTTTTACCTGTCTCAATTTCTTTGTCTGGAAATTCCTGTGAACTTTCAACAACCTGCTGCTGCACACTCCTCTCAGGGAGATCTTGCTCCTGGTATGCTCAAAAGTTGATTTCGAGCACTTCGAAATCTGGACAGTTTCGGGAAAAATTCAATTGTTCACAACCCAGCTCTGATACCACTTGTTGGGATCGGGGATCCCGCCCAAGACCTTATAGAAATCATACGAAGCAGAATTACACACCCACACCCACGGAGACACAATATTTTACGTGGTTCGGCCTCAATGCCTACGTCCACGGGAGAGTAGCCGGTTTCACTATACCCAATTGGAGATTACAGAATATTACAGAGGAGAACTCACACTATTCTCACTCACCCATTCACCCGTCTCCCTCGCTCACACCGAGGGACGGTTTCTCACATCTCACACACTTTGGCTTACACTTTGCTCTCTTGCTCACTCTCACTTTCTCCCCAACAACCTCCTCCTTTATACACAAATGGGAGAGGAAGAAAACAACACCAACCACAACCACACCCACTTCTCTCTTAGTGGGTTCAACCACCACACTTCACCATCTCTAAGTGGCTCCATTAACACTAAGTGGTGACCATTGTTGGCCATTAATTTGGTGGTGCTCCATGATCACTCAATGGGGTGATGACTATATACTATCCCAACACATCATACATCATCATACATTAGTTTTATCAAATTACTCAGCCACCTTTTTATATTATAATTTTTTTATTGATAAATTAAAGTTCAAAAATGTACAGTTAATCGGATATTTTGATATAATGATACTAATATCTTTTAAAATTTTAAACTTACATAATCTTAGCTATTGTTTATCATCTCATCACCAATAATTTGTATCATCAAACATTCGATAATTGTATGAATAAAATAATATTATCATATTATCTTTGTTTATTTCATTATCTACCTACTATTGACATTACTTTGATTGCTTAGCCATACAGAAAGAAAGATTAATATATTATGTAAAAAATGTGAGGCTAATTATATTTAATTTAATTATGTAAAAGTGTTACATTGTATTTTTTCTAAATCTCAAGGGTAGTGAATGTAATGGGTATGGTTCCCCTCCATACTCTTATTCTCTATACTTCCTAATACTTTATTTTTTAAGCTCCATTCTAAGCTCATAATGAAGACCGTCTATGCAAAAAACCAGTTTCATCGATGAATACATAAACAAATCACTTTTTTTATTTTATAGAATGAAAGGTTTAAATTTAAATTTAAATTCACAATTACTGTCCATTTTAAGAGATAGGGGTGTTGTGTAGCATAATATTTCTCAAAATAAGTATTGGTAATAGTATTATAAGGTAAAATAACTAAAATTAATAAATACATAACTATAAGGCTGCGTTTAGAATTTTTTTTTTAATGTGTTTGGTTTCTATTATGTTGGGGATTTAATTTGAGAGAGTATATTGGGCTTAGTGGGCCCATTGTGAGCCAAATCTCTGTGATCCAAATTGTTCACTTTTTAGTACTCATTGATAAGAATATTCATATAAAAAATCAAGATGATTGGATTTCGATAGCTATATGTTTGAATCCCATTTATGTTTGAATTTTTATGGTGTTAATTTTCTTTTAAAGTTTTTTTTTTCTTTGCCACAACTATATTTCTTTTTTCTTCTCTTGGTTTAGATGGCACTTATATTTATAGTTTACATTGATTTCTTTACCTTATCTTATGGTTTACATTTTTAATCCTTAAGTTAAAATTTAATATCAAAATTGGGGTTTTGACTCCTCTACTACAAATGGATATTTATATAAATAAATATAAAAAAAAGTTTTGAATAATTGTTTTAAATATTTTAAGAAAAATTTTCATTTTACTCATTTGTGGTTTAAGCCATGAGCACTTTATTCCTCTATGATTCAAATATTATCAGAAAGTGTCCATACGATTTTGGACTAAAGTACAATTGTTAACTTCCTTAACTATAATTGTGAAATGGCTAAAATACCCACTAACCCCATCCTTCCCCCCGCCCCCTTCCCTTTTTCTCTCATCTCACATACACATAATTTAATAATAATTCAATTAATCATAAATTCTTAATTATTTATTATAATTCCCCTTTTTAATCTAATTTTAATTTAGTTATATTTTAAATCAATCCATAATTATTATTTATTTTATATTTTAAATTAACTTTTAATTATATTTTATATTTTACATCAATCTTTAATTGTATTTTATTTCTATTATCATCTTAATCTCATTTTACATTTGTTTTGCTAATTTCAATTTATATTTTCAGAAAATTAAGTCTGCTCTACAAAATAATGAGTGTGATACACCTTTTATTAGTTTGGATGGAAAAATTAACGGTGTCACTTTAGTCCAAAATTATATGGGGAGTTTCTAACTATATTTAAATCATAAAGGGGATTTTCTAGCTATATTTGAATTATAAAGTGGTAAAATACTCAAGTCTCAAATCACAAGGGTAATATGAATTTTGCCCATGTTTTTAAATTTGTAAATGATTTCTAGCTCAACAAATGAATATGGACAAAAAAACTAATATTTAAAAAAAAAATGAGTTTGATTATTTATTTATAATTTATATTTAAACTAATTTTAAACTCAACTAATATTTTTTTATTTTAAATTGATTTTTTCAATTGAGTTGTGACCAATAGTTTTTACTCCTAAATTTTGAATGTTTAAAAGACCTTGCAAATAGAATTTCTTTTAAAACAAAAAAATTGATGTTTAGTTTGGGAATAGACTATTTTAGTAATTTTTTTGATTAAAATATGAGGTGGAAAAATTGGTCGTGTTTGATTTCATAAAAAAATGTTAAAAGTTGTTACAGTATCCATATAAAAATTTGGTTTGTGGAAAAATTGGTCATGTTTGATTGTTTTTCTATGGTTTGTGGAAAAATTGGTCGTGTTTGATTTCATAAAAAATATTAAAAGTGCTCAGTTGACTTGTTGACTTAAAGTTACATTTAATTGAGGAAGAAATTATTCAGTATTTTTAGAATAATATTCTATTTTATTTATAATTGACACTTAACTGTTTATCTCTTAAAATTTCAGCACAAAAGTAAATAGCTCTCATGGTTTAAATCAATAATAATTTCTCATCGTGCATCAACCAAATGTACTACTAATTACTCAAAATATATTAGGGGGAATAGAAAACAATTCTCAAAAACAAATCCAAATGAAAAAAAAAAATTCTTTCACCATCTTGTTATCATTCTCCACAATTTGTCTCTCCTTTTCCTCACAGTAATGCCAAGTGTTCAAAAAAATTATTCAGAAAAATATTAACCAAAAAAAAAAAAAGGTGAGTAGAGATTCATTTCAATTATAAATTTTATTATACAAAAACTAAATTTAAGTCACACATCACATTTTGAGATAAATATATTTTTACATTCCTATCATTGTCATTTTTCACAGCAGATTAACATCAATCGTTCAGTAAAAATATTATAAATTCAGAAATTTTATTTAAAAGTTATTAAAAAATATTAATATATAATTCAAAATCATTTTATACATGCGCTACACAATATAACATTTCATTTTGGACCCAAATCTAAGATAAGATTATAACTTACTGATCGTACAGCGGGCCTAAACAAACCATTGCCCATTTATTGATCACGGTTATGGTCATGGTCATGGTCATAGTCATAGTCATATTCATGGTTTAACACGAGTCTAGATCCTCTCCATGGATCTCTCTACTTGGCTTCTTACTAATGAGTTATTAGGCTTACTTTTAGATCCAATTTCGATAATTCAAACTATTCACATTTTAGGATTTGTCGAGTATATCATACCCGTAAAAAATCAAGTCGGTCGGATATCGGAAGTCACATGTTCGGATCATCGAACTAAAAGTTTTATCAAAAAATAAAACTGTTGATTAAATTTTTTTAGTAAACGATTTTTAGTTCGATGATCTGAACACGTAGTTTTTAACATTTGATTAACTTAATATTTTTTACAAGTATAATATACTCGACAAATTTTAAAATGTGAACAATTTAAATCATCAAAATTAAATCCAAAAATAGCTCAATAATCTACCAAATAAGGAGCCAAATAGAAAGATCCAAGGAAAGAATGCTTGCTCGTGTAACACATCCACCTAGCAAGCTATTAGCCAAACTAGTAGTGGGAAAACAAAACAAACGTTTTCCTTGCTCGTGTAACACACCCACCTAGCAAGCTATTAGCCAATCTAGTAGTGGGAAAACAAAACAAACATATCCAAAGCGTCTAGACTTCATTAATCGTGTAACACACCCACCTAGCAAGCTATTAGCCAAACTAGTAGTGGGAAAACAAAACAAATGCATCCAAAGCGTCTACACTTTGCTGATTTAATTGTACTTTCAGTCTTCGGTTGATATAAGTTAAAATTAGCAATAATTTATGCTATACGCGAGACTTATAAATTAAAAAAAAATTATTACAATTATTTTAAAATAATTTAATATTTTATCTTGTCATATGTATAAAATTTATAAATTAACTTTTATGTTTATAACTTTTAAAATTATTAGTTTAAAAAAAATATATATATATATATATATATATAAATCTATTTAGTGCAATTTTGATAATCTGTATTAAAAAAAAAGTTAAATTTGATTAAGTGAGATTAAATGAGTTATGACATACATCTTCTTATTATGAAAATATACAAATTTAAAAGTTATAATTAAGACAAAATACAATTTTATTATTAAATGGGAAGTGAAGTGATATTTAACAATAATTAATATGATGTTTCTATTATTAATCCAATAATTTCAGTTACATTTTTTTTAATTTCAATTTCATAACTAAAAATATAATATGAACATAATATACATACGGATTTCTAATCTTTAAGAATATGAAACCTTCATCATTTTCTTTTAATTTTTTTAATCTAATTTGATTTTAAATTTGAATAAAAATTTTGATTTGATATGAATTACTGTAACTTTTTCATTAAATTTTTATCAAATTTTAAAAGAACTTTTATTCTTATCCCAATTTTTTTCTTTTCACCAATTTTGAAGGAAAAAACAATAATTTTCAACGTTTCATCTTTTTAAATTTTTATCTAATTATAATTTGATAAAAACAAATATTAAGGGTTGAAGATTTTCTTAATTGGAATTATAGTGAAATAACATCTTGAAATAGTTAAAGTTTGAGTATGTGGTTGCTTGAAATGTATAATTTAATTAATTTTCTTCTCATGTTTGTATAAAAATTGACACTTATGACTACATCATTATAAGTCAGATTATGAAAAAAAAATTGAAGTGTCAAACATTTTCCATTTGTAAAAATCCTACATATTAAAAAAAGAAAAACAAAAAAAAACAAATGTGTAGCTTTTGGATATGTGTTTATCAGTTTTGTTTTATGGATATAAACAATTGAGTTTCAATTTAAAAAATTAAAAAGTTAAAAAAAAAAAGATTGGGTTTTTTTAAAGATAAAAGAAGCCATCTAACTTTTCTATATACTATTTAAGATGGGCTATTTAATCACATAAAAAAATAGAAATTATATTTAGCGATTATCCCTATATATTGTGCTATTATATACAATTATAGCTGTAACAAATTAACTATAATATATATATGTAAAGTTATATTAAGCTTTCATTTTCAATTAATTGAATTATAATTAACAAACTAACAAATAGCAATAATGGTATAATGGGATAAAAAGATGATAAAAATAAAGAATACAATGATATTTAAAAGTTTTAAATTTACATAGTTATACAAAAATATAATGTTATAGTAAAATCTTGAATTCTCAATAAATTTTCACATTTTTTATAAAATAAAATGACAATAAAAAATAAAAAATTTGATACCCATTTTTTTTTACTTCAATTTTATGATTTTCATTGAAAAAAATAAAATCCCATCAAAATCCTTGGTACAGAACGGATATAGATACTTTGATTGCAACCATGATCACCAATAATTCTTCTCCACAATGCAAACCTGTAAACAAACACATAAACCTCACTAAAACCGAAGCCAAAACCAAACCAACAGCAGAGAAAGAGAATCACATAGGAAAAAAAATAAAATTAAAAAAGAAATAAATAGAGTGGGAGAATGTTACCTCCAACAACTTAGACCTCATCTAACCCAATCCATTAGTTCCTCCGCCAATGCTCGCAAAGTTTATGTGATGACCGGATACGAAATTCGCCTCGTCCTCTTTGAGTTATGTGGGGTTTATTCTTGTTAGAGTGTCGGGTTTTAATGTCAGATCTTGTTAACTGTTGGGTTCGTTGTTTTTGAAAACTTTTTCTCAAAATTCTTATTTTTATTTATTTTGATTCTGAGTTTCACTTGTTGCGGAAGGTGCGAGGTTGGATCCAGGGTGTCACGGTTCGAGCTGGGAAATTTTTCTGACTGGAAGGCAGAACCGCACATGCGGAGCGGGGGCTGCATGTGCGGATAAAAGGGGGTTGGCCATGATGCATTCTGCTTTATATGCACGAGCGGAATGAGGTACGGGGGAGAATGCCGCACATGCGGGGATGAGAGCCGCACATGCGGATGGGGGTGCCGCATGTGTGGGAATGGGTGCCGCACGTGTGAGAGTCCGCTGAGTCTGAAACTTTGTTTTTTTCTCTCTTCTTGGGCTGAGTGTATGTCACTTTTTACACGTCTCTCTCTCTAAAAATATCATTTCCTCTCCCTTCTCTCTAAAAACCTCCACCAAACACCATAAACTCTTGATTTCTTGTCATCTATTGGAGTTTTGGTCCAACATCCTTTATTAAATTTGGAAAGCTAACCGAGGGCTTCGTTTTGTGTGGTGGAGATTGGAATTTCAACATCGTGAAATTTGGGGTTTTCTTATATTTTCTTCTCCAAAATTTGAGGTATGAATTTTCTTAGAGTTATATATATATATATATATATATATATATTTACAAGATTGTGTTGATTTTGGAATTTCCTTGATGGTATTGAAAATTTGGTTTTTGGCTCAAGAATGATAGGGTTTTAAAAGTGGGTTTAACCCTTGTCTCTTTCTAAACAATTTCTTGAGAGTTTTGAACTACATTGTATGAAGGAAGATGTTTTGGGTGAGATTCTTTCAAAAGATGAGGAGGTGTCTATTTTTGGTGAAAACCCTAGGACTTTGGGATTTTTGAAAGGGTTTGAGAATCTATGGATTTTTGTTACTCATTAATGTGCCAAAATGAATGAATGATTGGAAAATTTCTTATTGTTATATATTGTAGACACCCCATTTTTGACCGTCCTCAAGACTTGGACGTCATCGTTGGAACACTCGGTGATTATCCATGTTTGTGTTCGTTCGGAGTTCCCGGAGTTCTCGGCTGCGCGCGCCGTGCCTCAGGACCTCCGGACCCGACCGTTTGTGTTTGGTTTTGCACCAAACACTTGTGTTTTGCCTTGGGAGGGCAGGGAATGCTTTGTGAGGCACCCCTACACACCACCGGCTGGGGCTAGAGGCCACCGGCTGGCTAGAGTTGCCATCGGCACTATATTGTGCGGTCGGCAATTTTGTGCCGGTCGGCACTCTTTTTGGCGAAATGACCATTTTGCCCTGCCGACTACTGTGCACTTGTTTTCTGAGATATTTTCAGACAACTTTGTAGCTTTTTCTCCCCTCCATACACGTGTATGGAGGGGATGCACTCCTTCCAAGCTTGTTTGACAAGCTTTGCAAATGCCTATAAGAGGGAGCTTTCCTCTTGGTTTAGGGTTAGCTTCTTGAGAGTCAAAACCAGAGCTTATATACATATACCTCTGTCATATATCTATATCAAGATCTCCCTCCCTTGTGTGTGTGATCTAAGGCCAAAAAGTGTGATTTTGTCCTAGTTTTGCTCCTTTACACACACCATTACACCTTAGCTTGAGTTTGAGAGGCTTGGAAGGTTATTTGTGTTGGTTTTGGACTGGTTTTGAGCACTAGGGAGGGGCTGCACCGTTTGATCTTCAAGGGATCTTCAAGGGTAAGAACATCACTTTATATTCCCCATTCTTGCAACCTTTTTTACCCTCTTTGCTTTGTGTTTTTGAGTTTGTGTTTAAGATAAAAAAGTCTTGTTTTTACTTGCTCAAGAACATTCATTAAGGTCATTTGTCTATTTGAGTGAAGCCTCACTCTTTTAGGCTTGTTTTGGCCCTTTTGTGCCTTTCTTGGAGGCCTTGCTTGCTTGGTGTTCTTTGGCCTTCTCACCACTGAAAACCAGTGGGTTTTCATTGGTGAGGGAGTTATTTTCAAGCCTCATTAAAGGAGAGACACCCCTCTCCTTTGGTCCTTTGTATGCCTTTGTTTTAGGCTCATAGCATAACATGTATGCATGCTTGTTTTAGCTTCATTTCAGAGCTTTATTATGAGTTTTAGGTCATGTTGGATCTCTGTTTTAGTTGATTTCGTGACCTCTTGCATGCCTCTCATGTTTGCTTTGAAGTGCTCTATTATGCTTAGAAGTATGTCATGCCTTTGAGCATGTTTCTTTGCATGTTCTAGCTTGATCTCATGAAGATATTAGCATCCATTTGTCATGAAAAGGGGCTGTGAGCCACTGTTCTTGACACTTTTGGTATGCTTAGTGTGTGTATTTTGCATGTTAGGCTTGTAAGCCTTGCTTGTATGGAGCTCTAGCATGTTTAGCTTGTTTTGGTCTATTGATTTGGCATCATATTAGACCCATTTCAGTCCATTAGTCATGTCTATATGTTAGTATATGTGGCTTAGTTCATGCTTTAAAGGTATGCTCTTGTATGCTTAGGAATTGGCCTTGTGCATGTTCGCATACTTAGTGTATTCTAGCATTTTGCATGCTTATGTATTAAGTCAATAGCATTTGACATGCTTTGCATCTTCATGCCATATTACATTATTGATGCATGCTTGCATAAGTTGCATTCCATGGCTTGGTTGGGTGTTGTCAAACCAAGCATGAAGATTGAGAGGAGTTCACACTTTAAGTGGTGAAAACTTGTCTCAATCCTCATGTCACTAAGGCCCTTGACCTCCACATGATAGGGAGTTAGCCTTCATTTGTTTGCGTTGCATGCATTTTACACCAAAATAGCAATCTTGGTCCCTTAGGCTACCATGCATCAAATGCATGATTGGTAGCCCTAGAATCAAGAGCCATGCCTCCTTGAGTCCCTAAATATGATAGGAGGTATTGACATTGCTGACATATGCCCAAAAGACCATGCCTTGCATTGCTGTCTGCTGCTGCTGTCAAAATCTGTCCTCTGCAGGAATTTTCTGCCGGCCGGCAGTAAATAGTGCCGACCGGCACTATTTTTGTGCCGAAACATCAGAAGCAGCCGGTGATAAAATGGATCAGCCGACGATCACTCTATCCAGCCGGTGGGGTATTCAGACTATTTGGAGGATGTTACAGAATGTTGAGAATTTTTGGAGAGGCAGAGCAGTAAAAACAGAGGCAGCAGTGTTAGGGTTGGCTTTCCCGGGCAAGGCGGCCGAGCACGCATCATTCGCGCATCCCAAGGCAGGGCTGAGGCCCCTTTTGCATTTATCTATTTGCTTTGATTTCAATATTTAGAATTTTGTAATAATTAATTTATTCGTTTATTTCTTTCGGGTCTGTATTATTTATTTTATTCGGTCCCTCCGAGTGAGGGCAAAAAAATGTAATAAGTGTGGGTGCGTGGGCATGTATGTCTTCCAATCCTCATTTTTCTCTAACCTTTTATTTTATCCGCTTACAGTGGTAAACTAGGGCATTTTAAATTAGCATACCTTATGCAATGCATGCGTGCATTCATGCATTTGTTTACACGCATCGGGCTCGGCACATCATGCAAACTGCATCGTAATTTCAATTCAAAATTGAATACGTGATAGTTGTTGCATCTCATGTGCCATGTTTAGGGTTAGCCGAGCCTGTTTAGATTACACTCCTGTATGTGTTACATTAGCCACTTAACATGAACTAGGTCATGCATGTTTGCTAACTAGTTTACTGTTTTGGCACGGAGTACGATGTAAGTTTTTATTGCTTTAGCATATCGCATGCGTGTGAATGTTCAACATGATAATAGGATTGCCATGCGGCTAAATGCTTACATGAGATAAACTGTTTGAATGCCTGTGGGTGGAGGTTAGATTGCCTGAGTGGAACAACTCGTTGAGATCCGAATTTTAGCCTACTTGCGAGTAGCACAAAAACCAACACGTTTTTCGAGACAAAACGGATATGCAATGTTTATTTCCAAGTTAGGCAATCTAGTCTATACTTTTGTGTTGTGCGCATCACATAGTAATTCTAGGTTAAATAATCGAATAAGAACGCATAAAGTTTTCAAAAACGGATATCATGGTTAGTAGAGGCCGGTCTTCGGACCGGGCGAAAGGGGGTGCTCATAGCTGACCTTCCCCGATCGTACCCAAGCTCCCGAGCCAAGACATTTGTGATGACGGACACGTGGCCTTCGGCACCGAGTCAGGGTTTTCCTAAATTTCCCATTTTAAAATATTTAGGTGGCGACTCTGTAATCTGGCAAAGCAGTCCATGTTTGGCACTACTTTTTCAAAAATCTGTTTCTTCAAAACGATTTGCCAGAGTTGGACTCTTTGGTTCGAGATTAAGAACCGCAACACACAAAAGGGAGTCCGAACTGTAGAGCGAAGCCCACGGGCGCGTCTACATATATAAATGACGAATTTCATGAAATATGAGAATTGTTGATTTTGGAAGTTGTTGTTCAAAATGTTGATATAGTCATGAAATGGCTAAATTGTTGAGAATGCATGAAGTGTGAAAATGTTGCTACTCTTTAATGGATTTAAATGAAAATATGGCTATCTTGTGAAATGGCATTGAAAAGAGAAATGGAATTGTGATTATTATGGAAATATTGTGTGGAATAATTGAAAATGGAAGGGCATTTCATGGCATTGATAATTGTTGCATTGGCATTTCAATACTTTTGGTTGTTACAAATTTTGAACTAAGATTTGAAACCTTTGCATTGATGGAAATAATGATTGTGAAACAAGATCTCTTTGTTTTGTTTATGGGGTAAATACGTTGATAAGTCCGGATAGGGGGTGTAGATGGAATTGATTAAGTTGGCCTGAGTGTCCAGGGTGAAAGACCGAAAACACGTGCGGAGGAGGTATCACGTGCCTTCCGGTTAGCTACCGGTAAAGTGAGGATTTGGTAGTGCTAGTCATGCCTACTTGCAGACACCAACCTAGGGATTACCTAAGTCGTATTTACCGCCTCGTTGAACTAAATTTGACTTGTCGAATATTGTTGAAATTTTAGAGATTTCATTGTGCAGGATGGTTTTCAAAGGATGAAAAAAAAAATGAGATTTTCTTTTAAAGGCATGGCATAGCATGTATATCCCATTTCGTGAGACTTGTATAAAATGTTTATACTTTGTTAAGAATTTCCTACTGGGCTTTATGCTCCTCCTGTGGGATTTTGGTGCAGGTAAAGATGTGGTGATTCTGCCAAACTAAGGGCATAGATATATGTGTTAAGAGCACAAGGGTCTTGTTTTTGTTGTGATTGTAATTTTTGCAAGCCAAGGGCTATACTTGTATGGGTTCGAGCAATCATTTTGTGTAACCAGGCTTAAGCCTTGGACTTTGTTGCCCTAGAGGGCGTTTATTTATTTTGATTAGATGTTTTACATGCTATAGATTCATGTATCGAAGTCATTGAATGTATATCCGCATGTGGGACTATTTTGTAAACACCTTATGATCATGAATTCAAGCGTTGAAGAATTACTTCTATTATCATAAAGAGTGGTGGTTGATGCACTTTTATTGTGTATTTTCTTGGGGCATTGCAACTTGGTATCAGAGCTACCAGGTTTGAATACTTGGGGCTCGTGGGAAGTGGTTGTTTGCTACAATGGGTTCATTTCGCATGATTAGGAGATGTTGTATATTTTGTGGCTATGTGATAACATGTTCATTTTGCATGACTAGATGGGTATAGGGTTGGACTTTTGGGTTGTGGCTCGCGCCTATTAAATTCCTTGAGGTCTTATTAGAAAGATACTTGATCAATAGTCGTTCTACTAAGAATTCTTGGTATTTCGTGGGACGAATTTCATCATAAAGGAATAATCCGTATATGTTTACGTGACTAAGTGCCTATAAGGAATGAAACTGAATTGTTTATATGGTAAAGAAATATATAAAATTGTTGTGGTCGAACGTGTGAGGCAAGTTGCGAGCACATTTGAGTTTATGTGCTAAATTGTTTACTTTTTTCCTTAATTAGAATGTCAGGAAGGGGTCAAGCCCGTGGTGGTAGAGGCAGGAGGCATGGTAGACCTCGCTGAGGTGTACATGAAGTACCAGTCCATGAGATTCCAGTGCAAGAGGAAGGATTCGGCCGAGTTAATGCGGCCGAGCAAGCGGGTCAAGCTAATGTGGCTGAGCAAGTGGGGCAAACGGGGATTACGGGGCAAGCATGTCAAGCCGCAATGGAGGCCTTAGCTTGAGAAATGGCAAGGGCCTTGAGAGAATCAATGAATTTGTAGAGGGTGGAGAACCAAGCCCGAGAGAATGCCGTAGAGACAAGGGCGAGTTTTCTTACTAGAGAATTCTTGTGGGCCAAACCAAATGAGTTCCATGGTGACCCCGAGCCTAAGAAAGCAGATGAGTGGCTTGAGCAAACAGTGAAGACATTTGAAATGCTTCACATTGAAGATAGCGAGTTAAGAGTGACTCTAGCGAGTTACTACCTCAAGGGGGAGGCGGGCCAATGGTGGAAGTATGACAAGGGTAGAGTGGAGCCGACATGGGAAGCCTTTGTGGTTGCTTTCCGAACAAGTATCTACCTCTCACTGTTAGGGAGAGATTGAGGCAAGAGTTTCAAGACCTTATGCAACTTAACCTATCTGTGGCAAAGTTTAAGGTGGCCTTCACTAGTTTCTCCCGGTTTGCGCCAGAGTTGGTGGCAACTGAAGAGTGCCGTTACATAGAATTTGAGAAGAGGTTGAGGACAAAAATTTTGTTCAAAGTTTCCAGAAACATGATTCGGATTTATGACTGTCTCGTGGAAGCGACGACACATGTAGAGATTACGGTGCAAGCCGAGGAAGAAAGACTTTGGGGTTCGAGGTCTAGGGGCCAGGAGTCACAGGGAGATTTTAGACCCAGTAAGAAGAATAGGGGCACATTTTCATCCCAATCCTAACCACAGCAGTGTAAATCTACTTTTCCCTTGCCTAGTACGGGCTCGGAGAAGAATGCACCGGGTAATTTTTCATGTTTCAAGTGTGGCCAACCGGGTCACAAGGCCTTTTCAAGCCCATAGAAAGGCGGAAGGCAGCAGATGTTACCACCACCACCTAACCGATCTTAGAGTTAGTCTTAGAATAGAGAGCAAGGACTTACTTGTTTTTAGTGTGGTCAGTCGGGGCATATGAGGAAAGCTTGCCCACATTTGGGAGGTGCATCTGGCATATCTGGCGCATCAGGGTCGAGGCAGACTCAGACCCACTAGCTGGCTCATTCAGTTCAGACTTCACGAGCTAATCAGGGAGCCGCTTCAGCTTAGTCAGTGCAGTAGGCCTATGCTCCAAGAGATGAGCAGGTTGATTAGAGGCCATAGGGGTGCGTATATGCTGTTACCGCGCCATAGCAGTTACCAGGATCCTCAGTTGTTATAGCGACCTCGGTCTTTTCCCATTTGGTTGTTGTACCCGGACTTATGTTCCGTAGATTCAGTTGTTATTGTATTGCTGTTGTGTCCTTTAATTCTTTATTATTGAGTTATGGGTTGTGTTGGGCAGGTTTGTTACAGGTTGGTTGGGTTGGAAACCAAATGTTGCTGTCTAGATTTCTGGACCTTCGCTCGAGCGAGGAGTTGGTCGTTCGAGCGAGCTGTTGTTTTTGTCCTTCGCTCGACCAGGGTTTGGTCGCTCGAGCGAGAGTCTGCGTCTGGGCTTAGGACCTGAGAGTTGTGTTTCTTGGCTCGAGTGAGCTTTTTTCGCTCGAGAGAGCGAGGTAGGTGTATGTATTCGAGTTCTTCGCTCGAGCGAGAAGTTCTTCGCTCGAGCGAGCTTCTGGGTTGCAAACCTGAAGCATCGAGTTTTTTGCTCGAGCGAGCTTTTCTTCGCTCGAGCGTGTATTTCTTGTGTCTGGTCGCTCGAGCGACCAAGTCTTCGCTCGAGCGAGAGTTTCGAGCAGCAAGCTGCAGTTTATTAGCAGCGAGCGGATTTTAAACAGTTTTTTCTTGATCTTTTGGATTCCAAACCCTAAGGTCCGACTTCTCTCTCTCCCTATTCATCTTCTCTCTTAGATTTGATCTATTTAGAGTGTGATTTATACCCTAGTTGCTTTGTTAATAAGAGAGTGTGAGTCGAGGGCTTCAGTTTAATCTGAACTTTTGGTGGTTTGGAGCACTTTGGAGTTTGGGCTTCATCTACGTATTCTTCATTCGGGTTAATTTCTTCGAGGTAGGGATTTCCTACTCCATCTTATAGGTTTTAATCCTAAGTTTTGGTTTTTGATATGTGGGGTTTATTTGGTAATATTGAGAAAAGCTAGGGTTTGTTTTATAATTTAAAAAGCCCTAATTGTTGTAATAAAATTAATTCATATAATTAATTTTGGAAAAGGTGTGGAAATTGATTAAATTCATAATATTGGGAAGTTATGAGATTAATTGATGTAGTTGGGTAATTTAACCACTCATCTTTGAAATTGAAATTATATATGTGTTGAGACATTTATTTCCTATTTAGAAATAACTGTTTTGGGCTATCGGTGGAGGATAGTCATGATTGTTGTAGACAATGCATGTGGATTAGGGAAAACTGAAACTAATCAATTGATTAGGTTGTTGTGTATAAAGGTTGGAATAATACATTAAATTTATGTATTGATTTATTGTGTATATGACTCTGTGTTGATATGCATTACTTGTGTATGGGAGGAGATAGGGGATGTACTCCACGGTTTAGGGGAAGATAGGGGATGTACCTCTAAACCGGTTAATGTTTAAGGGAAGATAGGGGATGAACCCAGGGTCGCAGCTCATATGCTCGCCCATTACAGTTTTGATACAGCTCTTATGCTTATCTACTGGATTATTTGTTGTTTGATTTGATACATCACTAAAATGTGTATCAATTGGGAAGTATGGAAGTGAGTTTTGATTGAGATTGATACAACACTAACATGTGTATCCGTTATGATATAAGAAAGGTTTAACTTGATTTGTTATCCCTGTTGAATTGGTAATATTTTTAATAAGAGATGAAACCCCTGTTGAGTTATTTGGCCAGGTTCTGAGCCATATCCGTATAATTGGAAAGTGAAATGTGTCATAGACATTAGTGTCATGAAATTGTATATTGATGTAATTGACTATCTGTGATTGACCATCTATCGAATGCTACTGCTTTAGTTAATTCTTATACTTGGTTTAGTATTTTTCTACTGGGCTGTGGCTCACCCTATATGGGAACATCATTTTCAGGTTCAGGTGATGGACTACCTCCAAGGAATTAGCTTGGGAGGACTTAGAGTTGAAGACTCATTTTAGATTAGTTGTTATTTGCTTTATTTGATATCACATGTATGGACTCAAGCCAAGGGCTTAACTTGTAAATGAGTTAGTACTCAGATTTTTGTGTCCAAGTGTTGGCTTGGAAAGATGTAAGCCCATAGGGCATTTACTTTCTTTATTACATGTAATGTCTTTTAATAAGTTTACTCTGATGAATGGAATAATACTCTTGTTTTCTTATAATGATGCATGTTAATTTTATATATTATGGGTTTAATTTTGAGGGCGTTACAACTTGGTATCAGAGCGTACCGGGTTTGAATACTTTGGGTACGTGGGAAGTGATTAGTATCACAATGGGTTCGTCTCGTTTGATAGAGACTTAGCTGTACTGTTATATGCTTATATGATAATATTTATGTGATTATGTGGGTATGGAACGTAGTTTCTAGGATGTTGATTGGACCCTTGAGTTTCTAGTAGTCTTGTTGGAAAGGCACTTGATCAATGCTGGTTCCAACCGGAACTATAGTAACGCTTCGGGACTATTATCATCCATATAAGGCCTCAAATGGTGCCATTTCAATGCTAGCTTGGTAACTATTGTTATAGGCAAACTCGATCAGTGGTAAGTGTCTCTCCCAACACCCTTTGAAATCAAGGACGCAAGCTATAAGCATGTCCTCCAGAATCTGAATGGTACGCTCTGACTGCCCATTGGTTTGAGGGTGGTAAGCAATGCTAAAGGTCAACTTAGTCCCCAACGCCTCTTGAAGGCATTGCCATAACCGAGCAGTAAAACGAGGATCTCTATCTGATACAATGGTTACAGGGACCCCATGAAGTTGAACTATCTCTGTAATGTACAACTCTGCAAGTGATTAACTGAGTCACTGGTGTGCATCAGAATGAAATGTGTAGACTTAAGTCAACCTATCAACAATCACCCAAATGACATCATTGTCTTGCTGTGTTCTAGGCAGCCCAACTACAAAGTCCATGGCAACATGCTCCCATTTTCACTCGGCTATCGGTAAGGGTTGTAGCAAACCCACTAGTCTTTGGTGTTCGACCTTCACTTGTTGTTAAGTAAGGCACTTCGATACAAATAAGGCGACATCCCGCTTCATACTCCTCCACCAAAACTGGCGACTAAGATCATGGTACATTTTGGTGCCTCCCGGATGTACCGTAAGGCATGAGTGATGGAACTCTTGAAGTACTTCCTCTCTACAAGATTATGGTACGAACAAACGGTCTAGAAAACGCACACTCAGATCTGAGTGGATGTTCAAACCCTTCTCTTCCCTCTCGTTGGAAATTCTATCACAGATAGACTCCACCTCACGGTCCCCCTGTTGTGCCTCTATGACCTTACTAATCAAGGTAGGTTGAGCATCCAAGGTAGACAAGGTAGCACCCGGATGGACTCACCCAAATGCAAATCAAACTTGCCGTATCGCCTAACATATCCCATTCCCGAATGGCCACACTTGCCAAACTACTCGTAGGTTTTCGACTCAAGGCATTGGCCACTACATTGGCCTTCCCCAGATGATATTGTAATTCAAAATCATAATCCTCCATAAATTTCATCTACCTCCGTTGGCATAAATTCAAGCTTTTTTGGGAAAACAAATACTTTAGGCTCTTGTGATGAAGAAAATTTCAAACTTCTCACTATACAAATAACGCTTCCAAATTTTTAAGGAAAAAATTACTGCCGCTAATTCTAGATCATGGTGGGGTAGTTTTTCACATGAGTTTTCAATTGTTGTGAACCCTAGGCCAAACCTTTCCCTCTTGCTTCAAGACACAACCAAGCCCATCCTGGGACGCATCACAATAGACGGTGTAACCCAAACCTCTTTTCAGAATTATCGAGACTGGTGCGGTGGTCAATCTAATCTTAAATTCTTGGAATGACCTTTCATAAGCTTCACTTCACACAAATTTGACACCCTTCCTTGTCAACCTAGTCAAAGGTGCTACTAATCTAGAAAAGTCCCTTACAAAACGGCGATAATACCCGACTAATCCCAAGAAACTCCGGATCTCAAAAACATTTTTAGGTTGTCTCCAATCCTGCACGACATCTATCTTAGAAAAATCTACAGTGACTCCTTCTCTTGACACCACATGCCTTAAAAACTTCACTTCAGTCAACGAAAACTCGTATTTCTCAAATTTGGCATACACTTGGTGCTCCCTAAGTAAATCAAGAACTAACCGCAAGGGAGTCTCGTGTTCCTCCTCGGAGGCGGAATAAATCAAGATGTCGTCCACAAAGACGACCACGAAGTGGTCTAAGAATTCTCGAAAAATTTGGTTCATCAAATCCATAAAGGAAGCAGGTGCATTGGTCAAACCAAAAGGCATTACAAGGAATTCATAGTGGCCATAACGCATACGAAAAGTCGTTTTCTGGATGTCCCCCTTCCGGATTCTCAACTGATGGTATCTCGACCTCAAGTCTATCTTTGAGAAGCAATGAAACCCTCTAAGTTGGTCAAACAAATCATCTATTCAGGGTAAAGAATACTTGTTCTTAACTGTAACCCGATTTAACTTGCGGTAATCAATATATAACCAAAGTGACTCATCTTTCTTCATCGCAAAGAGAGCCAGTGCTCCCCAAGGTGATGCACTAGGGTGAATGAAGCCCTTATCTAAAATTTCTTGGAGTTGAATCTTCAACTCATGCAATTCGGTGGGTGCAAATCTATACGGCGCCATGGAAATCGGTGTCGTGCCAGAACTAAGTCAATAGAGAACTCGATCTCCCGGTGGGGTGGCAAACTAGTAAGATCCTCGGGAAAGATATCCAGGTATTCACAAACTACCCTTGGTAATTCAACATGAGTCCCATCACTCTCACTACCCAAGAGAGTTGCAAGAAGACTACTAAGCTCGCTCCTACTACGAGGGTCAAAAACTGGTGACAAGATCCTATCAACTCGGTCCCCCAGAAAATAAAAATAGTCACCACTCGAGGTGCACACTGTAACTCTTTGATGATAACAATCAATCATAGCACGATATGAAGATAACCAGTCCATGCCCAAAATGACATCAAAACTTGACATGTCTAGCAACATAAAGGCAAATGGAAGTCGGCGCCCGGTAACCTCTATCTCACAACCGCGACATCCTCGGTCTAAGTCAACTGTACCCCCAACTGGTAACTCTACCCTGAGCAGAGACGCTAACAGTGCCACTTCTAATTCCAATGCACAAGCAAATGCAGTAGATATAAATGAATGAGGCGCACCCATATTTATCAACACATTAGCCAAAGAATTGTACACAACAAAAATACCTCTCACAACTGTAACGCCCTCAAAATTAAACCCATAATATATAAAATTAACATGCATCATTATAAGAAAACAAGAGTATTATTCCATTCATCAGAGTAAACTTATTAAAAGACATTACATGTAATAAAGAAAGTAAATGCCCTATGGGCTTACATCTTTCCAAGCCAACACTTGGACACAAAAATATGAGTACTAACTCATTTACAAGTTAAGCCCTTGGCTTGAGTCCATACATGTATATCAAATAAAGCAAATAACAACTAATCTAAAATGAGTCTTCAACTCTAAGTCCTCCCAAGCTAATTCCTTGGAGGTAGCCCATCACCTGAACCTGAAAATGATGTTCCCATATAGGGTGAGCCACAGCCCAGTAGAAAAATACTAAACCAAGTATAAGAATTAACTAAAGCAGTAGCATTCGATAGATGGTCAATCACAAGATAGTCAATTACATCAATATACAATTTCATGACACTAATGTCTATGACACATTTCACTTTCCAATTATACGGATATGGCTCAGAACCTGGCCAAATAACTCAACAGGGGTTTCATCTCTTATTAAAAATATTACCAATTCAACAGGGATAACAAATCAAGTTAAACCTTTCTTATATCATAACGGATACACATGTTAGTGTTGTATCAATCTCAATCAAAACTCACTTCCATACTTCCCAATTGATACACATTTTAGTGATGTATCAAATCAAACAACAAATAATCCAGTAGATAAGCATAAGAGCTGTATCAAAACTGTAATGGGCGAGCATATGAGCTGCGACCCTGGGTTCATCCCCTATCTTCCCTTAAACATTAACCGGTTTAGAGGTACATCCCCTATCTTCCCCTAAACCGTGGAGTACATCCCCTATCTCCTCCCATACACAAGTAATGCATATCAACACAGAGTCATATACACAATAAATCAATACATAAATTTAATGTATTATTCCAACCTTTATACACAACAACCTAATCAATTGATTAGTTTCAGTTTTCCCTAATCCACATGCATTGTCTACAACAATCATGACTATCCTCCACCGATAGCCCAAAACAGTTATTTCTAAACAGGAAATAAATGTCTCAACACATATATAATCTCAATTTCAAAGATGAGTGGTTAAATTACCCAACTACATCATTAATCTCATAACTTCCCAATATTATGAATTTAATCAATTTCCACACCTTTTCCAAAATTAATTATATGAATTAATTTTATTACAACAATTAGGGCTTTTTAAATTATAAAACAAACCCTAGCTTTTCTCAATATTACCAAATAAACCCAACATATCAGAATACCAAAACTTAGGATTAAAACCTATAAGATGGAGTAGGAAATCCCTACCTCGAAGAAATTAACCCAAATGAAGAATACGTAGATGAAGCCCCAAACTCCAAAGTGCTCCAAACCACCAAAAGTTCAGATTAAACTGAAGCCCTCGACTCACACTCTCTTATTAACAAAGCAACTAGGGTAGAATCACACTCTAAATAGATCAAATCTAAGAGAGAAGATGAGTAGGGAGAGAGAGAAGTCGGACCTTAGGGTTTGGAATCCAAAAGATCAAGAAAAAACTGTTTAAAATCCGCTGCTGCCTATATAAACTGGACAGGCTCGCTCGAGCGAAGACTTGGTCGCTCGAGCGACCAGACACAAGAAATCGCTCGAGCGAAGAAAATCGCTCGAGCCAAAAACTCGATGCTTCAGGTCTGCAACCCAGAAGCTCGCTCGAGCGAAGAACTTCTCGCTCGAGCGAAGAACTCGAATACATACACCTCGCTCGCTCGAGCGAAGAAAAGCTCGCTCGAGCCAAGAAACACAACTCTCAGGTCCTAAGCCCAGACGCAGACTCTCGCTCGAGCGACCAAACCCTGGCTCGAGCGAAGGACAAAAACAACAGCTCGCTCGAGCAACCAACTCCTCGCTCGAGCGAAGGTCCAGAAATCTGGACAGCAACATTTGGTTTCCAANCCCAACCAACCTGTAACAAACCTGCCCAACACAACCCCTAACTCAAAATAAGGAATTAAAGGGCAACAACAACGATAAAATAACAACTGAATCTACGGAACATAAGTCGGGTACAACAACCAAATGGGAAAAGACTGGGGTCGCTATAGGAGGGGTGCATTGTGCGCTCAAGCGACCATTCTTGCACTTGAGCGGTGTTTTCGTTTGTGTCTGGTCGCTCGGCGCCATTCGAGCGACATTTCGTGCTCGAGTAATCTGCGTATATATCAGTCCGAGAAAGACATTTTTTGGATCACTTTTTCACATTTCTTTCTCTTTAAACACTCCAAAATCTCAGATCTTCTTCTTCTCTCTCTAGAAACCATCTTTAAACCTCAAATACACTTGATCTAGTGATTTCTCAACCATTGTCCATTGGGGACAAAAGGTAGAGCTTGCCTAGAGTTTCCATTTGATTGGAACAAAGTTGGTTTTCGACTCCGTCGGTTTCTCTCTACTCTCCCTTATCTTCTAGCCTTGAGGTAGGGATTTTTCACACTTTTTGTATGGTTTTTAAGTTGGTTATTTGCTTTTCTAAACAATATTGTGATTTGGGGATTTTTGGATAAACCTAGGGTTTTGGTTTTGAAATCAAAAAAATGGGTTTTCAAAATGGTTTCTTGGAAATGATTGTGGATTTGTAAATGTGGTTAAGTTGCAATAAAATAGTGGATTTTGATCCATGAAATTGATTTACAAAGGAAATGAGATTTTGCCCTAATTTGTCTGAATTAATTTAAATATATTGAAAAATAGGAAATATGGAAATAATGGTTGGATTTTATGAAATTGGAATGATGATGATTGAATGATGTTGGAGTTGGATTTATTATATGCTCATCTTGAAAAATATTGATAATTTATTTTTGATTGTTATATCTGTTTAGAATAATTGTTTTGGGCTATCGTGGAGGATAGTCTTGATTGTTGTAGACATTGATGATGAATAGAAGATTAAACTAATCTTGATATCATTTGCATTGAGCATTGTTGCATATTTACACATTGAAAATGTATATTGTTTTGACAAAAAGGGGTGAATACCTTGGTGAATCTAGGTAAGGGGTATGGTTGGGGTATCATTGTTGGCCTGTGTGTCATTAGTGAAAGTCTAGAAACCCACGCGGTTAGGTGTCGAGCCTTCCGATTAGCACCGGTAAAAAATGGTAATTGATAGTGCTTGTATAGCCTATTTGCAAGCACGTACCTAGAGATTTCCAGTGTTGTATCCACTGCCCTATTTTCTATTCTAAAAGAATGATTTCATAAATTGTAATATAAACCTGGAATTGCATGGTTTTAGAAGGAGATATAAAATGTTTTGGCATGAGCATTGCATGTGCATTCACCTTATGGCCTTATTAAGATTCATACATTGTGTTAGAGTATCTCTACTGGGCTTTGGCTCACCTATATGGACAATCATTTTCAGGTTCAGATGATATGCCGCCTTCCAAGACCGTAGCTTGGGAGGACTTAGAAGCCAAGGCTTTCTTTTTATTGATTTTGTAATTTTTTACTGTATCAAGCTCATAGGCTTTTTTGTATAAGAGCAAGACTCACTTTTGTTGAACAAGGCATTGACCTTGGAAAGTTGTAGCCTATTAGGACATTTATTTTTTGTTGTCTACATTGTATTATATCTTTTGCTTATCACACGTGTTGTAGATTCAGAGTTAGGGCTTATAAATGTATAGTTGCATGTGCCAGTGTTTTGTAAAATTGAATTATATGAATGTAAAGATATCATATTTAGAAATGTATTATTAGCTGATAATTATACAGGACTGGAAATCAAGCCAATCATCTACTGGAACTACACCATGGTTGGAGAGAAACAACCGAACAAACAAGAAAACAAAAGAAAATAAAACCACCCCAACACCTAAAACACCTATCACAACAGTCCATCTATTCTTCATACCAAACAATTTCAGACCCTTATATCAAACAATCACCTCAAACCAATACCCTATCTCTTGAATTTTGGAAATACCATTAATATTTTCAATAACCTCTTTTTTCTTTCTTTATTCCTGTAACACTCCAAAATCTGAAACTATAAACTATCCAACACAATAGAGATGTAAGTATAATATTCAACTCAAATTCACAACAAATTCCAAAGTTTCTCTTTCTCATTGAACAATAATTTCAAGGTTACAAATACATATTCAAGTAGTCACAATTTAAGAAGATAGAGGAAGTTTAACAAATGCCCCATGGTGTACAATATTAAATACATGATCTTTAATGAACAAAAAAGGGGGCCGTGATATCCAAAAATAAGTAAAAGTTCAACAATTACATTACAAATTCAAAATATCATTGACTTTTTTTATAAAAAAAAAAAACAAGAGAGTTGGGCATCTTTTTCTTCGTTAGGGAGGTTGAGGTTCACCAAGTTCTGAAGGAATGAGCAATTGCCCAATAGAGAATATATTT
Organism: Camellia japonica; assembly: GCA_030407325.1. Classification (NCBI taxonomy): domain Eukaryota; kingdom Viridiplantae; phylum Streptophyta; class Magnoliopsida; order Ericales; family Theaceae; genus Camellia; species Camellia japonica. Next base: position 60,712,980 of record JAPPVO010000032.1, read on the forward strand.
AACCACGTATATAAACATTTAAATTATGCATAACCATGTTCCTTTTCTTATGGACATTAATTTTCCAACCTCATGACCCAATACACAACATTCCACTTAATTCCACATTTCTCCATCCTCATATGAATGGCTAGTGGACACTCAAACCTTCCACATTTATCGTCCTCACATGATCGGGCAAGTAGACATCTCAAACATTTCCACATACTCACATGACCAGGCAAGTGGGCACCTCAATTTTTCCTCGCGGGTAAACCATATCATATAACAAGCAACAATTCAAAAATATATATATATCAAATTTCATCTCAACACAAGGGATCTCAACACATAACCAATTTACCCATTAATTCCTCTGCTATTACCCACCAAGACATATGAACAACAATTTAGATTTCACAAAAAATTTAGGACTTTCTTTACATTCCTTAGTTTTCCAAGATTATTGATGTACACATTGTTTTTAACTAAGAAATAACCAAATCTCCCACGAATCTTAGAACAAAACTTATTATCACCATTAGTGTTTTTATATATATGTATATATATCACCCATTCCAAATCACACCTTTATATCATCAGAGTGATACATATTCAAACCAAAATATAGATATACATGGGTAAAAATATTCCTACCTCAAAGGTTGTGAGAGAAGAGACGAAGACCTAAGGAGTGAGCTTGCGAAATAACACGATCCAATCGGTTCAATATATAGCTTATGGCAAGATTAACAACTTTGATTTAAAAAAAAAACAATGATGGATTCTTGATGAAAAATAGACAAAATCAAGGTTTGGAGGTCTAGGGCTTTGGGTATGGAGGAGAGAGAGAGAGAGAGAGAGAGAAAAGGAAGAAACAATGAAAAGTTTGGGCCAAAAAGTGAATTTAAAGTGCTTGATTTTGAATAGATCGCTCGAGCAGTCGGCTTGGCTCGAGTGGTGAAATTAAGCTATCAAAATTTCATAATCCCACACAGACCGCTCGAGCGGTCAAAAGTTCTCTCAAGTGGACTTGCATTCAACACAAGTACTAAAATTTCAAATGGGTATAACTCCCTTGTCCGGACTCCATTTTGAGTCATTCTTGTATCTAAATCGAAGCCCCGAAAACAAGTTTTCCAATAGTTCTAGCCTCACATTCAGATTTAAAGTGTGGAAAGAGAAAACGGTAAAAGAGTGAAGACTGCTTATAGAACAATTATCCGAATCAATGGTTTTGGTTCAATCCCACTTTACCATTATGATACCACCCTAATCAATACTCTAAAATGAATCAAAGCAGCTCCAAGAACGATAATAAGAGTGTCAAGAGCAACCCACTAGTCCAAGGAATACAAAGTGTTACAATTCCTTTGACTAGGATTGTTGGGGTTTAAGACCTTATGAACACTTCCACCTTATGTCTCCTAGATGATTCTTCTTTCTTAACTGAATTGCCACTCTCTATTGGAATAGAAGACTTATCAACAACGTCAACCCCTTCCACTACTCATTTAGGTCCAAGAGATATAAGTGAACTTGGCCCATGGGATACTAGCACAATCTTATTTTTGTCAACAAGAACTCCTTGATTTACAGCAGTGGATTTAGGCCTCCAAAATAATGAATGAACACGCCATATTTTAGTTGTAGGCCAAGCACACTCCTTATTTTAGTTGTCCATCCTATTGAATTAAGAAAAATGTTTTTGTAACGATTAGCTCATATTATAAACTTGTAAAAAATCAAGAGTATTATAGAACTTACATTTGATGTGTTTTTCATCGATTCCTCAACAATGATCGAAAAATGTTTTTCAACATGAGAACCAAAAATGGTTGCAGTGGTTTTTCCACTTTCATCAGTTAAATCTACTTCAAATTTGCATCTGCTGTTATTGGGGAAGAAAAATTATAGTATGAATAACAAAGAAACATCTAAAACATGACTGAGAAACATGGTAAGTCATAAAAAGCATAAAAGATGCTAATCTGAAATATATGATGAAGGAAAAACATGAAAGTTTTATTTCCATACTATGACAAATTTACTTAGTTAATTGTTAGAGAAATCATATTGTCTAAAGTTAGTACAAGAGGTAATATGACTCCATGCAAAATACATTTTGGAATTTTTTTGTATTGCACTACATATAATATTCCAGTTTAACACACACACACATACATGTGTGCGTGTGTGTGTGTGTGTGTGTTGCTTGTTTTGTTCTCGTAAGCTTTCGTTCAAATCTCTAATTGTGATCAGAAAATGAATTGTAAAAAAATGATGTTTTACCATGACAGAGTTAACACACGACCAGATATGGATGAATCTAGTGAAAACAAGGGTAGCTTTCTAGGTGAAACAGTTCAAAAGGGGTGCCATTTTCAATGAATGATTTTATTTGGAACCTAGATCAAATCAGATACTGTGTTTATAGGAATTGACACCAATAGGGAAGATGATAAAGTAATTGGGAAGGTGGAACTATATGTGTAAGGGAATGAATGTTTTGTGGTGGCTACTAGATCCAAAAAAAAAAAAAGAATTAAGAGTTGCAAATCATTTACAGTTCATTATCATATTTGAAATAATTAATACAGTGTATATGAAATCAGAGAAATTATAAGTATGGAATAAATAGTATGAAATTGAATAGATTTTATTTTAAAGATAATTGTAAATTATTACCTTGGTTGCGATTGCACTTGTTATTTTCAAAATTACAAACAAAGAAGTCCTCTGGTTCTGCAGCGGTGCTTTTGTTGTAGTTCGAGTAGCATAGATAGCAGAATTTCTAGTTTGCATTGGTGACAGTACCGCAAGCATTGACCCAGTATCTCGTAGTCTAGGAAATTTAATTGAAAATTGTAATTAGTATGAATTTTAAATCAGGGATTATTATCGTAAGGTAAAAAATGACTATTAAATTGTATTCAAGTTAGGAATTTCTATCAGAGTATTGTTATTGTTTCTCATAAATTTAAATTCTTAACTTGAATAGAATTAGGGTTATCCTAAGGTAAAAATGAACTATTGAATTTTATTGAAGTTAGGAATTTCTATTAGTGTATTAAGTGGTTTAATTGTATTGAAGAGAAATTTGTATTAAATTTTATTCAAAACTTATTGTTTTTTCTCCAAATAAAAAAAGAATTGTGTCGTTTAATTATTTGTCTTAATTGTTAGTATTGTTATAAGTTTATTGGTTATTAATTTTAAACTGATTGAAAAATAAAGATTGATGAAATTACTATAATATGAAATTTACCCGTCTAACAAATATTGGAAGATTTTTTAGTTCAATTAACTTGTTTGGAGTTGGTGGTAAAGACTGTGTTCATGCAATTCATTGGACTCTTTGAAGAGGAATTTCTTTGATGGCACTGCCATGGACCTGAATATCATAATTGAAAATTAAGTATAAGTAAAGTTCAATATGGTAAAATATTTATTTATAGTAGCAATTACCAAGCTTTAGTGAATTTGCTTAAGGAATTGGAGGGTCGAATATGAAAGTTGTGGATGACTTTGTTGATAGTGTGACACTACAAAATTGATTGTTAGAAGTTCGATAGTAGTATGATAATGATAAAAGTAAGGAATCTTGAAGAACATAGAAATTACCATTGTATGAGGACACCTTTAGTCACATAGCAATTATAATTGGGAAAGGACCTAGGTGTTTGGAAAGATACTCCTTCATTCTTTGTGAATTCATCCCAAAATGTTATAGTTGTTGACTTCAATCTGGGAAAACAAAATTATCAGATATGTAATGCCCTGATTTTATAATTCAATTTACCAAATATGATCCTCAACAACAATAAAATATTCTTTAGGACTTCCATACAAAATATTCTTTCTTATTGAACTGTTTCCCACCAAATACATAATTGTTTTCAATAGTGTGCATTTGATTATACATTACAATTCAAAGAGTTAGAGAGAAACAAAAGAAAAGTGTGCTGTTGGCTTACATATTTTAAGACATGTGGCTTGATTACATAAAAATGGATTTCAGTCCAAAAACATCAAAACTCGAGCTTGAACACAATCAACATCCAACGAGCAATTCCGTGCTCCATCAAAAAATAATCACCACCATCCATCAATTAGGTTGGAGCACATCGCCATACCTGAAAAGTTAATGATTGGGAAGAGTAAAATTGCCTAGTAGGAATACATTTAACAAAATATATAAATACTTGAACTGAATATGATCATGCCATGCTCATACTTAGATAAAATCCTTGTTTTTCTTCCTTTAAGAAACAAGATGCAAGGAGTTTCCGTGCATAATCAAGGATTAGCTTATCAACCACTCAACAGTAATTACGCTACTCCTACATTTGCCAGCTCACAGTACGGTAGGACGATGGGCACCTCAAACATACACAACATTTTCATATTTTCTTGCTCACAATACAGCAAGGCTAGTGGACATCCAAAATCAATTGCGTTTCCACATTCATCGACTTGACATAGCAGGGCTAATGGATACCGAAAAATATTTCTCACATTCATCTGGCGATAAGCTCAAGACAAGGCAATTGGGCACCTAGACTCCCACGTGGGTAATAATACAATACTCATCAAACACCATCTAACTTTATTAGGACTTATACATCATTCGCCTCCACTTCACATTTATCAACAACCAATGAGTGCACCATTATAAGAATAACCATGGATGCTATGTTATGTATGAATTTGAAAATGTTTCAAGTCACCTAAAGTTCAATTCAATCATAAGAGATTTCAAAGCTTTTAATATGAAATTCATGAAGTAGGAACCTCGAGCATCAATTTCTACCCTTTTTATATGTCACGCCCTAAAAATAATGATAACCAATACACCTCATAACTCTCAAACATCCATGTAGAAACTTACTAATCTCAATCATTTAATATCATAAATATTTCAAAACCATATTTCATTCATTAATCTCCTTAAATATTACAAAAGATCTCATATGTGTTAATACATTCATTAATCCCAGATTATGAATCTATAGCATGTGATCTATGTATCGGAACAAAAGTAAATAAATACAAGTTTATGCACTAAATGTTACAAATTTCCAAGACTTTCACTTGGTTATAACAAAAGTGGGTTGAAGCCTAATACAGGAAAAGCCCTAGGCTTACACAAAACATAAATGCCCAAAGCCATATGGTCAATGCACATGAATGCCGTTGCCAAAACATGTGTTTTTCCTTTTCAAAACAATGTTATGCTAGAGTTTAAACCACAATTTATATATCTTTTCTTCAAAACAGAAAAACAGGACAGTAAATACACACACTAGGAATCTCTAGGTACGTGTATACAAGTAAGCTATAAAAGTACTACCAAAAGCCATTTTACCGGTACTGATCAGAAGGATCAACACCTGACCGCACGAGTTTTTGGAATTTCACTAAGGACACAAGGCCAACTTAAATAACTACAACTACACCCCATAACCAGATTCACCACAATATTCATTCATTTTTCTCAAAATAACACATTTCAATGCATAAGTATGAAACAATTGATCATGCAATGCATGAATGAATTGGTTTCAATTAACCTAGTTCCTCATGCAATTTCTACAACAAGCAATGATATCTTCCACCGATAGCTAAAATAGTCATCTCTATTCAATATATAAATTTCAAGAGACAAACTTAACTCATAATCTCATATTCCAATAATTCCAACATAAGAGTAACAATCACATGTTCAATCTCTTCTTTTCAACTCAAACAAGAATCATAAATTTCTTCCAAATTTCATCAATTTTTCCCCTTTTTGTTCAACATCAAGATTCACCAAGAATTTCCATTATGTTAAAAATAACATATGTTGCTCATTTGAAAAGCAATTTTCCTTAAGTTTCAATACACCAATTATCATAAGCAATCCAATAACATTTTAAAGAAACACATCTCAAAACCCCTCTTTTGTGAATCAATTCAAACCCTAAATTAAACCCAAAGGCTTCCAAAGTTTAACTTAACCAACTAACACATAACGAAGTTAAATAACATAAAAACCATTAAAGAAATCCCTGCCTCAAAGTAAGAAGAAATAGTAGATTAACACCCAAAAGCGACCACGATGAAAACCCAAACTTCTCAGATTAAAATGATCCCCTCCTCAAGCTCTACCTTTAATCTCAAAGCACGACTATCGAGAAATTCCAATATTGAAGTAGATCGAAAGATTTACACAAAGTTTCTAGAGAGAGGTGAGAGCAAATGGGTTTTAGATATTTGTAAAGAGACAAAAAGATATCCAAAAAGTGAGTAAAAAGTGACTTTCCCCGCAGCTTTATACAAATAGACCGCTCGAGTGATGAAACCTGCGTGCTCAAGCGTCAGAAACAAAATATCACTCAAGCGACCAAACCTAGGCTCAAGCGAAGAAACCAAACTCCCAGAAGTTTATCTTTGCAAAAAAGACAGCTCCAGTGACCCAAACACTGCTCGAGTGAAGAATGCGAACTCTCAGAAGTTCAGACTACAACTTAGAATCTAGGAGAAAGGAAAGATAGCTCGAGCGACCAAAACACCATTCGAGCGAACTTAAGTTCAAACAACCAAAATCACCCCAGAAAACTCAAATCCCACCTATTCAAACATAACTCAAACATCCAATTCACAACAAGAAACAACATAAGACCAAGGTAGATGCCAACAACGCCAACAAATACCAAACCCAAAACCAAAGAGTATAAAAGGGTCGGGTCTTAACCCGAACCGTTATATTATAAGCTTCAAAAATAATAACCATATCTCAGGTTTGCAACAATCAAAAATTTCTCACCTAACAATGTCAATTCGATCTCAATTACATAGTAGAAAATCAATTTATTCCAAAATCTTCCTTTAATTCACATTTAATTCTAGGACTTTTTCTCATTTCCTTAACAAACCATAAAACCGTCCAGTATCATCTTCTAATATGTCAAAACATTTCAAAGCATTTCAAGAATTTGGAAGGAATCACCCTTTTAACATCAATATTTCATTATAAATCAAATGGTTTATCTCATACATCAATATAACTAGGAAAATACCACATATACATCTCAAATCATAAATATATTGAGTTAAAGGTGTCCCTACCTCAAGAAAGTGAGCAAGAGATGGAAGTCCAAGGAGGAAACTTCAAGAAATCGCGATCCAATTGGTGAGAGTGACGATCACTACATGTTTTACACTTCTACTACAAGATTTAAGGGGTATTCTTTGTAAAATTTAATGAAATCTAAGGGTGAAGATTAGGGTTTTTTGGAAATGGAGAGGGGGGGGAGAGGGAGAGGAGAAAAGAAAATGTGAGAAAAAGTGAAGTAAAAGTGATTTTTTAAGTGACTGAATTTGAACATACTGCTTGAGCAGTCAGTCCACCACTCGAGCAGTGTGAGACCAGAAACCGCTTGAGCAGTAACTTGGTCGCTCGAGCAAAAAATCTCTCTTCCTAGAATTTTAGACCTACAAGGGAGATTTTGAGAGTTTCACTTCACTGCTCAAGCAGTAACTCTTTCGCTTGAGCGTCCCTCAATTTCATATTGTTACAAGATACAACAATTATTTGATGAATACATAAACATTAGAATTTGTCTAGATAAGTATGGATTTCAAATAGAGAGATTTGAAGTTAAAATGATAAATAAATAAATAATTGAAAGAAGATACAATTTATACTGATCATCAATAACATTGATTTCTTTCAATGCAGTCTCGTCATCTTTATGGTCTTTGACATTTTTTTCTTCACTTCTGTATTGGTCCAACTTCTAGTAGCCGACCTTGTAGATCACTAGTTTGTTACGCTGAGGTGGGTAATGCACCGTTGTTGAGTCCTGAAATTGTTAGAGAGACAATCGAGAAAGTTGCTCTCATTTGGAAGAGGTTAGCTACGGCCCAAAGCCGATAGAAGAGTTATGCCGATAAGAGAAGACGACCTTTATCCTTCGAGGTTACACAAAATGATTGCTCAAACCCATACAAATATAGCCCTTGGCTTGGAAAATATAATCATAATAAAACAAGAGCCTTGTGCTCTCAACATACACATCCACGCCCTTAGTTTGGCGGAATCACCACATCTTTTCCTGCACAAAATCTCATTGGGTGAGCATAAAGCCCAGTAGGAAATTCTTAACAAAGTATACACATTTTATACAATTCTCACACGATGAAATGCATATGCTATGCCATGCTTTTAAAAGATCACGTTATCAGCTTTTCGAAAGCCATGCTTATAAAATTTAACAATTCAATAATTTTACATCAAGTTTAAGAGGCGGTAAATACGACTCAGGTAATCCCTAGGTTGGTATCTTCAAGTAGGCATAAGTAGCACTACCAAACCCCCACTTTACCGGTAGCTAACCGGAAGGCACGTGGTACCTCATTTGTCCGTGTTTTCGGTCTTTTACCCTAGACACTCAGGCCAACTTAATCAATTTCATCTACACCCCCTATCCGGACTTACCAACGTATTTACCCCAAAACAAATCAATGCAAGATTTTTTCAATTTCTCAATTCAAAACTCATAGTAATCAAATGAATTGAAATGCCAATGCGATATATATCAATGCATTAAAATATCCTTCCACACAATTTTCCTATTTATGGTCACAATTCCCAACTCTCTTTCAATGAAATTTCACAAGATAAATACATGCTCATCAATCTCTATCGAGGAGCAACACATTCCACATTTCATGCATTTCCATCAACTTTCTCATTTGATGACTATATCAATATTTTGAACAACAAACTTCTAAACCCACTAATTCTCATATACCATGAAATTCCTCATGTCAACATTTGTCATAATATTAGTCAAATGTCAATTTCATAACATCACCACATTTTCTCAAAATTTCCCAAATTTCTAGGGTTTTCCATAAACTAAGCTCCCTCCTCATTTTGAAAGAAATTATCTCAAGCTAACACTTTTCTACAAGAATATAACTCACAATCTCAAGGAATTTTTTTTTTTTAAAAAAAAACATTATGGAAACCACTGTTAAAATCATTCACAACACATGAGCCAAAATCAAAGTTTCCATACTTCCCAAAAGAGTTCCAAATCAACATAATCTTGCAAATATATATATATATATATATAACTCTAAGAAAATCTCTACCTCAAATTTTGAAGAAGAAGTGAGATGAAACCCTCAAAATCAACGGTGTTGAAACTTGATCTCCACCGCACAAAACGTAGCCCTCAAGAAGTTATCCAACTTTGATGAAGGGACTAGGATCAAAATTCTAATGGATTTGAAGAAATCAAGGATTCAATCTAGTTTGGTGTAGGAAATGTAGAGAGAAGGGAGCGAAAAGAGTTTTTAGAGAGAGAGGGATGATGAAAAAGTGATATACACTCAGCCCAAGAAAAAGAAAAGGAAAAAAAATTCAGACTCAATGCTTTCCCGCACATGCGCACCTTTTTCCGCACGTGCAACACTCTCTCCGGCACCTTTTCCTGCATGTGCATATAATGCAGTAGCCAACCCAGAATTTCCCTTTCTCACCGCATATGCAGCCTCACTTCCCGCACGTGAGGCCCCATTCTCGCACGTGGCCCGCACGTGCAATTTTTCCTTTTCGCTCCCAAACTGCACTAGTGAGTCCCGAACACCCCAAATCAAATTTCATGCCCTCCAAGACAAGTAAAACTCAACCCCGAGAAAAATAGGACCAAGAAAAGGAATTATTAGAAGGTTTTCGAGAATGATGAACCCAAAAGGTCGACGAGACCTTAGATTAATTCCTGACACTTCCACTACGAGCAAGATAAACACAATTAGAGGAGAAAGACGAGTTACGTACCCGATTTTCACAAATCAGATTATTCTTAAATTAAGACTTGAAAATTGATTAATTTGTCTCATTAAGTGATTTAAAATTTTGATAGATATAAATTAGAAAAATAGATAATTATATTACTAAATCATAACTCAAATTTAGATATTGTCATATTTTTTTGAGATCTATATATAAATTCTTATCATTTTTTATTTTTATGTGGTTTTTATTTAGTTTTTTTTTTTCTTTCAATTTTTTAAGATGAAGTTGTGGGTTTCTATTTTTTTAAAAAAATAATAATAATTTATCTGTGGTTTCTATTTGTTTTTAATTATTGTTATTTAGGTAACTTATTATGTGAGTTAGATATGTGATAGACATGTTTATTGATTTAAAGTATGATGGTGGGAGATATTTTCAAATTAGATTTGTTTAGATAAACTTTAAAAAAATTTAAAATTTAAAATTCGATATTGAGATGCAAAAGAAAGATTTCAACTGAATAAATAAAAATCAAATTTATTAATTTTATCTGTTTGTATATCTGAGTTTTAGTTTTTCTTTGTTATGTTATAATATATATATATATATATATATATATATAAGATATAGATAAATATCCATAGCTTTTATAAAAATATTATCTGATTTTTTTGGAAAGAGATAAGGAAGGCAAGTTTTTTTTTTTTTTTTTAAATCGGTGAGAGAGATTAAAATAGATAGATTATGAAATATTTTTTTTATTTTCCCATTTTAAATCCATAAATTAGGGGATAATTATTATTTCTAAAATAATTAAATAAATAAATCAGTCAATAGTTTTTTTAATCTATTTTATAAATTGAAAAAACAATAATTTTAGAAAATTGGTTATTTTGTCCCATTAAGTGATTTAAAATTTTGATAAATATACATAAAAAACATAAATAATTATATTACTAAATTATAATTCAAATTTAGATATTGTTATATCTTTTTGAGATCAATATCTAAATTCTTATCTTCTTTATTTGTGTGGTTTCTATTTATTTTTTTTCCAATTTATTTTAGATGGAGTTGTGCGTTTCTATTTTGTTTTTTAAATTTAATTTATTTGTGATTTCCATTTTTTTTAATTATTATTATTTAGGTAAGTTATGATGCGACTTAAATATGTGATAGATATATGAGTTTTATTGATTTAAAGTATGATAGTGGGAGGTATTTTTTCAAATCAGATTTGTTTAGATAGACTTCATGGATTTTTAAAATTTAAAATTGGATATTAAGAGGCAAAAGAAATATTTTAACTTAATAAATAAAAATCAAATTTATTAATTTTATTTGTTTGTATATCTGATTTTTAATTTTTTTTTTTTTTTTTGGTTATGCTATAATATAATGTATAAGATATAAATAGATATCCACAACTTTAATGAAAAATATTATCTGATTTTTTGGAGGTGAGAAAATGAATGCAAGTTTTAAATATATATATATATATATATGTGGGGACATAATTTTTGAATAACAACATGTGGCCGAGGTGTCACCGAAGTGCTGGCCGAGGTGCCATGTGTCCTGGTCATGATGCCGAGATGATCTCAGCTAGGCTGAGGTTATCTGCGAAGAAATCGGAATCTGGGATAAGCAGATAAGGGACAAGAGTCCTAGAATGAGGAGAGGACTTCAGTTTGGATAAAGATAAGACTCTTAGAGAGTTTATCCCAATCCTATTGGGAGTCCAAGATTAGCAGTAATCCTAAGTCCATTGAAGTTAGGCTTCTATTGGGATTAGGTAAGTGTTGGCTATAAAAGAGAGGCACTTACATGGGTCAAAGGTATGCTTTTTATGCTCTGAATAGTGAGTTAAGCACTTTTGCTATCTTTGAGAGATAACTGACTTGATCGTCGGAGTGTCCCCAGGTGGACGAACCACCGCCAGAATCTCTTCTTTTTGTGATAGGTCATTTGGGCTTAATCTATTCTGCCAGTGTTCTCCAGCTGAGTACTTGATTGGCAGTGTGGTAAAAAATCGACACACACAATTTGACGCCGTCTGTGGGAATGAAAAGGAGAAAAGATGGCCAACGACAAACAGAAAGAGAAGGTTGGGGACGACACCCCTATCGAGAGTGGGAAACATATTGACCTTGATGTCAAAAAAGACAACTGCAACGAAGAGACTCGTGATAAGAATCACAGAGGAAAGGACGTCGGCCAGGAGGGCGGCGCACCGAAGAAATCGGACCAAAGTGGGTATTATAACGAGGATGACCTCCAGGTATGGAAGGATAGATGCCTGCGGAAGGATGACGAGATGAAGCGAATGGCGAACAAATTGGCGAACCTACAAACGGTTGACAATTTCATGATGCAGAACAACATCATGCAGCCACCGTTCCGGTTACAAGATACGCCAATTCCAGCGGCCAAGAAAGATGCTCAGACAGGGGGGCAGAAGACAACTCCTACGACTCCTCAGCACAATAGAACCAAGGAACACTCTCACCGGCCTTCAAGGGAGGTCGGGCGAGGAGAATCAAGAAGGGGAGATTCACGGAGGACGCATCGCACCAAGAGAGCTGACCCCAAAGAACATCGGCATGTTCAGAGGGAGGAACTCTGTTTCGATGCGACCAATGGAGGGAGGTCCAAAAGGACTCACAATGACACTGGAAGTAGTGCACCAAAAAGGCTGAAATCCGGAGATAGCCGAGCTCCTGGATGAACCAAGGAGGATCTGAGGGATTACCTCCAAAGAAAGCGACAAGATGCCTGTAACGCCCTAAAAAAAATACATAAATCATACATTCATGACATCCATAAACTTAAGAGAATAAAGTACATTCCCATTCATCAGAGTATTCTTACAAAAGATATTACATGTTGACAACAAAAATAAATGCCCTATAGGCTTACAACTTTCCAAGTCAACACTTGGGTTCAACAAAAATAGAGTACTAACTCTTTACACAAAATAAGCTCTTGGCTTGATATACATGTAATACAAAAGATAATCACAAAAAGATAAGCCTTCAGCTTCTATAACCTCCCAAGCTAAGACCTTGAAGGCGGCATATCACCTGAACCTGAAAATGATGTCCCATATAGGGTGAGCCAACGCCCAGTAGAGATATGCTAAACATAATATGAGCAATAACTAAAACATTAGCATTTGATAAATGTTTAACTCATATAAACCAACGTACAACACAATCCAATTCCATGACAAATATGCCCATGTTTCATTCCATTTTCCTTTACTTAACAATTTCGATTTAAAAACATGGCTCAGAACCTGGCCAAACAATTCTCATGAGACTACGGCTCATATTAAAAACGTTTCCAATGTCAACAATTTAAATGAGATTATAACTCATAATAAAACACTTCCATACTTCACAATTCACATGAGATAACAACTCATATTAAAACACTTCCTTTTTAAATGAGATAACAACTCATATCAACACACTTCCATAATTCACAGTAGATACACGTATTTGCTGTATCAATATCACATTAAAACACTTCCATACTTCACAAATGATACACAGATTTGTTGTATCAATGGAGTCCATCCCCTATCTCCTCCCAAACCATGGAGTACATCTCCTATCTCCTCTCACACAACACAATGTATATAAACACATATCATATACAAGATCAATCAATACACAAATTCGATATATTATTCCAACCATCATATTCAATGACATATTCAATTGATTAGTTTTAATTCACCTAATCATCATGCAGTGTCTACAACAATCAAGACTATCCTCCACCGATAGCCCAAAGCAATTATTTCTAAACAGATAATAAAAGCATCAACAGATAAATTATCAATATTTTTCAAAAGTGAGCAATTAATAAATCCAACTCCACCATTCAATCTCATCTTAAGCCAATTTCATCATTTCCAACCCAATTTCATATTTCCATAATTTTTCCAAATTAATTATATAAATTAATTCATGACAAACATTAGGGCTTTACTCTCCCCTTTCTCAACATTGACTCATAGGCTCCAATATCATCAACAACCATAAATACTTTCATTTTAAGACCCCAAATACACAAATATGGGTTAAAAGAACAAAACCCCTCTTTATATATATTTTGAAACCCTAACACCCAAAATTTCCCAAATTAAACATTAAATCAAAATGACTAGAGTTTATGTCAAAGATCATAAAAATGAGTAGTTATCCCTACCTCAAATGGAGAGACCCAAAGGAATGATGAAGAAAATCGAAAATGCTCCAAACTTCAAGATTTTCGAATCAAAAAGTAGCTCTCACCAAGCTCCACACTTTTTACAAAGGCCCAAAGGTAGGAGATCACTAGAGCTAGATGATTTATTAGAGAGAAGATGAAGTTTTAGAGTGAGGCGCTCTCCAATTGAGGTTTTGAAAAAGTAAGAGAGAGAAAGAATGTCAAAAAGTGATCCAAAAAGTGATTTCACGGACTGATATAAAAACAGGTCCACTTGAGCGTGGAACTCCCCGCTCGAGCGTCAGACACAGACTTATGCTCGAGCGTCAAAAGCGCTGCTCGAGCGCCGGATGCATACTTCCAGAAGTTTTGCAGTTGATGGTCCCAACTCGAGCGTGAGAGTGGACGCTCGAGCGTCCAACGACCTGCAGAACAAAATACTGAGAGATGAATAATTACGCTCGAGCGTCAAAATGCCCGCTCGAGCGGAGAAGCAACAACAAAGGGCCCGCTCGAGCGTCAAAAGCCCCGCTCGAGCGTGAAGGCCAAAATCTGGGCATCAACTTATGGTTTCTAAACACAACCAACCTGTTTCAAACCTACCCAACACAACCCAAGACTCAAATACAAAGAGTAAAGGATGGAAATGAGAATACGACAACAACACAACCACGGAACCGAGTCCGGAATACAATAAACCAGGAAAGGGAAAATTGGGATTGCTATAACCTCCCTCCCCCCTTAAAGAATTTCGTCCCCGAAATTAGATACAAGTTTTCAAAACATGATTTTTCAATTCTTAACAACATTACAATACCACATTTCACATCCTGACCCATTACCGGTCATCCCATCTCTATTCAAGAGGCAATTTACAACATAATCATCAACCTACATTATCAACATGCATTCTCCCTTGAAATTTACCAATTTCAACACATATTCCACAATTCAGTTATATATTCAATGCCAACAATATATTTGCATTTCTAAAACAGAATTAACATATGCAATGTTAAAATAGACTTCCATTTTCTTGGCATATCCAACAATGCTTCCATAAATCAAAACATACACAATGTTTTACAACTTAAGACATATTCAATGCTCTTAAAGTTTATCAATACAACAAAATTCCCAATGCATAGTTAAACATTAACAAACAAGTCCGGATATTTCTCACGGGCCTCCAACTCACGTTCCCAAGTGGCTTCCTCCACTCCGTGATGTTTCCACAAAACTTTAACCAAGGGTATAGTCTTGTCTCGCAAGACTTGATCTCGCCTATCCAAGACCCGCACCGGTCTCTCCTTATACGAGGCATCCTCATCTACCTCTAAGTCGGTCCAATCCAATACATGTGACGGATCCGGCTCGTACTTCCGAAGCATACTAACATGAAACACGTCATGTACCCTGGACAACTACGGCGGTAAAGCTAAACGGTATGCAACCTCCCCAATCCTCTCAAGGATCTCAAAGGGACCGATAAATTGAGGGGACAACTTCCCACTCTTCCCAAACCTCATCAAACCCCGCCTAGGTGATATTTTCAGAAAAACATGATCACCCACCTCAAATGCCAAAGGCCTTCTCCTACGGTCGGCATAACTCTTTTGGCGACTCTGGGCTGCAACAAGCCTCCTACGGATAAGCTCAACTTTCTCCGTCGTTTCCCTCACCAACTCCGAGCCCAACAAAGGTGCATCACCCACCTCGGCCCAACATACTGGACACCTACACGGTCGGCCATACACGGCCTGAAACGGTGCCATATCGATACTCGATTGGAAACTGTTGTTGTAGGCAAACTCTACCAAGGGCAAGTGCCTCTCCCACGACCCACTAAAGTCAAGAATACAACCTTGAAGCATATCCTCAAGGATCTAAATAGTACGCTCAGACTGCCCGTCAGTCTGAGGATGATAAGCCGTGCTAAAGGTCAATCTAGTGCCCAAGGCACTCTGCAAACTCTGCCACAACCTAGCAGTAAAACGTGGATCTCTATCTGAGACGATCGACACTAGGACCCCGTGCAACTGCACTATGTCCCGAATATACAAGTCGGCAAGATGATCTATCGAATCTCTCACGCGCATAGGGATAAAGTGCGCCGGCTTAGTCAACTGGTCTACAACCACCCAAATAGCATCACTATCCCGCTGAGTCCTCGGAAGACCTACAATGAAGTCCATAGTGACATGCTCCCACTTCCACTCGGCAATAGGCAAGGGTTGCAACAAACCCGCTAGCCTCTGATGTTCAGCCTTCACTTGCTGACAAGTAAGGCACTTCGATACAAAAAATGCTACATCCTTCTTCATACCCCGCCACCAAAACTGGCGACCCAAATCACGATACATCTTGGTGCCTCCCGGATGCACCGCAAGGTGTGAATGGTGAAACTCTCGGAGTACCTCCTCTCAGCAAGACTCCGGCACGAACAAACGGTCTCGGTATCTCACACTCAGGTCGGGATACACAATCAAACCCTTCTCAACCTTTCCACTGGAGATTTTCTCTCGGAGGGATTCCACCTCAAGGTCACCTCTCTGTGCCTCTAACACTCGAGTCACAAGTGTAGGCTGTGCAACAACAAAAAACAAGGTCGCAGCCTCAACGGATTCGCCCAGAAACAAATCAAACTCGCCAAGTGCACCCAATATGTCCCACTCCCGGATGGCTATACAAGCTACATCACTAATGGATTTCCTACTAAGGGCATCGGCCACAACATTGGCCTTCCCCGGGTGATAGTTCAACTTGAAATCGTAGTCCTCAATGAACTCCATCCACCTTCTCTGCCTCAAATTCAAGTCTCTTTGTGTAAACAGATACTTCAGACTCTTATGGTCCGAGAACACCTCGAACCTCTCACCATAAAGGTAGTGCCTCCAAATCTTCAAGGCAAAAATCACAGTTGCTAACTCTAAGTCATGCGTAGGGTAATTCCTCTTGTGTATTTTCAACTGATGTGAGCCATAGGCTACCACTTTTCCCTTTTGCATCAGCATACAACCCAAACCCTCTCGTGAGGCATCACAATAAACAGCATAACCCAAACCTCTCTCCGAAATAATCAAAATCGGAGCGGTGGTAAGTCTAACTTTCAACTCTTGGAACGACTTTTCACAAGTCTCACTCCATACAAATTTGACCCCTTTCCGCGTCAATCTAGTCAACGACGAAGCTAGCCTGGAGAAATCTTTCACAAACCGACGGTAATACCCAGCTAATCCCAGAAAACTGCGGATCTCAAAAACACTCTTAGGCTGTGCCCAATCTTGCACTGCCTCAATCTTGGATGTATCAATAGACACCACTTCCCCGGAGACTACATGGCCTAAGAATTTAACCTCTCTTAGCCAGAACTCACACATCCCAAACTTGGCATATAGCTTATGGGCTCTAAGCAATTCAAGCACCACTCTCAAGTGTTCCTCGTGCTCCTCCTCAAAAGGTGAATAAACCAGAATGTCGTCCACGAAAACGACCACAAAACGATCTAAGAACTCCCGGAAGATCCGATTCATTAAGTCCATAAACACTGCCGGTGCATTGGTGAGGCCAAAAGGCATCACCAGAAACTCATAGTGGCTGTACCGCATACGAAATGCCGTCTTCGGGATATCCTCCTCCCTGACCCTCAACTGGTGGTAACCTGATCTCAAGTCTATCTTAGAGAAACAACGGGACCCCTTCAACTGGTCAAACAGATCATCTATACGGGTATAGGGTACTTATTCTTAACCGTAGCCCGATTCAATTTTCGGTAATCGATACAAAATCTCAAGGCACCATCTTTCTTTTTAGCAAAGAGGGTCGGTGCTCCCCACGGCGAAGTACTAGGGTGAATAAAGCCCTTATCTAACAACTCTTGGAGCTGAATCTTCAACTCACTCAACTCGGCTAGGGCAAAACGATAAGGTACCATGGAAATCAGCGCCGTGCCAGGCACTAAGTCAATAGAAAACTCCACCTCTCAATGTGGTGGCAAACTAACAAGATCCTCGGGAAAGACATCCAAGTACTCACAAACCACTCTGGACTACTCAATCTGGATCTCATCACACTCACTACTCATACAGCTAGCGAGAAGACTACTAAGCTCACTCCGCCCTCGCGGATCATGCACCGGTGGCAACATTCTACCAACCCGATCCCCCAAGAAATGGAAACAATCCCCACTCAAGGTACATACTGTGACCCTCTGGCGGTAACAATCAATAATAGCCCGGTATGATGATAGCCAGTCCATACCCAAAATCACATCAAAACTCGACATAGCCATAACTACAAAAAAAAATGGAAGCCGGCGGTCGACGACCTCAATATCACAACCCCGACACCCTTGTTTCAAAATCAACTCACCTCCAACAGGTGATACAACACAAATAGAAATGCTAACTGCGCCAACTCCAACCCCAAAACAGATGCAAATGCAGCATATATAAAGGAATGGGATGCACCTATATCAATCAACATATTGGCAACCGAGTTGCAAAACAAAAAGGTACCTCTCACAACAGATGGAGCCGGTACAAGATCCTGCGCGGTGACAGCATACACGCGCCCTGAAGGTCTCTGGTCTACCTGCTCACTTCTCGAAGCAAAGACTGCTGCATAGACTGAGACGATGACGCCCCCTGATTGGCCCTCGAGGCTTGAACTGACTGTGCTGGCTGAAAACTTTGCGTCTGCCTCGAACCAGACGCACCTGATGTGCCACTCAACTGGGGCAGTACCTCTTCAAGTGCCCTGCCTGACCACACTGGTAACAAGAGAGCGGCTGGCCTCTGCTCTGACTCTGGCTCTAAGGTCGAGCCGAAGATGAAGCTGCTCTCTAACCTCCTCCCCTCTGTGGGCAAGCTGGAGACTTGTGGCCCAGCTGACCACACTTGTAACAGGTAATGTCTCCTTGGCTGCCTCTCCCAGAGCCTGCACTCGACATTGGAAAGGTTGATCTAGCAAATGCACTCTAGGACTGCTGAGGGTTAGAACCCCTCTTCCTCCTACCATCTCCCTGACCATCCTGACTCCTCTTGGAGTCCCTCATCCTCTCCTCCTCCTCCTGCATGATAATCTCAAGATTCGCCGCCGCATCCACAAGGCGCCCATACTCCCGAGTCATGGACCCCGCAACTCTCGTCTTGAGCCCATGTCTCAACTTCTTCTCGAACTCAAGACAACGGCGTTCCTCAACACCACAAGCTCAGGTGCAAACCTGGATAAACTGGTAAAAGCGGCCTCAAACTCGGCCACAGCCATACTCAGCTGCTTGACCTGACAGAATTGGTCCCTCAGCTTCTCCCTGACAGCTGGAGACAGAAACTTCTCCTGGAAAGCATCTACAAAGGCCTCCCATGTACCACCAATACGACCCTACACAAACTTCCACTACTGACCCGCGTCTCCCTTCAGTTGGAAAGACGCCAAGGTCACCTTCAAAGCCCTGTCTTCGATACCAAGCATTTCAAACGTCTTCGTCATCTGTTCAAGCCACTCATCAGCCTTAAGTGGCTCTTTCGAATCCCCAACAAACTCATCCGGATTAGACCGGAAGAACTCCCTTTTCAAAAAAGAAGGCCCTGCCTCAGCAATATGGGCCTGGACCTGATTCTCAGCTCTGAGAATGTCCATGGATTCCCTCAAAGCTCATGCCATCTCGCGGGCTAAGGCGCCCATGGCCTGTTGACCTACTAGCTCGGCCACATTGGCCTGACCAACCCCCTCCTGCTGCGCCAGAACCTCATCCGGTATAGGCATCTCCTGTCTCCTAGGCGTACCTCGCCTACCACCACGTCCTCGTCCTGACATCCTAATAAAGGTAACGAAGAACATTAGCACATTCATAAATGTCGCGTCCTAATGCATGGACAACTGTAATTCACTCCACATAAGCACATAATCACATAAGCACTTACGAATTTCATTTCCGGATAATGACAGTCCCATGGCGTTACTAGAGTTCCGGTTAGAAACAGCATTGATCAAGTGCTTTTCCAACAAGACTCACAAAAACCCAAGGATCCATTCAACATCCTAGAAATTAAATCCCATACCCAAATAGTCATGTAAACATGTTATCACATAAGCATATAACACTACATCTAAGTCTCTAACAAGCGAGACAAACCCATTGTGATACTAATCACTTCCTACGTACCTAAGTATTCAAACCCGGTACGCTCTGATACCAAGTTGTAACGCCCTCAAAAAAATACATGAATCATACGTTCACGACATCCATAAACTTAAGAGAATAAAGTACATTCCCATTCATCAGAGTATTCTTACGAAAGATATTGCATGTTGACAACAAAAGTAAATGCTCTATAGGCTTACAACTTTCCAAGTCAACACTTGGGTTCAACAAAAATAGAGTACTAACCCTTTACACAAAATAAGCCCTTGGCTTGATATACATGTAATACAAAAGATAATCACAAAAAGATAAGCCTTCAGCTTTTATAACCTCCCAAGCTAAGACCTTAGAGGCGGCATATCACCTGCACTTGAAAATGATGTCCCATATAGGGTGAGCCAACGCCCAGTAGAGATATGCTAAACATAATATGAGCAATAACTAAAACATTAGCATTTGATAAATGTTTAACTCATATAAACCAACGTACAACACAATCCAATTCCATGACAAATATGCCAATGTTTCATTCCATTTTCCTTTACTTAACAATTTCGATTTAAAAACATGGCTCAGAACCTGGCCAAACAATTCCCATGAGACTACGACTCATATTAAAAACCTTTCCAATGTCAACAATTTAAATGAGATTATAACTCATAATAAAACACTTCCATACTTCACAATTCACATGAGATAACAACTCATATTAAAACACTTCCTTTTTAAATGAGATAACAACTCATATCAACACACTTCCATAATTCACAATAGATACACGTATTTGCTGTATCAATATCATATTAAAACACTTCCATACTTCACAAATGATACACAGATTTGCTGTATCAATGGAGTCCATCCCCTATCTCCTCTCAAATAATATCCGGTTTAGGAGTCCATCCCCTATCTCCTCCCAAACCGTGGAGTACATCTCATATCTCCTCTCACACAACACAATGTATATAAATACATATCATATACAAGATCAATCAATACACAAATTCGATATATTATTCCAACCGTCATATTCAATGACATATTCAATTGATTAGTTTTAATTCACCTAATCATCATGCAGTGTCTACAACAATCAAGACTATCCTCCACCGATAGCCCAAAGCAATTATTTCTAAACAGATAATAACAGCATCAACAGATAAATTATCAATATTTTTCAAAAGTGAGCGATTAATAAATCCAACTCCACCATTCAATCTCATCTTAAGCCAATTTCATCATTTCCAACCCAATTTCATATTTTCATAATTTTTCCAAATTAATTATATAAATTAATTCATGACAAACATTAGGGCTTTACTCTCCCCTTTCTCAACATTGACCCATAGGCTCCAATATCATCAACAACCATAAATACTTTCATTTTAAGACCCCAAATACACAAATATGGGTCAAAAGAACAAAACCCCTCTTTATATATATTTTGAAACCCTAACACCCAAAATTTCCCAAATTAAACATTAAATCAAAATGACTATAGTTTTATGTCAAAGATCATAAAAATGAGTAGTTATCCCTACCTCAAATGGGGAGACCCAAAGGAATGATGAAGAAAATCGAAAATGCTCCAAACTTCAAGATTTTCGGATAAAAAAGTAGCTCTCACCAAGCTTCACACTTTTTACAAAGGCCCAAAGGTAGGAGATCACTAGAGCTAGATGATTTATTAGAGAGAAGATGAAGTTTTAGAGTGAGGAGCTCTCCAATTAAGGTTTTGAAAAAGTAAGAGAGAGAAAGAAAGTCAAAAAGTGATCCAAAAAGTGATTTCACGGACTGATATAAAAACAGCTCCGCTCGAGCGTGGAACTCCCCGCTCGAGCGTCAGACACAGACTTATGCTCGAACGTCAAAAGCGCCGCTCGAGCGCCGAATGCATACTTCCAGAAGTTTTGCATTTGATGGTCCCCGCTCGAGCGTGAGAGTGGACGCTCGAGCATCCAACGACCTGCAGAACAAAATACTGAGAGATGAATAATTACGCTCGAGCGTCAAAACGCCCGCTCGAGCGGAGAAGCAATAACAAAGGGCCCGCTCGAGCGTCAAAAGCCCCACTCGAGCGTGAAGGCCAAAATCTGGGCATCAACTTATGGTTTCTAAACACGACCAACCTGTTTCAAACCTGCCCAACACAACCCAAGACTCAAATACAAAGAGTAAAGGATGGAAATGAGAATACGACAACAACACAACCACGGAACCGAGTCCGGAATACAATAAACCAGGAAAGGGAAAACCGGGATCGCTATAATGCCGAGGTGACCTCTCCTGTCAAGCCGAGGACACCGTTCTCGGTAGAATTGGACAAATTTGAGGCCCCGAAAAAGTTCAGTATGCCGAGGTTCCAGATATACGAGGGTAAGTTGGACCCAAACTTTCACATTGGCTTATACCTGAACTCGATGGCATTGTACACCGGGAACGAGCCGTTGCTCTGCAAGGTGCTCCCCTCGTCCTTTGGGGAAATTGCATCAGACTGGTTTCATAAGTTGCCGAAAGGAACTATGAAAACCTGGGAGGGCCTGGCCGAGATATTTGTGGCCAGGTTTGTGACGAACAAACTACAACCGTTGAGGCTGGACTCCCTGATGGCCCTGAGAATCAGTGAGGATGAAAGCCTTAGGGCTTATGCCAAGAGGTATTATGAGGTGTTCAATCGAATACCAGGATGCAACCAAGAGATGGCGGTCGTGTCCTTTAAGAACGGCCTGAATGATGACTGTCTGCTACGAAAATCATTAGCAAAGACACTGCCAAAGAGTATGGAGGAATTCATGGCCAGAATTGAGAAATATGCTAGAGCCGAGGAAGACGCGTGGGGCCAGAGGGCTGGAGAATGAGGCTTGGGAGTTGGAATTTACAAGCTAAAATAAGTTTGACACTTGTTGAAATTTTAAATTTACAAGTTGAAGTTAAACTGAGGTCACGTTTAACGCTTGTTGAAATTTTAAATTTACAAGTTGAAGTTAAACTGAGGTCACGTTTAACGCTTGTTGAAATTTTAAATTTACAAGTTGAAATTAAACCGAGGTCATGTTTAACACTTGTTGAAATTTTAAAATTTACAAGTTGAAGTTAAACCGAGGTTGTGCTAAAAGAAGATTGGTTTAAACACTTGTTGAGAATTTTTAGAAAAATTTACAAGTTAAGCCAAGGTTGTAATGAAAGAAGTACTTACGTACTTACCGAGATAAAAACGTTGGTTTGTTTAACCGAGGTATATCACCCTGAGAAGATTACACAGTTAAGGTATACGTTGAAGACATGCAAATTATTCTAAAGCATTGATGAAAACAGACTAAGTCTTGGTCATATTTAGCTGATGAATGATGACCTCGGTAATGAAGGATAGAGTAAGTTTAGCCGATGTGCTAAAAGGAATGATATAGGTTCCATCACCTCAGGATACCGAGGTAATAGAACCTAGGGAGCAGTTGTGGGGACATAATTTTTGAATGACAACACATGGCCGAGGTGTCACCGAAGTGCCGGCCGAGGTGTCACCGAAGTGCCAGCCGAGGTGCCACGTATCCTGGTCATGATGCCGAGATGATCTCGACTAGGCCGAAGTTATCTGCGAAGAAATCGAAATCCAAGATAAGCGGATAAGGGACAAGAGTCCTATAATGGGAGAGGACTTCAGTTTGGATAAAGATAAGACTCTTAGAGAGTTTATCCCAATTCTACTAGGAGTCCAAGATTAGCAGTAATCCTAAGTCCATTGAAGCTAGGCTTCTATTGGGATTAGGTAAGTGTTGGCTACAAAAGAGAGGCACCCCCATGGGTCTAAGGTATGCTTTTTATGCTCTGAATAGTGAGTTAAGCACTTTTGCTATCATTGAGAGATAACTGACTTGATCGTCGGAGTGCCCCCGGGTGGACGAACCACCACCGGAATCTCTTCTTTTTGTGACAGGTCATTCGGGCTGAATCTATTCTGCCAGTGTTCTCCAACTGAGTGTTTGATTGGTAGTGTGGTCAGAAATTGACACACACAATATATATATTTCTTTTTTGAAAATTTGTGAGAGAGATTATGAAATATTTTTGTTATCTTTCCATTTGAAATCCATACATTAATGGATAATTATTATTTCTAAAATAATTAAATAAATAAATCTGCCAATAGGTTTTTTTTAATCTATTTTATAAATTGAAAAATCAATAATTTTAGAATGAGAGTTTGGAGCTCTTAGGAGACTTCTCATTAGAAACCCCATTTTCTTTATATAATATATAGATAGATGCAGATATTTATATTGTTTTAGATATTTTTTTAATATACAAATTATATTTTTAGATCTTTTTATAAAAATAATTTAACAATCTCATCACTAACCATAGTATATGGGAGATGTTGAAAATGGTGTAGCAATAGATATGGGAGAACTCGAAAAGGTTTGTAGATTGGGAGAAGTCAATAAATGTTGAATTTTTTTTATTTTTAATCAAAAAATTAGAAAATTAATATTGGAATATTGGAACTCCCACAAGACTTGTGGGTTAGAAACCCCATTTTCCTTATATAATACTACTAGTCACCCGTGCGATGCACGGGATTTTAAAAAGTCAATAATCACTAAAAAAATATTTGCTATTTGATTGGATTTCTTAATATTTTGTTTAGTTTGTGTATATAAATTGTCACCCCCCAAATTTTAATTACTCAGAAACATTACCAAAGGCCTGTAATTTATGTCCCTTTTTTTTTTTTTGGCAAACAAATATTTATTACCCTTGAGTAATAGAAACATAATAATATATGTCCTCTCTCACAATGAATACAACAATCATAATAATACATTCCAACTTTCACTGTGAAGCTACAAATAAATAAATATAAACATCAATGTATAATGAGATTACACATAAGAGATACATGAACTTCCTAATCCTTCAACCAATCAATCTGAATTCTCATCATGTAAAAAAAATGAAACAACAAGGGGTGAGCACAATTGCCCAGTAGGAATCTCATAGTTCTAAAACAATAACCATCCTATAGATAGAAATGATCATGCATGCAGGGTGATACCATATAGTATGTGACATTTTGTAATTTCAAAATATCATACGTAGGGTATCTTTTTCTCAAAATTTATTTGAACATTTAGGAAAACCTTCAACCATCAAAACTATCCTTTTTATCAGAAAACCATAAATCCTTTTTGCGAACAAATATGTTTAAGGAACCACATCATTTTATATTTATTAACCCATTCCAGAATATTCCTTATTAAATTCCCATCTTAACATTCCTCTTTTTATTCTCATTCTCCCTTTTTACTAGTTACATTTATTATAACTTCATAACCTCAAGTTGAAGTTCCCTTAATACTCTAAAACAATCCACATACATGCTATTCTCACCAATCTATTCATATTTGCTGTAACTCCTCAATGTAGAAATCCAAATCTCTTTTATATTCAATAATTGTTATCCTACACTTAACTCCTACACATCTAACAACTACATCACATCCACACTTGCATTAGCAACTATAATTCAATATATCACAACTACATCATATCAACATGTCTGTTATCAATCATAATTCAACATATCACAATGATAATAAACCCTTTTTAATTCAATTTCTTCAAATAATTTCTTTATATGCATTCCCTTTCTATGCCAAATTACACATCAATTGTAATTTCATAAGTTCATCTCAATTCACACATATTATCATCGACTCAACACATTTCTCAACACATTCCACCTTTTCTCGGCTATTATACAACAGGAAGTGAACTCCCAAAAACCATTTTCTCAAAAGCCATTTTCTTCCAAAAACCACATTTTCCCAAACACCATTGTTCAACTTTTTAAAACCATCCCCTACATTTGTCGGCTATTATACGGCAAGACATGGACACCTAAAACATTTTCGAAAACCATCCATTTTTTCACTTTTACCGGCTATTATACGGCAAGACTGTGTGGACACCCAAAAACATTTTTCTACTTTTGCCGACTATTATATGGCAGTCCTGTGTGGACACCCAAAAACATTTTTCCTACATTCGTCCAGCAATAAGCCTAGACAGGGCAATTGGGCACCTTGAATTCAAACCACCCCCACATTTACCGGCTATTATACGGACGGTCGTGGGCACCGAAAAATCATTTTTCAACTCCTCGCATGGGTACTAACCACAACACAACCCAACACGACTCAACTCCACCCAACACAACTCAACCAATCTCAACTCAACTCAACCCAACCCAACTCAACTCAACACAACATAACCTAACTCAACTCAACAACATAACCCAATACAATTCACATAACACAACAAAATTCAACACAACCATTTCAGCACAAAGCTCATATCATCCATACCATTAGTAATTTCTTTCCCCCCCCTCCCCAAGTTTGGTTTCATATTATAACATAATTTAAAATATCAACATTATGAGTTCAATCGCAACTTTTACATAAACCTCTCAAATTCTTTAAAATTTCAATTAAACTTGTACATGTGTAATTTAACACTTCAATTTCATGATTCTACTATTAATTGAAGCAAAACCAATAATCTTCATGAGCCAAACTAGGATTTTTAAGAGAAGTTAAAGCTTTTCACAAAAACACATTTTATTCCAACCCTTCTATTACTTTTACACCCAAACTCATGACCCAAACCATAACCAACAAGTAAACCCCAACTCTTCAAACCCTAACCCCCAATCTCATGATTAATCACAATATGCATAAAAATATAAACTTTTGTATTTATGTAAAGAAAATACCACAAATCTATCTATATATGAGAGTATTAAAAAAGAACTAGAAACCCCTACCTCTTGAAGACAAGAGATGACGACCCAAAAATCAATGGTGACGAAACCACGAACTAATCAGACCAAAAGGAAGCCCTTGACAAGATCTACAATCTTTCTCAAAGGACCAAGATGAAAAGATCACTCTAAGTGAGTAGATCTAAAGATCTAAGTGAAAAAGTTTGAGTTTTAGAGAGAGAGAAGAGAACTCACGGCCTTGAGGAGAAAGGAGAGGAAAATAATGAGAGAGAAGAACTTAGGGTCTATTTATAGCAGTAGAAAAGTAGCCCTAAGGTCAATAAAATAATAAGCCCAAAACCCTCCAAAGATAGGGCCCATTTGGACCCAAAAATCTGAAAATAAACACGCAAGGGTTGACATGGTGTGGTGGTGTCAACCCTTCAGCAAGAAAAAACAATGCTGGCAGCAAGTAAGGTGTCGACCCTTGGACTGGAAGGGTCGACCCTAAATTCCAGCAACTAATACCCAGATTCTGCAATATACAAGGGTTGACCTTTCCCAGACTGGTGTCGACCCTTGTGGACAGCAATAAGAGGCAGGTGTCGACACCACCAAGGCTGGTGTCGACCTTAAATTCCAGCAACACTTCCAGAAACTTCACTAACAGGTAAGGGTCGACCCTTATGAAGGCTCCCAAGGAACTTTTTGACAAGAACAAGCGCAAACAAACAAGCCCAACGAGTTTAAATCGGATCATACTCCTCCAAAACCAACATTCGACAACTCCAAAGACTCCCAAAAATGAAAATAAGGGAATTAAATACACTCTCCAATGGATTAAAGGATGCGGGTGTTACATAAATCTTACTTCACATCATTAAAAAAATATTTAATATTTCACATTATTGAAATTTTTTAAAAACTATCATACATTAAGTAAATCATCACATATATAATAGCTAATTTATCTAAGAATTACTTCAGACAACCAAAAGTAGAGTAACAAAGGCATATTGTAATTAATCAAAATGACTAATATATTAAATAAAAGTAACACTAATTTTGTTTAATCAATAGTAGATATTACATTAATCATCCCATATAATATAATAAATTAAAAAAATTAATTTTAATTCCCATTATATGGTTAATTTTTTTTTCCATGCTCTTTGTTTTTTGGTTATATTGATTAAACACAAATAGTTTTGGAATGATTAAAAAAAAAGTTTGGAAATGCAATAAACTTGAATTGACAAACATAAAAAAATATAAATATTTAAATTATTCAAAAACAATTAACATTTTTAATATGAGATTTCTTCCATTTTGCTCAAACTCTGAATCTAAATAATAAAAAAAATTAAAAAAAAAAAAGAAATTTGTGGTTTAGTTCTCAAAGGAAATGAGTTCCTAAAAATAAATTTAATCATGAGTTATTTCAACAGGATAATCAACAATAAAAAATCAACTGATGAATACATTTAAAGTATAAGCCCATATCCAATAAATTTTGATGTGTTTTTCATTTTCAATCTAACATTTGCACCAAAAAAAATTAAACACAAATAATCAATAAGTGAGAGAGTTAAAAATTGATAATAGTAGCACTTTTATAAAAAAAAAATTTAAAATCTCAATTAAATGACACATTATTAACAAAAAGAAAGAAATAAGGAAAAATACAGATTATAACAAAAAAAATTAAAAATAAAATAATAATATCCTTTTACATAAACTCACTTTCTCACAAATGAAAAACTCATGCAAGTACACATTTCAAATGTAAAGCAAATATTTAAGATTTTTAGGCACCGAAAAGGGATTAGAAATTGTTCAATGTTGATTGTTTCCCCCCAATCTTCTGTTCATAGTTTCTTTTGCAGGAACTTGTTTTTATATTGAAAAGATTATGCTTAAACAATATATATATATATATATATGGAATTTTATCATATTTAAAATTTGTATGGATAATTAATTGATGATTTTAAAAAATAAAATATTTAATTCAACTTGAAGATAAACTTTAACAAGATTAAACTGAAATATAGGGAAATTCTATAACAAACTAACAAAAGATAAATATAGATTGTTAAAAAACTTATTATCTTTTTGGGATATTTATATCCCAATCTCAATCTTTTTTTTTATTTAAATATTTTTTTATCTTTTATTTAAATTTTCATTCTGCAGTTCAAATCTAAACAGTTATATTTTTATTTTTGTATATTTTTTCATCTCTATTTTCGTTATTCATATATAAATAATTACCTTTTATTTTAAAAATTATTTGATTCATAATATTTTTTTATTTAAATATCAAGTTTAAACAAAAGATATATATGGAATTTTATCATATTTAAAATTTGTACGTATAATTAATTGATCATTTTAAAAAATAAAATATTAAATTCAACTTGTAGATAAACTTTAAAAAGATTAAACTGAAATATATGAAAATTCTATAACAAACTAACAAAAGATAAATATAGATCGCTAAAAAAATTATTATCTTTTTGGGATATTTATATCCCGATCTTAATCTTTTTTTTATTTAAATATTTTGTCATCTTTTATTTAAATTTTCATTTTGCAGTTCAAATCTAAATAGTTATAATTTTATTTTTGTGTATTTTTTCATCTCTATTTTTTTGTTATTCATACATAAATAATTACCTTTTTATTTTAAAAATTATTTGACTCGTAATATTTTTTTATTTAAATATTTTTTAATTGTTCATATATAAATAGTTAACTTTTTATTTTTAAAATTAATTGACTCATAATATTTTTTATTTAGTTATTTTTTTATCTTTTATTTGACTCTTTGTATTATTTTTGTGGTTGAAATTTGAATAGTTATCTTTTTATTTTTTATATTTTTATCTTTACCTCTATGTTGTTCATATCTAAATATTTATCATTTTATTTAAATATATATAATCCTTTTATTTTTTATTTAGTTATTTTTTTTTTATCTTTTATTTGACTCTTTATATTATTTTTGTGGTTGAAATTTGAATAGTTATCTTTTTATTTTTTTATTTTTTTTATTTTTATCTTTACCTCTTTGTTGTTCATATCTAAATATTTATCATTTTATTTAAATATATATTATCCTTTTGGCTTTTGAGATTTAGATAATTGACAAATGATTAAAATTAGAAAAAGTGGGAGGGGAGACTTGATAGGTGACATGTATGAGAGCGAATCCATAAGAATTTAGTATTAAGGGTTTGGAGAATTCTATACTCTATATAGCGATTCCGATTTTGACCCGACCATTGTTGTAATCTAGATGCAGGTTTCTTGGTTTCATACAGTTTAATATGTCTTGCTTACCTTCTTTTTCCTTAAACCCGGCTTTGGGATTGTTGTGGTTGTGTTTGGGACAGGTTGGTTGTTCGTTTTCCTGACTCTTGTTCTCCAGAATTTTGCTCTTCCGCTTGAGTGGCAGTTCTTGCGCTCAAGCGGGCTTTCCAAACGTTCAGTATTTTTGTAGACCTACAAAATGCTGGAAGAGTGTATTCTACGCTCGAGCGACGTTTCCAACGCTCGAGCGGGTATGTAGTACTTGTGTCCTTTAAAACTTTTGGTAAGTGTATTTGAACCCTTTATTTTATTTTGGGAATCTTTGGTGTTGTTGTACCTTAGTTTTGGTTGTGTACAAATTGATTTAAACTTGTTGGGATTGCTCGTTCACGCTTGTTCGCATTGAAAAGTTGTTTGGAAACTTGAAAATCATGTTCTAGGGTCGACACCGGTCTTGGTGGTGTCGACGCCTTCTCTTTTTGTTGGCCACAAGGGTCGACACCAATCTGGGAAGGGTTGACCCTTGTTCTGAAATTGCTCATTGCATTTTGGTGTCGACACTAGCCTAGGGAGGGGTTGACACCTGCTATGCTGTCAAACTTAGTGTTCCAGCTTTTCTTCTTGGGGGTTGACACCTGTGTTGCAGAGGTTGACACCTGTGTTGCAAGGGTCGACACCTACGACGTTTTTCCAGATTTTTCTGTTGGTTTGGGCCTACTTTTGGGGGTTTTGACCAGATATTTTGGGTTGACTTTGGGCTTATTTCTAATTTTACCTAGTGCTATAAATAGGCTCTCACTTAACCTTTTTCTTTATGTTTTCTTCCCTTTTCTCCCTCTAAACTGTGAGACTCTCTCTCTCTCTCTCTCTCTCTTTCTCAAAAAGCACTTTTCACTCATAGATCCTTAGATCTATTTGCTTGAAGGCCTCTCCTCACCTTGCTCCTTTGAGATACATTATAGAGCTTGTTGAGGGCTTCATTTTGATCGAAGCAAAACGTCGTTTCTCCTCTGTCGACTTTTGGGTTTTTTCTTCCTTCTTCCTCTTCTAAGCTTGAGGTAGGATATTCTACTCTCCTATATGGGTTTTAACATAGATATTGTCATCTTGTATAAATGATGTGATTTGGGAAGGTTTTTGGTGAATTTTTGGTTGATTTCTATATATATATATATATAAGAGGGGTTTTCTATTTGGATTCCTTATGGGCATGAGAGGTCTTGAAAATGTTATGACTTGAGAAGAATTGATGAAATTTGGTCTTTGGTATAATATTGATAAAGGGTGGGATTTGCCCTAATTTGAATTAAATAAGTAATTTTGTATAAATGACTAGATTGGCTTGGAAATTATGGGATTGAAGGAACTTGTGATTAAATGGTGTAGTTGGATTAATAAATTACTCACCTATGGAAAAAAATTGATAAATTATCTGCTAATAGATTTATTTATCTGTTTAGAAATATATGCTTTGGGCTATCAGTGAAGGATAGTCATGATTGTTGTAGAAATTGCATAATGATTAGGTGAATTAAAACTAATCAATTGGATTATGTCATTGAATATGACAGTTGGATTAAAACATTGAATATGTGATTTAATTGGTCATTGTATATGATAACGTGTTTAAATACATTGTATATGTATCTTGTTTGGGAGGAAATAGGGGATATACTCCATTGTTTTGGAGGAGATAGGGGATGGACTCCATGGATAATTAAGTTGGCCTGAGTGTCCAGGGTAAAAGTCCTAAAATCTTTTATATATTTGGGTGTCGGTTCCCTCGGACGTAGTTCCGTAAAATGGCAAGGAAATGGAAGTGTTTGAATGATGTTTATGATTGAAGTGTTATTAATATGAGTTGTAGCCTCATCTTGAATTGTTTGGGTAATAATGATCTACGTTATTGAATTGTTGTGGATAAATAAATGGAAGTGGTTTGAAATATAGATGCAAACGTTGATTGGTTATGGAAGGGTATAAGTGGTTTACAAATGTTAAACATTTATCGGATGCTGATGTTTTAGTTAATTCTCATATATTGTTTAGCATATCTCTACTGGGCTTTGGCTCACCCTACTTGGGACACCATTTTTCAGGTATAGGGGACATGCCGCCTCCAAGATCTTAGCTTGGGAGGTTTAGGAGTTGAAGACTCCGTTTTGTTATTTATATTTTGTGTTAAATGTAGAATTTCAAGCCAAGGGCTTTATATGTAAAGAGTTAGAACTCTTCTTTTGTTGTAACCAAGTGTTAACTTGGAAAGCTGTAAGCCATTTGGGCACTTATTTTTGTTGTTTAAAAGTTAGAGTTACATGCTATAGTTTCAAGATTAATGTTTATGAAAATATAATGCATGTAATGTCTTTTGTAAAGAAGACTTTGATGAATGAATATATAATATTTCTTCTATGTTCATGGATCTTATGAATAGTTGTTTTATTCTGTATTTTGAGGGCGTTACAAGGTATGCGCTTGAGCAGAACAAATTGTTGTGTCTGATGCTTGAGTGTCAACTCTTGCGCTCGAGTGGACTGCACGTATATTAGTCCATAATGAGGTCATTTTACATCACTTTTTCACTTCTCTCTCTCTCTCTCTCTCTCTCTCTCTCTTCTTTTCAAAAATCCTAAATCTAGAACCTCTCTCTCTAAAACTTACCTTCTCTCTAGATTTTCACCTAGATCCGTTGGTTTCTCTACCTGTGTGCCTTTGTTAAAAAGGTAGAGCGTCTCAAGAGCTTCATTTTGATCCGAGTAGAAGTTGATTTCGGCGTCATTGAAGTTACTCCGTTGTTGCTTTGGCCATCTAAGCTTGAGGTAGGGACTCTCTACACTCTCTATGACTTTTAGCTTGATTATTTCTTGATATGTGAGAAACATTGGGTTTTGAGGTGCTTTTAACAAACCTAGGGTATGAAGGTTTCAATTCTAAAGAGGGGTTTTATAATGGATGTCTTAGAAATGGTTATGGTGATGGATATGACTTTAGGTTATATTAAAATGGTTGAGTTTGATGAATGGGATGAGATTGGAAAAAAAGTGCGTTTTGCCCTATAATGCCTTGAATGAGCACTTTGTGTAAATAATGAAAATTGTACAAGAAATGTGAAATGGGATTGACGTTTATATGAATGATGTAGTAGATACGTGTTATCTCTCATCTATGAAAATTTGAATAATTTATCTATTGAGAAGATTGTATATCTGTTTAGAAATATCTGTTTTGGGCTATCGGTGAATGATAGCTATGATTGTTGTAGAAATTGTATGAGGATTTGGTAAATTGAAACTAATCTCTTATTGATTGTCATTGAATATGACTGTGTACATTGTATATGTATAATGTTTGGGAGGAGAAATGGGATGTACTGTAACGAGTTGAATCAATTTGAATTTATACTTTAATCTCAGTTGGGGATTTATTTTAAATTATTAAACTCCATTCATTTTTGACCCAATTAATTGAATTGTGACCCGTTAGTAACCATGTAATAGTGTTGTGGTTTTCTTATTATTATTTAATTACCATAAAAGAGTTGTGAATATTTATGGTGTGTACCATTAAACGAAATATATTTTGTGGTGAGAAAATATTATATTTACTTTTGTCATTAAAGATGTTGAAATGTATTTTTAAATTGATATATAGGTATATATATATATATGGTTAGATATTTGTTTAGAAAATATCTATAAAAAGTGACCAAATAGATTTTTGTCAAACTTTTGGGAGTTCTTGGAGCTCTTGCCATGGGAAAGAAGAGAAAAGGTGGGAAAGAAGAGAAAAGGGATTCCAAGTTGGTTTTTCTTGGGTTTGATCTAGTGTACGTCATTTTTGACCCTTAGTGCTTTGGATCAAAACGTAGAGGGCGGAAAAGGCGTCGTTTGGCTCCAAAAAATTTTTTAATTTCTATTGCCGAAAAAATTGAAAGCTTCTTGGCTTGAGGTAGGGATTTTTCCTACACTTCTTTATGCACTTTTACTTGATTATATGGAGCTTAGAGTTGTGTAGAATTAGAATTTTTGAAAAATTTGTGATTTATTTGCTTAAAAGGGAAATTTTGAGAAAAATAAAGAGTTGATGCTCAAATTGCGAAAATGTAAACTTGGAATATGTTTGTAAGGTTATGAAAAAGCTAGGTTTTAAATTTGAACAAAAACAAACTTCGATTCGACCAGTTTTGAAATTTTTACTGGTTTGCGACCAAAAGAGCATTTTTAAAGAAAACAAAGGAATTATGTTTAACTTTTGGGGCTTTTGATCAAAATAGGATGTCATAGTTGAATGAGTTTGGAAAGAAAATGATATTTTCTTGGGCATTAACAGTATTATTTTGCTTAATGTGTCTGTTGGAATAAAATCGACACGGTTATAAATAGACCTTGAGAGGTTACCGGACGTGATTATGATATGAAAACTAGTGTAGTTGTTCATATTTGATGAGATATGGAATATATTGTATGCATCAGAATTTTTGGAATTTAATTGTTTAAATATCTGTTTAGAAATATTTGTTTTGGGCTATCGGTGGAGGATAGCCATGATTGTTGTAGAAATGCATGAGACTTCGGTAAATTGAACCACATTCCTCATTTGTTGCATTGGACATTGCATTACATTCATTTCATTGGAAATGTATCTATTTTTGAGAAATATTTGGAAATGTAACTGTTTGTGAAAAAATGAATACTTGGTGAATTTGGGTAGAAGGTGTAGAACTGCGCGGTTAGGTGTTGAGCCTTCCAGTTTACTAGTAAAAATGACAGTGGTAGTGCATTAGGGCCTACTTGCAGACACTCACCTAGAGATTCACAGAGCCTGTATTCATGAAATAGATATGGTTTAAAATGGAAATGGTTTTATATCTGTTGTTGCGTCTCAGCATTGCATGCTTTATAAAAAGAGAAATACATTGTTTTATCATGAGCATGGCATGAGCATACTCCTCTTTACTCTTGTCATGGTCCATATGTTGTGTAGTATATCTCTACTGGGCTGTGGCTCACCCTAAAAGGGAAACCATTTCAAGTATAAGTGATAAGCCTCAGCCAAGGCACTAACTTGGGAGGACTCGGAGCTGAGGCTTCATTTTTGTTTTATTGTTATTTGTTGAATGTAAGCCCATGGTTGTATTTGCGTTGAGTTGAAACTCCATTTTGTGTAACCAAGAATGTTCTTGGATAAATTTGTAAGCAGTAGGGCACTCATTATCTGTTTGGCTTCCATTTCATACTTGTTGTAAAATGCATGCTTGGGATTGGAACTGGGACATTGAGATATGAACAGCATGCATTTGGTATTTGGGATTTATTGGAAATGGATGTATCAAATAGTTAGCTATATATATGTGTTTGTCTATCAGGTGGGTATTGTTGTATAAATAGATATACCCTGCCCAATTTTCGGGGCGTTACATGTACTCCATGTTTGGGAGGAGAAAAGGGATGGACTCCATTGAATTAAGTTAGCTTGTGCGTCCAAGGTGAAAGTCTCGAAAACATTGTGTAAACATGGATGCCGATTCCCGCGGATGAAATTTTTGTAAAATGACAAATTGAAGTGTTTATGTGTAATGGTTGTATGGTAAGAAAACCACTAAGTTGTAATCTCAGTTGGGTTGTCTAGATGACAATGGATATGACTCATGAATTGAGGAGATATGAAATGACATGAAACGAATTGATATAAAATGGATTGGGATATCATACTTGGCATAATGTGGATTTGGAAAGAAGAGATGTAAATGATTTTATTTTGAGCATTGGCC
This sequence comes from Camellia japonica, assembly GCA_030407325.1. Lineage (NCBI taxonomy): Eukaryota > Viridiplantae > Streptophyta > Magnoliopsida > Ericales > Theaceae > Camellia > Camellia japonica. Next base: position 60,748,963 of record JAPPVO010000032.1, read on the forward strand.
ATGTGCATCATGTTTATAACCTTGTTGAAGTTCATATATTGTGCTAGATTGTTTTTGATGAGCTTTGGCTCATCTTATTTGGGAAAAACCATTTTCAGGTGTCAGTGATATGCTACCGCCAAGGCAAGAGCTTCTATTTTATTATATCTATTTTTATATAGCCAAGGGCTTTAAATTGTGTTGATCTAGGCTCATTTTTGTTGTAACCAAGAACTATCTTGGAAAGATGTAAGCCCGTAGGACATTTATTTTGTTGATCATTTAGTTTGGTGCCACATGCTATAGATTTAGGGTAGTGCTTATGAATGTGTAATGCATGTGCCCTTTTGTAAATGGACTTTGATTAATGAAAGCCTAATACTCTATTTATGTCATTTTGTATTTGCCTTTACTGTTAGATTATTATATTATTTTCGGGCGTGACAACTTGGTATCAAAGCGTATTGGGTTTGAATACTTTGGGTACGTGGGAAGTTAATACCACAATGGGGTTGTCTCGCTTACTAGAGACTTAAGTACGAACTATACGTGCTTATATAATAACATGCTTATGTGATATATGGGTATGGGATTAAATTTTGGATATTGATTGAGTCTACGGGTTTCTAGAAGTCCTATTAGAAGAGCACTTGATCACTGCTGTTTCTAATTGGAACTCTAGCAACGTCGCAGGACGGTCATTATCTGAGAATGAAATTCATATGTTTCTATGTGACTATATGCTTATGTGGAGTGAATTACTGTTGTCCACCACGTTAGGACGTGAGTGAATTAGCTTCGGCACATTTGTAAATGTGCTAATCTCTTTTGTTACCTTCATTAGGATGTCAAGACATAAACGTGACGCTGGTAGACGTGATAGGCCTAGAAGGCATGAGGTGCCTTTACCGGATGAAATTCTGGCACAGGAAGAGGGTGTTGGTCAGTCCAATGTGGCCGAACCAGTCGGTCAATAGGCCATGGGCGCCTTGGCCCGTGAGATGGCTGGAGCATTGAGGGAATCCATGGACATTCTCAGGGCTAAGAATCAAGTCCAGGCCCAAGTAGCTGAGGCAGGGCCATCTTTTCTGAAGCGAGAGTTTTTCTGGGCAAACCCAGATAAGTTTGTGGGTGATCCCAAAGAGCCACTGAAGGCAGATGAGTGGCCAGAGCAGATAGTGAAGACGTTTGAGATACTTGGCATCGAGGATGGCGGATTAAGAGTGACCTTGGCATCCTTTCAGTTGAAGGAAGATGCGGGTTAGTGGTGGAAGTATGCGCGTGGGTGCATTAAAGGGACTTGGGAGGCTTTTTCCAGTGTTTTCCAGGACAAGTTTCTACCTCCCACGGTTAGGAAGAAGTTGAGAGACTAGTTTTCCAAGCTAGTACAGTTGAACATGCCGGTGGCCAAGTTTGAGGCCACGTTCACTAGTCTCTCCAAGTTTACACCGAAGTTGGTGGCAACAGAGGAGCGCCGTTGTTTGGAGTTTAATAAGAGATTGACGACCAAACTAATGTTCAAGGTAGCTAGTTCGATGATTAGAGATTATGGATGCCTTGTGGAGGCGGCGACTCATCTTGACCGTGATGCAGATGGAGGAAGAGAGGATAAGGGGCTCTAGGAGGAGTCAGGATCTACAGGGGGATAGTAAGAGGTAGAAGGGTTCTAACTCACAGCCGTCCCAGGGAGCTCAATCGAGGTCCACTTTTCTAGTGCCGAGTACGGGTTTTGGGAGGGTGTGTCAGTGAGGCATTACTTGTTTCAAATGTGGTCAGTTGGGCCACAAATCTCCGGCTTGCCTGCAGAGAGGTGGAGGGCAATGTTCTGCACCATTTTCAGCTCGTTCTTAGAGCTAGAGTCAAGAGAGAGGGCAACCACTCACTTGTTATCATTGTGGGCAGACAGGCACATGAAGAGATTTTGCTCACAGTTGGGTGGCACATCTAGTGCGTCTGGTTCGAGACATACACAAAGTCACCAGCTAGCTCAGTCAGCGCAAGCCTCGAGGGTCAATCAAGGAGCCTCTTCGGCTTAGTTAGTGCAGCAGGCCTATGCTTTGAGGGAAGAACAGGTAGATCAGAGGCCAACAGGGTGTGTGTATGTTGTTACCGCACCAGATCTAGTACCAGCACCTTCAGTAGTGAGAGGTACCTTCTTGTTCTACAATTTAGTTGCTAATGTGTTGATTGATACATGTGTATCCCATTCATTTATTTCGTCTGCATTTGCGTCAATTTTGGGGTTAGAGTTGGCTTAGTTAGCATCTCCTCTCTGTGTAGAGTCACCTATTGGCGGTGAGATTATTTTGAAGCAGGGGTGTTGGAGTTGTGATATAGAGGTTACCGATCGCCGACTTCCTTTTGCATTTGTATTGATTAATATGTCTAGCTTTGATGTTATTTTGGGTATGGACCAGTTGTCTTCATATCGGCTATTATAGATTGCTACCGGCAGAGGGTTACTCTATATACCCTGAGCGGTGATTGCTTTTACTTTTTGGGGGACTGGGTGGATAAAGTCTTATCACTAGTATATGATCCGCGTGGGCAAAGTGAGCTTAGTTGCCTTCTTGCAAACTTCCTGAGTACTGAGTGTGATAAAGATTGAGTTGAGTTGCCAATGGTAGTTTGTGAGTACTCGGATGTTTTTTTGAATGATCTTACCAAGTTACCACCTCACCAAGAGATTGAATTCTCTATTGATTTAGTGCCTGGCACGACACCGATTTCTATGGTACTATATAGATTTGCACCTGCCGAATTGAGTGAGTTGAAGATTCAACTCTAGGAATTGTTAGATAAGGGTTTCATCCGCCCTGGTACCTCGTCGTGGGAAGCAGCAGCTCTTTTTTTTTCCAAAAAGTAAAATGGTGCTTTGCGACTTTGTATAGATTACAGGAAGTTGAATCGAGTAACTGTTAAGAACAAGTACCTAATGCCTCTTATAGTCGATTTGTTTGATCAGTTGAAGGGGACTTGTTGCTTCTCTAAGATAGACCTAAGATCGAGTTACCACCAGTTGAGAGTGAGGGAGGAGGACATCTTGAAGACGGCATTCTGTACGCGATATGGCCATTATGAGTCCCTAGTGATGCCCTTTGGACTAAGCAATGCCCCAGCGGTGTTTATGGACTTGATGGACCGGATCTTCCCCGAATTTCTAGATCGTTTTGTGGTCGTTTTTGTGGATGACATCTTGACTTATTCACCCTCTGAAGAGGAGCACGAGGAACACTTGCGGGTAGTACTTGAGTTACTTAGAGCCCACAAGCTGTATGCTAAGTTTGGGAAATGTGAATTTTGGCTGAAATAGGTTAAGTTCTTAGGCCATATGGTATCCGGGGAAGGGGTGACTATAGATTCATCCAAGATAGAGGTAGTGCAAGATTGGGAACAATCTAAGAATGCTTTTGAGATTCGTAGTTTCTTCGGGTTGGCTGGGTAATAACGTCGATTCTTGAAGGATTTCTCTAGGAGTTAAGTTTGTAGAGAATGAGACTTGTGAGAAGTCTTTCTAGGAGCTTAAGGTTAGACTTACTACTGCTCCAGTATTAATCATTCTGGAGAGGGGTTTAAGCTATTCAGTGTACTGTGATGCCTCACAGAAAGGCTTGGGTTGTGTTTTGATGCAAGAAGGGAAGGTAGTAGCCTATGGCTCGTGTCAGTTGAAAACACATGAGAGGAACTACCCTACTCACGACCTAAAGTTAGCGGCGATGATCTTTGCCTTAAAGATTTAGAGGCATTATCTGTATGGTAAGAAATTTGAAGTGTTTTCTGATCACAAGAGTCTAAAGTATCTATTTACACAGAAAGACTTGAATTTGAGGCAGAGAAGGTGGATGGAGTTCATAGAAGATTATGACTTTGAGTTACATTATCACTTGGGAAAGGCAAACGTTGTGGCTGATGCCTTGAGTAGAAAATCAATTAGTAGTGTAGCTTGTATTTCCATCCGAGAATGGGAGATGTTGGGTGCTATTAGGGAGTTTAACTTGCATCTTGGCGTGTTTGTTGAGTATGCCGCTTTGTTTTCGGTAGTTGCACAACCTACACTTGTTAACCAAGTGTTAGAAGCACAGAATGGTGACCTTGAGGCCGAATCACTCCAGGAGAAGATCTCCATTGGAAAGGTAGAAAGAGGCTTGAATGTGTATCCTGACCTGAGTGTGAGGTATCGTGACCGTTTGTTCGTACTGGGGTCTTGCCGAGAGGAAGTACTCCGAGAGTTTCATCATTCACGCCTTGCGGTGTATCCGGGAGGCACAAAGATGTATTACGATCTTAGTCGCCAGTTTTGGTGGAGAGGTATGAAGAAGGATGTAGCCGTGTTTGAATTAAGGTGCCTTACTTGTTAACAAGTGAAGGCCGAGCATCAAAGGCCAGCGAGTTTGTTACAACCCTTGCCTATAGACGAATGGAAGTGGGAGTATGTCATGATAGATTTTATTGTGGGCCTTCCGAGGACTCAATGGGGTAGGGATGCTATTTAGGTGGTAGTTGACCAGTTGACTAAGTCAGCGCACTTTATACCTATGCGCGTAAGTGACTCAATAGATTATCTTGCTGTCCTTTACATTAGGGACATAGTGAGGTAGCACAGGGTCCCAATGACGATTATGTCGGATAGAGATCCATGTTTTATGGCTCGTTTGTGGCAGAGCCTACTGAGTGACTTGGGCACAAAATTGACTTTTGGCACTGCATATCATCCTCAAACTGATGGGCAGTTCGAGTGTACTATTCAGATCTTTGAGGATATGCTTCGGGGTTGTGTCCTTGACTTCAAGGGTTCGTGGGAGAGGCACTTACCCTTGGTGGAGTTTGCCTATAATAATAGCTCCAATCAAGCATTATCATGGCACCATTTGAGGCCTTGTATGGCCGATCGTGTAGATCTCCTGTGTGTTGGGCTGAGGTGGGTGATTCACCTATGTTGGGTCTGGAGTTAGTTCGAAAAACAACGAAGAAAGTTACACTTATCTGTAAGAGCTTGGCTACAGCCCAGAGTCGCTAGAAGAGTTATGCTGACCGTAGGAGGAGACCTTTGTCTTTTGAGGTGGGAGATCATGTGTTCTTGAAGATATCATCTAGGAGGGGTTTGATGAGGTTTGGAAAGAGTGGGAAGTTGTCCCCTCAATTTATTGGGCCTTTTGAGATTCTTAAGAGGATTGGAGAGGTAGTTTACCGTTTGGCCTTGCTGCCACAACTTTTCGAGATACATGACGTGTTTCATATTAGCATGCTTTGGAAGTATGAGCCGGATCCATCGCATGTGTTGAATTGGAACAACTTAGAGGTAGATGAGGATGCCTCGTATGAGGAGAAACCAGTGAGAGTCTTGGATACCCGGGAACAAATCTTGCGAGGCAAGACGATGCCCTTGGTGAAAGTATTGTGAAAACATCACGGGGTCGAGAAAGCAACTTGTTTGTGAGAAATATCCGGACTTATTTATTGATGTTTGAACATGTAATGGAATTTTGTTATGTTAATAAAATATGAAGACATTGTATATGTTTTGAATCTATGAGAACATTGTATATGTTGTGTATGTTTTGGAAACATGAATTTAGTGTAAACATTGTAAATGTTTTGGGAAAATGTGGATTTTACTTCAATATTTGGGCTTGTGTATCAAGTTGATGAAAATGGATAACCGAGTGATGGGTCATGGTATTGGAATTGGTTATCTATCATTATTGTGTTTGGTTTAAACATAACTGTAAAACCTGATTTGAAATTTCGGGGACGAAATTCTTTAAGGAGGGAGGTTATAGAGATTTCGGTTTTGACCCGACCCTTGTTGTAATTTGGATGCGGGTTTCATGGTTTCGTACTGTTGAATATGTCTTGCTTACCCTTTTTTTCCCTTAAAACTGGCTTTGGGATTGTTGTGATTGTGTTTAGGACAGGTTGGTTGTTCGTTTTGCAAACTCTTGTTGCCTAGAATTTTGCTCTTCCGCTCAAGGGGCACTTCTTGCGCTCGAGTGGACTTTGCAAACCTACAAAATGCTGGAAGAGTGTATTCTATGCTCGAGTGGCGTTTCCTATGCTCAAGCGGGTGTGAGCTCGAGCGATGTTCTTCTATCTGCAAAACTACTGGATGTGTGTATTCTGCGCTCGAGCGGCCATTTTTTGCGCTTGAGCGGAACAAATTGTTATGTCTAACGCTCGAGCGTCAACTCTTGCTCTCGAGCGGACTGCGCGTATATCAGTTCGTAATGAGGTCATTTTACATCACTTTTTCGTTTCTCTCTTTCTCTCTCTGCTTTTCAAAAACCCTAGATCTAGAACCTCGCTCTCTAAAAATTACATTCTCTCTACATTTTCACCTAGATCCATTGGTTTCTCTACCCGTGTGCCTTTGTTAAAAAGGTAGAGCGTCTCAAGAGCTTCGTTTTGATCCCAGTAGAAGTTGATTTCGGCGTCGTTGAAGTTACTCCGTTGTTGCTTTGGCCATCTAAGCTTGAGACAGGGACTCTCTACACTCTCTATCAGTTTTAGCTTGATTATTTCTTGATATATGAGAAACATTGGGTTTTGAGGTGTTTTTAATGAACCTAGGGTTTGGGGGTTTCAATTCTAAAGAAGGGTTTTATAATGGATGTCTTAGAAATGGTTATGGGGATGGATATGACTTTGGGTTATGTTAAAATGGTTGAGTTTTGGTGAATGGGATGAGATTGGAAAAAAGAGAGTTTTGCCTTATAATGCCTTGAATGAGTACTTTGTGTAAATAATGAAAATTGTACAAGAAATGTGAAAATGGGATTGACGTTTATATGAATGATGTAGTAGATACGTGTTATCTCTCACCTATGGAAATTTAAATAATTTATCTGTTGAGAAGATTGTATATCTGTTTAGAAATATATGTTTGGGCAATCGGTGGAGGATAGCTATGATTGTTGTAGAAATTGCATGAGGATTAAGTAAATTGAAACTAATCTTTTATTGATTGTCATTGAATATGACTGTGTTTAATACATTGTATATGTATAATGTTTGGGAGGAGAAAGGGGATGTACTCTATGTTTGGGAGGAGAAAGGGGATGGACTTATAGACACCCCATTTTTGACCGCCCTTAAGACTTGGGCACCGTTGATTGATTATTCGATGGTGAAAGCTGTGTTGTGCAATTGTTCGGTTTCTTTAGCAAGGAGAGCTTCTAACTCCCAACCTTACACCCTATTTTGGACCAAAATGATTTTGACCTAAATCATTTTAGACCTTAAAACCCTCTCTTTCAAAATATCTTTGAAAAAGCTTCTACGATGTTCTGAGGCTCGCATTTCGTTAAAAATTATACTTTTCGGTAAACCGAGCAAGGACAAAGTGGAAATAAATGGAAGAGAGGTGAACTCTTTGAAAAAATCTTTAAAACATCTTATTTAGAGGTTTGGAGTTGAATAAAATTGGAGGTGAGGGAAGAAACCTAGTTGGGGAAGAAGTTGGGCATAAACCGTTAAGAAAGAATCGGGCAGCCTTCACTAAATCAGGTCTATCCTTTTGTATACTTGGACTTAAGTTGTGAGGCTACCACCATTGGAAATTGGACTTCCGAGGCTTCATTTTACACTCAAGAATCTCCTAAAGCCGAGTCCGGATGAGGGAGATATGGCTGGATGAAGTTAGGCATCCATCCGATTAAGCCAAAACTAAGCGACCTTCACTAAAATAGGCATATCTCTTAGAAAACTTAGAATTTTGATGTGAGGCCACTTCCATTGGAAAGTAGACTTCTGGGGATTCAATTTAGGTTCCAGAATGACCTGCAAAGGAGTCCGGATGAAAGAGATATGCCCATTTGAAGTTGGACCTGGAGAGCAGATTTTTCTGGCCGGCCACTAGTAGAGTTTTCTGGCCATGGATGGGCTTTGATGGCCATGTGTCGGCTATGAATGGGATTTTTCAGCCATGTGTCATCCAAGGGTGACTTTTTTCAGCCACCAGTGGTGGCCGATCGGCCACTGGTGTCAAAAGGCAGTTTTTGTGCAAATATTTTCCCTCCAGCTGTTCTACACTGCTCCAACTGTCCTATATTGATATTTTCAACCTAAAGCCATATTTTTCTATATATAGAGGACCTTCTCTATTGTTTTCAAGGTTGGAAAAATTTTGGGAGCCCCTTTCTCTACAATTCTCTCTCTCTCTAGATTTTTTCTCTCTCTTGAACTTTGGTACAAATTAGCCTACATACACTTGAAGTTTGCCTATCAACCCTTAACCAAAGTTGCTTATCTTTGGGTTGAGGTTACTTGGGACCCTCTTTGAGCTCTAGAAGGTGGTCTTGGCTTGATTTATTGCCTCAATTGTGTCTTGGCTTCAAGAGGTATAGCACTCTCCTTTTAAGCTTGTTTTGCACAATTGTTTTCCTATCTCTTTCCACTATTTTTGGACTATTTTTGGCCTGTCTTTGGACTGTAAAAAAACTCTATTTTTGTGGCCTAAGAGTGGTGGTTTGAGGCCATTTTCAGTTAAGGGGTGGTTCACCCTTCTTGCTTCTTTGCTTGTAAAGTTTTTGTACCTTTGTTCATCACTTTAAAATCAAATTTTTTGGGCCTTTTTACCACTAATTTTTGGAGGTTTTTAGAGGCTAAAAATGTTATTTTGAGGTCCCAAAAATAGAGGGGTTGGCCACCCCTCTTTATGCTTGTTTACTGGCTCAAAAGCTCCATGTTTTAGCTACTTTTGTCTTCATTCCAGCATGTTTTCCCACTGATTTTGGGCTATAAAAACTCTATGTTTTTGGGCTAAGGCTTGGGTCCTAAGGTCATTAAAGGTTAAGGGGTTGATAGCCCTTCTTTGTACCTTGTTTTGGAGGCCTTTGCCCTTATGCTTCCCACCCTTGCATCATCTTTTTCAGAGCTTTTAAATACTGAATTTCAAAGTATTTTCAGTGGCTAAAATCATGTTTTGAAGTTCAAACTTGGAGGGGTTAGCCTCCCCTTCTCATGTCTTATTTGCATGCCTAGTTAGCTTCGCACGTTAACATGTTTTTTTAGCTTAACTTAGCTCAAGTCCAGCATATTTTAGTCTCTGAAATAACTATTTTAGCTCTATTTTGGGCTGGTTAGTTTGTTTGAGTCTTGTTTTGCATAGTTGTAGTGTTAATTCCTTCACTAGTTTGGTGTTTTAAGGCTTTAACCATCATTGGTGTGAGTTGGTTACATGTTTTTAGTGCTTTTATCGCTCAATTTCAGCACATACAATCTCTGTAATCTCCCTCATCTCTTCACTTTTTCATTTGTTTTGAGGGTTGTTTCAACCTTAGGGTTGTTTAAGCTTAAGGTTGAGGCTTATGCTTAATGGTTTAATCGTCCTTTGAGGGATCATTACCAACGGCATGAAGCTTCTCTCATGCCTTAAACTACCCCTTGGTTGACACTTCTTTCACTTTAGAAGACACTCACGAATGGACTAATTGATTAATGAATGGTTTGGTAATTAAAATGAGTAAACAAAATTGGCAAGTAAAAGTGTGCAAGATAAGCATTCTTTGTGTTGCATTGCATGTGTTCAAATTGGACGTTAATTTGAACACAAGGAAAATGGAACATTTCATACTCAAAGTGATGAAATGTGTCATTTTCCTAGGTCACCATTGCCCTTGATCATGCATGATAGGGTGGTGGTCATTTTGGTCTTGTTTGTGCATTTATTGAAATTGGACAAACTTGTTCCCTTAGCCATCATACATGGAAATTGCTTGATTAATGGTTTAAGGGTCAAGAGTTTCTCTCCTTTGAGCTTGTGTGATGATAAGGAGGGTAAACAATACAAACAACCTGTGAGAATACACTATTTTGCTCTATTTTGCTCTCTGTTGCAGCATGAAAGTGTAAACCAACGGTGGCCGACCGGCCACCATTGGTAGCCGACCGGCCCCTTGTCCCTCTTGTCGACCATCAATGATTTTTGCATAAGGTGATGGTAAGATGAAGCAGAGGTGTTCTGGAAGTTGGTAGAATTTTCAGTGATCAAATGTGCAAACAGAGGCTTGCAGCAGCAAGGCAGTGGCTTTTCGAGTGTAGAATCGAGCATGCGCATGCATATCCATCATTTCCCGGGGCTAAGTAGTTGATTACTTAGTTTACTTGCAATTGACTTGTAATCCATTAATTAGCTAAGTAGTTAATTAGATGTGATGTAATTATTTAATTAATTAACTAGAAGAGTTAATTAGTTTCGATTTGTAATAATTAGTTAGCTTAATTAGCGTATCTAGTTGGTTAGCTTATTCATTCGGACCCTCCTTCGTGAGGGCGTAATGTTGTAATAAGTGTGCGTGCGTGTGTGTATGTCTTCCAACCCGACGTCTTTCTCCCTTTTATTTATCCGCTTTTGATGGTTAGATTAGGGACATATTTCAATTAGCATACCTTATGCTTGCATCCATTCATTTGTATTGCATGCACCGAGGCTCGATGTATCATTCAAACTGCATTGTCATTTCAATATCTTCTTTAAACACGTGTTTAACCGCATGTTATCAAATTGTTTATGCCATATTAGTAGCCGAGCCTATTAATTGCATTATTGCATGTGTTGCATTAGACATCTTGTATAGTTAGGATCATGCATCTTTCTAACTAGTTTATGTTTTGACTTGGAGTACTCGGTGAGTTTTTATGCTTTAGCATACTTGCATGAGTGTGATTGCCATGTTGCCTTGTTTCGCATGCTTGTCATGAGGCTATGTGCTTAATTGCTAAACTGCATGAATGCCTGTGGATGAAGGCTTGTTGTTTGAATTGGAACAATTCAACGAATGCGCGTTTTAAGCCCACTTTGTTGAGTGGCAAATCATGTTTTAGGCCCACTATGTTTGGTGGAAAATTCGCAAACTTTAAGCCCACTTGAGGTGGCAAATTCAAATCATTTTCGCAAACACACATGAGTTGAATTGTTCCAACTTGAGCAAACTAGTCTATATTTGCTTGTGTGCATCACATAGTAAAGCTAGTTTAATAACCGGAACAAGAGCACATAATGTTTATAAAAAATCATATCATGATTAGTAGAGGCCGATCTTTGATCGGGCGAGTGGGGGTGCTCAATTCATGACCTTCCCCCTTTGTACCCAAGTTCCTGAGCCGAGACAACTTTGGTGATGACGGACACGTGGCCTTCGGCACGAGTCAAGGTTTCTTAAATTTTCTCAAAAAACAAAATATTTAGGTGGCGACTCTACATTTGGCAAAGAGTCCAATTTTGGCATTATTTGATTTAAAATCGATTTTTCAAAAAGATTTTCCGGATTTGGACTCTTTGGTGTTTATCAGTTTCACATTATACTTGTGAGACTAGATTCAGAACTGTGGGAGTCCGAACTGTGAGGCCTTCATTTCAAACCTTTCCGAAAGGCAGGGCGAGGAAAAAGGTGAGTCCACAGACTCCATTAAATTAAGTTAGCCTGTGCATCCAGGGTGAAAGTTCGGAAAACATTGTGTATACATGGGTACCGATTCCCACAGACAAAATTTTCGTAAAATGGCAAATTGAAGTGTTTATGTGTAATGGTTGTGTGGTAAGAAAACCACTGAGTTGTAATCTCAGTTGGGTTGTCTGGAGAACAATGGATATGACTCATGAATTGAGGAGATATGAAATGACATAAAACGAATTGATATAAAATGGATTGGGATATCATACTTGGCATAATGTGGATTTGGAAAGAAGAGATGTAAATGATTTTATTTTGAGTATTGGCCATGTGCATCATGTTTATAACCTTGCTAAAGTTCATATATTGTGCTAGATTGTTTATGCTGGGCTTTGGTTCATCCTATTTGGGAAAAACCATTTTCAGGTATCGGTGATATGCCTCTGCCAAGGCAGTAGCTTGAAGGGATCGGGAGCAAGAGCTTTTATTTTATTATATCTATTTTTGTATAGCCAAGGGCTTTAAATTGTGTTGAGCTAGGCTTATTTTTGTTGTGACCAAGAACTATCTTGGAAAAATGTAAGCCCGTAAGGTATTTATTTTGTTAATTATTTAGTTTGGTGCCACATGTTATAGATTCAGGGTAGTGCTTATGAATGTGTAATGCATGCGCCCTTTTGTAAATGGACTCTGATTAATGAAATCCTAATACTCTGTTTATGTCATTTTGTATTAGCCTTTACTGTTGGATTATTATATTATTTTCGGGGCATGACACTCTACTCCATTTGCTTATATATATAGTATATGTATATATGTGGGGCTTTTTGGTTAAAATAACCACAAAAAGATAAAATATGATTTTTAGTCCAATAAGACAAAATGTCACATTCAAACTATAATCATTTCATTTTTTTTCTCTCATAAAAGTCAAAAAAGCCACAAAAAAAAAAAAAACCTAGGAGATTTTTTAACCCCATACTAACATAGCCAAAAAGTCAAAAAAGCCAACCCACATCCCAAACAAACCCAAAGTACTAATGGTAAACCCAAGCTATGCACGGGACTGATTTAATAACGTATAAATTTTTTAATAATGCATTAAGTTCTAATTTAAATCATAAAATTATAATTATAATGCATGTAGATCATCTTCTCAAATTTCATAAGTAAAGACAATAATACTTCAAAACAAATATTCACAAGATGTTAAAATCATCCAATAGATATATTTTTCTTGAAATAATAAACTTGATTTCTAATTAATGAAATTAACAATAAATAAGATGTTTCTCAATGAACCTAATGTTTAAAACATACATATTCTAAAAAAACTAATAATAAACTGAATGTCATAAATCAAATCTATCTATATTTGATAAATTAAAACTCAATAATATCGCTTATCATCTCTAAATGCCCCAAAAAGTACTTGTTTAAAAAAAGAAGGGAAAAAAAAAAGCATTATCATTTTTTACATACAAATAAACTTAAAAAAAAAAAATAGGTATATTACCTTATGAGGAGTGTTGATTTAATTATTCTCATTTTTGCATTGTTGTTTCACTTCATTGTCTTCACAACTATTGTTTTGTTGTTGTTGTTGTTCCACTTTATTATTTTCATTACCAATGAGTTGCTCCACTTCATCCAATGCTTGTAAACAAATCATATAATTTTCAATTTCCTCCAACGTAACTATCAATGCTCTCATGTCTGGAAAGTTTTTTTTTTTTTTTTTACTTTTTTATGAATATCTTATATAGGTTATAAGGTTGGAAATGTGTTAACTACAGCATAAACTAATATTATAATGTGAGGTTGAAAACCTTTTTTCCTAAGCTTATAAAACACTTGCTCTTTATATAACATATGCTCTTGTACTGATAAATTTGGAGTCAGTTGCTCTTACTCAAGTTCAATTATAGCGACTCCGATTTTGATCCGACCCTTGTTGTAATCTGGAATATGGGTTTCTTGGTTTCGTACTGTTGAACATGTCTTACTTACTTTCTTTTCCTTTAAACTTGGCTTTGGGATTGTTGTGGTTGTGTATGGAATAGGTTGGTTACCTAGTTTCCAAACTCTTGCTGCCCAGATTTTTGGTCTTTCGCTCGAGCGACACTTCTTGAGCTCAAGCGGGCTTTGCAATTCTGCAAAACTACTGGGAGAGTGTTTTTTACACTCGAGCGGCCTTATTTACGTTTGAGAGTTGGTCTATTGTCTGCAAAACTACTGGATGTGTGTTTTCTATGCTCGAGCGTCACTTCTTGCGCTCGAGCGGTGAACATCCCTTTCTTTATGTCTTGGTGCTCGAGTGGCACTTCTTGCGCTCGAGTGGAACAACTTATTGTGTCTGATGCTCGAGTGTCACTTCTTGAGCTCGAGCGGACTGTGCGTATATCAGATCGCGAAAATGACTTTTTACATCACTTTTTTAGATCTATTTCTCTCTAAAACATAAAGTTGAGACCTTCTCTCTCAAAAACCTACATTCTCTCTACTTTTTCATCTAGATCTAGTGATTTCTCCACCATTAGGCCTTTGTTTGAAAGGTATCGCACATCAATAGCTATATTTTGATCTGAATCAACCTTAGTTTCGACATCTTTGGAGTTTCTCCACTTCTCCTTTGGTCTTCTAACTTCGAGGTAGGGATTTTTCTACACTTTCATATGGTTTTTTGCTTACTTATTGGTTGTTGTGTAACAATGGTGGGATGTGGAAGTATGTTGAACAAACCTAGGGTTTGGGTTAAAAATCAAGAGAGGGGTTTCTATGTGAATATGAAATAAAGGATTATGGGGTTTGAAAATGAGGTTATATTGTGACAAAATAGTTGATTTTGGCATTTGGGTGATAGTTGGGAAATAGGGAAGTTTGCCTTAAAATGTTACAAATACTTATTTTGTATAAATAAATGAAATTGGTATTGTAAAATGTAAAATGGAATGGGTGTGGACATAAATGGTGGAGAAGAACATGTATTATCCCTCACTTTTGAAATTTTGAATAAATTATCTGTCTTGAGATTAACTATTTATGTAGAAATATCTGTATTGGGCTATCGGTGGAGGATAGCTATAAGTATTATAGAAAATACACAAGAGGAACTACCCTACTCATGATCTAGTATTAGCGGCGGTGATATTCGCCTTGAAAATTTGGAGGCACTATCTGTATGGTGAGAGATTTGAGGTGTTTTCTAATCACAAGAGTCTGAAATATCTATTTACACAAAAGAACTTGAATTTGAGACAGAGGAGGTGGATGGAGTTCATAGAGGATTATGGTGAGAGATTTGAGGAGACGGTGATATTTGCCTTGAAAATTTCGAGGCACTATCTATATAGTGAGAGATTTGAGATGTTTTCTGATCACAAGAGTCTGAAATATCTGTTTACACAAAAGGACTTGAATTTGAGACAAAGAAGGTGGATAGAGTTCATAGAGGATTATGATTTTGAGTTGCATTATCACCCGGGGAAGGCCAATGTTATAGCCGATGCCTTGAGTAGAAAATCTATTAGCAGTGTAGCTTGTATCGCCATCCGAGAATGGGAGATGTTGGGTACTCTTGGTGAGTTTGACTTGTATCTTGGTGAGTCCGTGGAGTCTACAGCCTTGTTTACTGTAGTTGCACAACCTACACTTATGAACCGAGTGGTAGAAGCGCAGAAGAGTGATCTGGAAGTGGAATCCCTCCGGGAGAAGATCTCCAATGGGAAAGTAGAGAAAAGCTTGAATGTGTATCCCGATGCGAGTGTTAGATACCGTGACCGTGTCTTTGTGCCGGAGTCTTGCTAAGAGGAAGCACTCTAAGAGTTTCACCATTCACGCCTTGCTGTGTATCTGGGAGGCACAAAGATGTATCACGACCTTAGTTGCCAGTTTTGGTGGAGGGGTATGAAGAAGGATGTAGCTGTGTTTGTATTAAAATGCCTTACTTGTCAGCAAGTGAAGGCTGAGCATCAAAGACCAGCGGGTTTGTTGCAACCCTTGCCTATAGCCAAGTGGAAGTGGGAGCATGTCAAGATGGATTTTGTTGTGGGCCTTCCGAGGACTCAACGGGGTAGTGATGCCATTTGGGTAGTAGTTAACTGGCTAACCAAGTCTGCACACTTTATACCTATGCGCATGGGTGATTCGGTAGATTATCTTGCCGACCTGTACATTAGGGACATAGTGAGGTTGCACAGGGTCCCTGTGACGATTGTTTCGGATAGAGATCTGCGTTTTACAGCTTGGTTGTGGCAGAGCTTGCAGAGTGCCTTGGGCACTAGATTGACCTTTAGCACTACGTACCACTCTCAGACTGACGGGTTGTCCGAGCGTATTATTCAAATCCTTAAGGATATGCTTCGAGATTGTGTCCTTGACTTCAAGGATTCATGGGAGAGGCACTTGCCCTTAGTGGAGTTTGCCTATAACAATAGCTTCCAATCAAGTATTGGCATGGCACCATTTGAGGCCTTATATGGCCAACCGTGTAGGTCTCTTGTGTGTTGGGCCAAAGTGGGTAGGTTTGGGAAACGATGGAGAAAGTGGCACTTATTCGTAAAAGGTTGGTTACGGCTCAGAGTCGTCAGGAAAGTTATGCCGACCGTAGGAGGAGACCTTTGTCTTTTGAGGTGGGAGATCATTTCTTTTTGAAGATATCATCGAGGCAGTGATTGATGAGATTTAGGAAGAGTAGGAAGTTGTCCTCTCGATTTATTGGGCCTTTTGAGATCCTTGAGTGGGTCAGAGAGGTCACTTACCATTTGGCATTACCGCCACAGCTTTCTGGGGTTCATGATGTGTTTCATATTAGCATGTTTCAGAAGTATGAGCCAGATCCATCGCACGTGTTGGATTGGACTGACCTAGAGGTAGATGAGGATGCCTCGTATGAGAAGAGACCAGTGAGAGACTTGGATACTCGGGACCAAGTCTTGCGAGGCAAGACAATTCCCTTGGTTAAAGTATTGTGGAAGCATCATGGGGTTGAGCAGCTTGGGAACGTGAGTTAGAAGTCCGTGAGAAATATCCAGACCTATTTGTTGATGTTTGAACATGAAATGGAATTTTGTTATTTTGATAAAATATGAAACATCGTATATGCTTTGGGTATATGAAAACATTGTATATGTCTTGGTTATGTGGAAACGTTGCATGTGTTACTTATGATTTGGAAATGTAAGTTCATTATAAACATTGTATATGTTTTGGGAAAATATGAATTGTATGTTCAATACTGAGAAATTATATATCTTGTTGATGAAAATGAATGACTGGAGAGTGGGTCATGATGGCAAAATTGATTAGTTATCACCATTGTAATTGCTTTAAGTATAATTGTAAAACTTGATTTGAAATTTCGGGGACGAAATTCTTTAAGGGGGAGAGGTTATAGCGACTCCGGTTTTGATCCGACCCTTGTTGTAATTTGGAATACGGGTTTCTTGGTTTTGTACTGTTGAACTTGTCTTACTTACCTTCTTTTCCCTTAAACTTGGCTTTGGGATTGTTATAGTTGTGTATGGAATAGGTTGGTTGCCTAGTTTCCAAACTCTTGTTGCCCAGATTTTTGGTCTTCTGCTCAAGCGGTACTTCTTGCGCTCAATTAGGCTTTCAGTACTTTTGCAGGTCTGCAAAACTACTAGGAGAGTGTTTTCTACGCTTGAGCGGTGTTTCCTTCGCTCGAGCGGGTGAACACTCAAGCGGCCTTATTTACTTTCGAGCATTGGTCTGTTGTTTGCAAAACTACTGGATGTGTGTTTTCTACGCTTGAGCGTCACTTCTTGTGCTTGAACGGTAAGCATCCCTTTCTTTGTGTCTTAGTGCTCGAGCCGCACTTATTGCGCTTGAGCGGAACAACTTATTGTGTCTGACGCTCGAGCGTCACTTCTTGCACTCGAGCAGACTATGCGTATATCAGATCATGAAAATGACTTTTTACATCACTTTTTCGGATATGTTTCTCTCTAAAACATAAAGCTAAGACCCTCTCAAAAACCTACATTCTCTCTACTTTTTCATCTAGATCTAGTGATTTCTCCACCATTGGGCCTTTGTTTAAAAGGTAGAGCACATCAATAGCTACATTTTGATCCGAATCAACCTTAGTTTCAGCATCTTTGGAGTTTCTCCACTTCTCCTTTGGTCTTCTAACTTCGAGGTAGGGACTTTTTGACACATTCATATGGTTTTTAGCTTAATTATTGGTTGTTGTGTAACAGTGGTGGGATTTGGGAGTATGTTGGACAAACCTAGGGTTTGGGTTAAAAATCAAAAGTGGGGTTTCTATGTGAATATGACATAAAGGATTATGGGGTTTGAAAATGAGGTTGTATTGTGACAAAATAGTTGATTTTGGCATTTGGGTGATATTTTGGAAAAAATGAAGTTTGCCCTAAAATGTTACAAATATTTATTTTGTATAAATAAATGAAATTGGTATTGTAAAATGTGAAATGGAATGGGTGTGGACATAAATGGTGGAGAAGAACATGTATTATCTCTCACTTGTGAAATTTTGAATAAATTATCTGTCTTGAGATTGACTATCTGTGTAGAAATATTTGTGTTGGGCTATCGGTGGAGGATAGCTATGAGTATTGTAGAAATTGCATGAAAAAGGCCCATGATTGTCTTGACTCCTCCTGGAGTCCCTCATCCTCTCCTCCTCCATCTTTATCACGGTCTCAAGATGAGCCGCCGCCTCCACAAGGCATCCGTAATCTCTAATCATCGGCCACCTTAAACATTAGCCCGGTCCTCAACCTCTTCTCAAACTCCAAGCAACAGCGTTCCTCAGTCGCCATAAGCTCGGGTGCAAACCTAGACAAGCTAGTAAAGGTGGCTTCAAACTCTACCACAGGTGTGTTCAACTGCACCAGCTTAGAAAACTGGTCTCTCAACTTCTTCCTAACTATGGAAGGCAGAAACTTCTCCTAGAAGGCGTTGACGAAGGCCTCCTAAGTCCCTCCAATGTGCCCTCGCGCATACTTCCACCATTGACCCGCGTTTCCCTTCAACTGGAAAGACGCTAAAGTCACTCTCAAACCTCCGTCTTCAATGCCGAGCATCTCAAACGTCTTCACCATCTGCTCTAGCCAGTCATCTACCTTCAGTGGCTCCTTGGGATCACCTAAAAACTCGTCCGGACTCGACCGGAAAAACTCTCTTCAAGAAATACGGCTCTTCCTCAACTACTTAGGCTTGGACTTGATTCTCAGCCCTGAGAATGTCCATGGATTCCCGCAAAGCTCCAGCCATTTTGCGGGCTAAGACGCCCATGGCCTGTTGACCAACCGGTTCAGCCACATTGGCCTGACCAACCCCCTCTTACTGTGTCAGAATATCATCCGGTAGAGGCATCTCATGCCTTCTAGGCCTACCACCACCACGTTCACGTCCTGACATCCTAATAAAGGTAACGAAAGAGATTAGCACATTTACAAATGTGTCGAAGCGTCCTAATGTAATGGACAACAGTAAATCACTCTATATAAGCACGTAATCACATAAACACATACGAATTTCCTTCCTAGATAATGAACGTCCCACGGCGTTGCTAGAGTTCCAATTAGAAATTGTAGTGATCAAGTGCTCTTCTAATAGGACTTCCAGAAACCTGTAGACCCAATCAATATCTTAGGAACTAAATCCCATATCCATATAATCATATAAGCATGTTATCACGTAAGCATCCAATACATACTAACGTCTCAACCAAGCGAGACAAACCCATTGTGGTACTAACCACTCCCCACGTACCCAAAGTATTCAAACCCGATACGCTCTGATACCAAGTTGTAACGCCTCCAAATTATTGCAATAAATCCAATCCTTAAAACAGAATGTTGATAGAAATAATATGCTTTCATTTATCAGAGTTCATATTACAAAAAATAACACATGCAGTATACATTCATTAACGTTCATCCTAAATCTATAGCATGTACAACCAGTTAATAATTAACAAAAATAAATGCCCTACGAGCTTACACCTTTCCAAGACACTGCTTGTTTACAATAAAAGAGAGTGTCATAAACTCTGTACATATAAAGCCCTTGGCTTGAATAAACATTAAGTACAAAACAACAAAATAGAGCATCCAGCTCCTAGGTCCTCCCAAGCTACGTCATTGGAGAAAGCATGTCACCAGTACTTAAAATGGTTTCCCAAAGTAGGATGAGCGAAAGCCCAATAGAAACAATCAAATACAGTATATGAGACTTAATGAGATATAAGTATGATGCACATTTTCATTGTCCTACAACAAAATCTTTATAACTTTCTCCACAACCATGGTATGCCAAATTTACATTTCATTCCATTCATTTTAGTCCGATATATATATCCACTACATTTAATCTACTCAACAAAGGATACACCTTACAGGTTTCTAACAAATTACAATCATCACACAATACATTCGCTTCTATTTGCCATTTTATGAAAATTTCATCCGCAGGAATCGGCACCCATGTATACAAATGGTTTTCGGGACTTTCACCCTGGACACATAGGCTAACTTAGTTCAATGGAGTCTGTCCCCTTTCTTCTTCTCAAAACATGGAGTACATTCATTTTCTCCTCCCAAATATCATACATATACAATGTATATCATTCATAATCATATTCAATGATAATGGTTAAAGGATTAGTTTTAATTTGCCTAATCCACATACAATGTCTACAACAATCATGACTATCCTGCACCGATAGCCCAAAACAGTTATTTCTAAATAGATATACAATCTTTATAACAGATAATTCATCAAATTTCCATAGGTGAGTAATTAAACAAATCCAACAACATCATTCATGTATACAACTTCCCAATTTCACATTTCCCATACCAATTTCATTATTTGTACAAAATAATTATCCAATACATTTTAAGGCAAAACTCCTCATTTTCCAAATATCAACCCAAAGGCCAAAATCAACTATTTTGACACATGATAACCTCATATCCAAACCCCATAATCATTTATATAACACCCACATAGAAAACCCTCTTTTCAAACTTGAACCCAAACCCTAGGCTTGCTCAAAACATCTCCAAATCCCACCATCTTCACACAACGACCTATAACCAAGTTAAAACCTATATTAAGGTGTAGAGAGTCCCTACCTCAAGTTTAGAAGACCAATGGAGCAAGCACGAACTCCAATGACACCGAAACCAAATTTCAATCAGATCAAAGTGAAGCCCCCAAGATGCTCTACCTTTTTTCCAAAAACACTAGGGCAGAGATATCAACGGATCTAGGAGAAAATGTAGAGAGAGAGAGTCTTACTTTAGTGTTTTTGGAATAAAAGATCTGAAAAAGTGATGTAAAAAGTCATTTTCGCGATTTGATATACGCACAGTCCGCTCAAGCGCAAAATTTGACGCTCGAGCATCAGACACAAAAAGTTGTTCTGCTCGAGCACAGAATACACACCTCCAATACTTTTGCAAACAACAGACAAACCGCTCGAGCACCCACCTGCACGAGCGTAGGAAACGCCGCTCCCTCCAGTACTTTTGCAGACATGCAACGTACTGAGAGTTTGAAAATCCCACTCGAGCGCAGAAAGGGCCACTCGAGCGGAGGACCAAAATTCTAGGCAACACAAGGTTTGAAAACCAAGCAACCAACTTGTTCCAAACACACTCAACACGTCCAAATAACCAAATTTAAGTAGGAATAAGGAGCAAAAGACAATGAACAACATTCAGAAACCATAAACCCGAGTCCGAACCACCACAAGTGTTGGGTCAAAACTGGGATCGCTATACATTTGACTTGCAATTACACAAAGAAAAAAAAAAGCAAGCTCGATGGTACCTGGAATACAAAAGATAAAGAGTAAAGAATCTCAATAAGTATCATTGTTTATTGTAGATATATATAAAAAAAAAATTAAAATCTACTATACAACGTCTATCTATTGAGGAGCTAATGCAACTCTTTGTAAACAAAATTATAACACAATAATTTTAAAATAAGAAAAAGATAACATAATCAAATTATTGTTATACATGGAAAAAAAAAGTACAAACCAAAAAGTGGTTTCTATTTTGATTTATTGTTAGATTTATTTTAAGATTTTTTTAAAATTACAAAATAAACACAAAACAGTGTCTTTTGTGGATTTGTATTGGATTTTACATGATAGACATCTGATTGAGTGATTGTGGGTGATGGATCTGCATGAGTAAATTGTATGAATAAGACTTGTGGATTTTTTTATTTTTTTTTTAAATAACGTGATAGACATTGGATATTTATAATTTGTATATATGTTTTTAAATTATTTAAGTTACAGATATTCGAGAGTTTTTTTTTATTTAAATAATATGATAGACATTGGATATTTGTAATTTATATATAGATATATATTTTGTGGGTTTATATTTTTATTATTAATTTATTTAAGTCATTATGTGATATTTAAGTTACAGATAATTGTGAATTTTTTTTTTAAATAACGTGATAGGTATTGGATACATATTTGTAGGTTTATATTTTTTTATTAATTTATTTAATTGTGAGTGAGATTTATTTTAATTTATTTAAGTTATGTGATAGACATCTAATTTTCTTGAATTTCAAGTGAACTACTTTTGATATGTAAAGGAGAGGGTTTATTAAAGTCGAAGAAAATATCAACACTGTTATATGAGAAGAAACAAATCAAATATGATTAAATTGAAGAACAAATGCAAACCACAAATTAAAAAGCAAGTAAGCCCAAACTATGCAAAATGTAATAATGGAGAAGATAAAAAGATGTGTAGATGAACTAAAAAATATTGAGAAAAAGAAATATACACATACAAAAGTAATAAACACTGGAAAAATGTATATAAAGTAAGAAATAATACTAGGAGTATAAAAATGGAGAAGATGAAAAGATATGTGGATAAACTAAAAAATATTAGGAAAAAGAAAACAAATCGAATTTGATTAAGATGTGTAAATGAACTGAAAGATATTGGGAAAAACAAATATGTACACACAAATAATAAACATTGAAAAAAATGCATAAAAAATAAGAAATAATATTAGGAGCATAAAAATGAAGAAGATGAAAAGATGTGTAGATGAATTGAAAAATATTGGGAAGAAGAAATATATATATATATATACACAAAGATATGAAGTACAAAATAATATTACACCGACCTTGTAATAATTTTTGCAGATCATCAAACTTAGAAAATGTAACAATGGAGAAGATAATATGATTTTTTACTGATCATCAAACTTGCAAAATATAATAATGAAGAGGATGAGTTAGTATGAGAAACGATAGGTAGATGAAAGAAAAAAAGATGGGTATATGAAAGAGAATGATTGAATTTGATCGAAATATGGAATAAACTGAATACAGAAACGTGTGTGTAGGAGTTGTAAGACTTATAGGGGATGGATATGGATGAATATAGATGTGGGAGTTGTGGGTGATGAATATAGATGAATACGGATATAAATAAATATTTTATTATTTTATTTTTATTTTATATTTTATTATAGGGAGAGGGAGTGAAAATGCCTGAATAGTAGGAAGAGAAGTGAAGAGAGGTGCCACGTATTTTTTTTTTATATTTTTTTTAAAATTAAGAGAATTTAGGTATGTTTCTGGAGCCTTTTGAGAGCACTACATTTGGTTATATATATCATTAAACTTAGAAAATGTAACAATGGAGAAGATAATATGATTTTCACAAATCATCAAACTTGCAAAATATAATAATGAAGATGATGAGTTAGTCTAAGAAAAGATAGGTAGATGAAAGAAAAAAAGATGAGTAGATGAAAGAGAATGATTGAACTTAACTGAAATATAGAATAAATTGAATATAGAAACGTGTGTGTAGGAGTTGTAGGAGTTATAAGTGATGGATATGGATGAATATAGATGTGGGAGTTGTGGATGATGGATATAGATGAATATAGATATAAATAAATATTTTATTATTTTATTTTTATTTTTTATTTTATTATAGGGAGAGAGAGTGAAAAGGTCTAAATAGTAGGAAGAGAAGTGAAGAGACATAGAGAGGGAGTGAAAAGGCCTGAATAGAAGGAAGCGAAGTAAAGAGAGGTGCTACGTATTTTTTTATTTTTCTAAAATTAAGAGAATTTAGGAATATGTTTTTGGAGCCTTTTGAGAACACTACATTTGGTTATATATATATATATATATATATATATCATCAAACTTAGAAAATGTAACAATGGAGAAGATAAAATGATTTTCGCAAATCATCAAACTTGCAAAATATAATAATGAAGAGGATGAGTTAGTCTAAGCAAAGATAGGTAGATGAAAGAAAAAAAGATGGGTAGATGAAAGAGAATGATTCAATTTGACTGAAAAACAAAATAAATTGAATACAGAAACGTGTGTGTAGGAGTTGTAGGAGTTATAAGTGATGGATATGGATGAATATAGATGTGGGTGTTGTGGATGATGGATATAGATGACTATAGATATAAATGAATATTTTATTATTTTATTATTTTATTTTATATTTTATTATACGGAGAAAGACTGAAAAGGTCTGATTAGTAGGAAGAGAAGTGAAGAGAGGTGCCACGTATTTTTTTATTTTTCTAAAATTAAGAGAATTTAGAAATATGTTTTTGGAGCCTTTTGTGAAAACACTACATTTGGTTATATATATAGTATAGATAACACAAAAGAGAAAAAGAAAAAAAATAAAATCGTATCCAAAGCGTTGACGACTTTGCTGATTTAATTGTCTTTTTCATCAATTTTGGTTGTGGCAAGTTTAGTATCTCAATTTTAGAAGAAAACTAATTTATTATCAAATTAATTTAAATTAATTTTGGTGATCTAAATCGTTTATTTTATAAAATTAAAAAAATTATTCATGAACAAATTAAGTTAATCCAATATCAATGGTCATATTATTAGATCATTTTGATCTATATGACTTATATGCTCTTAAGAATGGACCATCAATATATTATAATATATATGTGATTTGATCATTCAATTATTTATTTTTGAACAATTATGCTCTTTTTAATTTGTTATATGAGATGAATAGTTCAGATAAATTGAAATTTAACTACGAAATTACAATTTTCAACTTTGGTAAATCTAAACATGAAAGTGAGGGATCCTCGTCATGTCAGCCTCGTGTAGATCAGTTTTAGCTTGAAAATTTTATGATGTGGACAGTACATTCTAATTATAAAAAAATAATTAATTTACTTGGTTTTAGTTTTCAGAATTCACTTTTCAGAAAATTTTACTTTTTTATTTACCGTATTTTTTTGTTTTCACTAAATTTTTTTAATATTTTAATAATTTTTTATTTTTTATTTTTACACACACCTAACATAAATACACTTAAAAAGTAAAATATTTGTGAAAAAAACTTTAAAAAAATTACTAAAAATATCAAAAATACAAAAAAAAAATACAAAATTTCAGTACATTTTTTTAATATTTTTTTGTATTTATTAATTTTTAAAAATATTTTTCACAAATATTTTACTTTTTAGATATATCTAAGTAAAATACTGAGTTTCTAAAAAATTGAATTCAAAAAATAGAAACCAAGCACACTGAATAATAATCTTAGCTATCTATAATGTAGAATTTAATTATAAAATTATGAGGTGATTAAATTGATAGTAAACTTGACTATAAGATTTTTATGGTGTTTTTGCTTATGACCCAAATTAATTTTGATTTTGAGATTTTTTTTATTTTTTTTTATTTTTTAGATGTGATTATGACTTGATTATGAGATTGTAACGTTTTACTATGGAGCATTATTTTGAATGAAACTTTGGCTTATTTTGGTAAGTGGGTAAAAAGTCATTTTTTTGCTTTTAACTTATTTTAGACCACATTATCTTTCTATTTTTTTACACATTTTTTTCTAGAAAAATAAATAAAAGTCAAAAAATCAACCTTTAACTTACTTCCCAAAATAACCCAATGAATATCACAAGTGTATTTTGGGAGGTATGTTCAATAGCACTTCAATGTCATGTCAATCATTTTTTAGGACATCTCAAATTGATATTTTTTTTATTTTATATATATATATATATTTAGGCTATTAGTTTTTTTAATTGTAATTTTTTTTCATTCAAGTTTAACTTCTTTTTTTTTTCCAAGATACAAATTATTATAACATTCATTTTTAAATTGATAATATTGCTAATAAAAAGATTTTTTGGGGGGAGGGGGGGGTGTCAATGGATGTTGTTTTGTAAGGTTTAGCACTGACCATATAGCCTTTATTTGGAGTCTAATTTTGTTCACAATAAAATATACTTCATATTGAAAAATGCTACAACACGTGCACATTTCTTTGTTATAAAAATAAATAAATAAATTATAAATTTTTATAATATTAATTAAAAAAAATTGCGATGTAATTATAATAATTGTATGCCTTTCAAAAATTCCCAATCACAAATCATTATTGTGATTACATTAGTGCAAAAATTCCAAGTATGAATGAACTGTATTGCATTTGATGTGAAAACTCTTGATCCTGAGAGTGACTGCACAATGCACATACAACATAACAAGTTGACATCAGTCAATTTTAGTTTGATGAACTCTGTTCTGTATTATTAAAATGAAAAAATTAAAAATTAAAAAAAATAAATGATTGCAACACGGTGCCACAAGTCCAGTCCTTCTATGGAAAATACACGTTTGATTAACCCTTCGTTTGTTTGAACTTATTCTTATCACAAAAATATATATATGTATATATATAAGAGTTTTGTTATATATATATATATATATATATGAGTTTTTACTTTAATTATTCATAATTTTAATTGTCAGAATCAGATTATGAAAGCTCAACAAAATCTACTACTCAATGATTATTATTTTCCTCAATTGTTCATATGAGTTCTGTTTTTCAAAAATTCACCTTGATTTCCATGTAAAACAAAATTAGACTTGCATATTTTCATCCACATCTATCTGCAAAATGCCATCAAGTATACTTGAGATTGAGTGTAAGACTATTAATCCATAAAATGAATCCAGAGTGAATATTCAATGATTAAAGCTAAGTTTGGGATGTAGATAATAATCCAAAAAGCCAAAAAGTTACTCAAAAAGTTAAAAAGTTAACACTATTCACCAAAAGTCAACAATTACGGCTGCATAACTCCCAATTCAAATTTTCCTCTAAAAACTAATTTTTACAATTTTTTATTACACATTTTTCCATAAAAAGTCAAAAAGTTAACCCAAACATCCATATTTTCAACCTCACTTTTTTAGTCAAAAAAGACAAAAAGTGCACTTATTTAGTCTTCCCAAACAAGGCCCTTATTGTGGCAAATATTGATTTAAAAATTCATAATCGTGGTTTCTTAAGATGTAAACAATTGGGTATGCCGGTTCGAATCGAGCACAAACATAAAGTTCAGGTTTGTTTAAACCAAGGTTTAATCACACAAAAGTTGTTACCTGTGGTGACCGGGTACGTAATTTGCCTCATCCTCTTTGAGTTATGTTGGGTTTACTCTTGTTAGAGTGTTGGGTGTTAATG
This sequence comes from Camellia japonica, assembly GCA_030407325.1. NCBI lineage: Eukaryota > Viridiplantae > Streptophyta > Magnoliopsida > Ericales > Theaceae > Camellia > Camellia japonica. The sequence continues at coordinate 60,775,886 of JAPPVO010000032.1, forward strand.
TAAGATTTCGTCAATTGTTGGGTTCGTTGTTTTTGAAAACTTTCTCTCAAAATTCTTGTTCTTATTTATTTTAATTCCGAGTCGCACCTATGTTGGAAGGTGCAAGGTTGGATCCGGGGTGTCACAGGTTGAGTTGGTGATTTTTCTGACTGGGACCAGGGCCGCACGTGAGGGGGGTTTGTGCCGTACGTGAGGGCAGAGAGGCCGCACTTCCGTACATTCGGTGAGGTGGGGAAATTTTGGGTTGGTTGCTACATTATATGCATGAGCGGAAGGTGGTGCGGAGATGGATGCCGCACATGCGGGAGTGACAGCTGTTAGAAATATGGTTTTGGAAAAATCTGGAAAAATAGAATTTTTTCTCAACTTTGGTTTAATTTTTAGGTGGGACCCATGCGCCAAATTTGGCGGGTCTAAGTAGTAACGAATTCTATGTCGCGTTGTGATTCACATGGTATATTTGGTTGCTCAAAACCATTATCAAGTAAATGGGAAATTAAAGTCAAAGTGAGCTCCATGGAAATGAAGTTTTTGGTGAAAATTCCTTAAGGTTTGAAAAATGGCTTGTCCCACATTGATTTGGTGGGAAGCTTTGAGTGGGTTTATAAGGCATGGGATTCGAACTTGGAGTAGGCCCCAAGGGGCACCTAAGTTTTGTAGAGAGTGAGGTTATGGGCTAGACCCATTGGACCCAAAAATCACCACACACGCGCGCCGCCGCCGCCTTCTGGACAGGCAAGGCCTATGTGCGAGTGCGTAGTGTGAGGTTGAGTTGGCCTTGTTCAACCCAATACTAATATTTTTGAGCCAAAAACATTTGAATTTAATTTTATTTTTGGTAAAATAAAATCTGTTTGAATTCAAATTAGTTTACACCTCTTCAAATTCTGTACAGTTAATTCGAATCTGTCCAGTTCTTTTTCTATACAGATTTTATCTGTCCGAAACAAATTCAAATATGTGCAACAGATTCAGTTATTTGTTCAAAATTCAAACCGAACAGGTTGAATCTGTTCAAACAGTGCCGAACAGGTATTGTATCTGTTGAAAACAGAGTTGCTACCTGTTGGATTCAAATCACCAAGTCATCTATAAATAGACTAGCCCTCATTTGGATTATTCATTCACAATTTTCGTACTTCTCCTCTGCAAATAATCTCTTCATTTTGCTGCATTAAATTTCTGTGAGAAATAGTATATACACTTAGTATGTTTGTTGTGTGAATAAATTGTAGTGCTACATTTATTCGTCGTTGATCATTTTATCCTGGGAGATAGACGTCCGAAAATCTGAAAGCACTGCGGAGAGAACGAATCTGTCTTAAGGACACTGTAGGGATCCCGGTTTTGACCCGTCTCTTTTTGGTGTTTGGGCTCGGGTTGGTATGGTTTTGAACGGTGTTACGTATCTTAGTTTCACTGTATTCCCCTTATTTTAGTTATCGGGTTGTAGCGGTGTATTTAGAATAGGTAATGTCTCCAAACCTTTAGATGCGAATCTAACTCGAATTGTGCCTTGCAGAGTTGTATCAGAAGTTAATTCTTTCATGTTTTGCCACTTCACTGAGTATGTTGGGGATCGAGCTGCTCGGTCAGCTCGCGGGGGTCCAAGGGGCAGCGCCCCTTGGCTGGTCCGGGGCAGCGCCCAGGCGGGGCCAAGGGGCAGCGCTCCTGAAGCAAAAATGCAAAATGCATTTGAAGTTGCTTGTGCGCTCGAGCGGCCGTTTATGCGCTCGAGCGTAGAATGTTTGGCTCTAGAAGTTTGACCTGTCTACAAAAGTACTGGAAAAGTGTATTTGACGCTCGAACGGGGCTTTCCACACTCGAGCATACCATGTTATATCAGTTCGTGAATCTGATATTTCAGATCACTTTTTCAGTCTTCTCTCTCTAAAACTCTCCAGAATTCCAAATCTGGAGCTTCTCTCTCTAAAAGTCATCTTCTCTCTTTGATTTCTCCAAATCCATTGAGATTTAGACCTAAGTTATTCACCAAAGTTGGTTATCATCTCGAAGGCCTCGTTGTGTGCGGTGAAGATCGAGTTTAGGCATCGTTGATTTTGAGGTTTCATCTCAATTCTTCTTCAATACTTGAGGTAGGGATTTTCTTAGAGTTATATATATTTTTGCAAGATCTAGATGATTTTCGAAATCATCCTTCGATAGCTTTGAAAATTGATTGTTGATTCAAGAAGTTGAGCGATTTTGAAAATGGGTTTATCTCTTGTTCTTTTAAAATAATCTTATGGGTTTTGATCTTCATTGATTGAAGGAAAGATGATTTTGAAAAGTTTTCTCTCAAAAGATTTGAGTTGTACAGTTTTTGTGAGAAAACCTAGAAATTAGGGATTTTTAAAAGAGATTGAAAATCCATGAATGATATTGTTATATTTATTTTGTGTGTCAAAATGAATGAATGTTTGGAAAATTTCTTATTTATATTTATATAAATGATGAATTTCATGGAATATGAGAATCATTGTTCATTTTGGAAATTATTATTCAAAACGTTGAAATAGTCTTGAAATGACTAATTGTTGAGGATACTTGAGAAGAGGGAATTGTGTTATTCCTTAGATAATGAATTGGAATAAAAGTATTTATATTCATCTTGTGAAATTAGCATATCAATTCATTTGATTACATTAAACTTTGAAAGTTGATTTGAAAATTTGCATTGAGAAAAGAATGTTGAGAAACAAGTTTTTATGGAATGGTTTTGGGGTAAACACGTTGGTAAGTCTTGATAGGTGGTGTAGATGATATTGAATAGGTTGGCCTGAGAGTCTAGGGTGAAAGACCAAAAACCCGCGTGGATAGGTGTCGAGCCTTCCAGTTAATACTGGTAAAAATGACAATTTGGTAGTACTCGTATAGTCTACTTGCAGACACTGACTTAGGGATTACCAGAGTTGTATTTACCACTCCTTGAATTAAATTGTTAAGTTTTGAACAATGGACATTTCATGGCATCATTGAGCATGATGGTTTTCAAAAGATGAAGATATGATTTATTTGCAAAAAGACATAGCATGGCATGTGCATTCATTTATCTCTTGAGACTTGTACAAAATGTATATACTTTGTTAAGGATTTCCTACTGGGCTTTATGCTCACCTTACGGGATTTTTGTATAGGAAAAGATGTAGTGATTCCGCCTAACTAAATGCGAGGAAATATGTGTTGAGAGTACAAGGCTCTCATTTTGCTGTAACTCTGTTTGTAAGCCAAGGGCTGTATTTGTGTGGGTTTGAATAACCATTTTGTATAACCAGACCTAAGCCTTAGAAACTTGTAAACCCTTGGGGGTATCTATTTGTTTATGTTATTTTGATTTGAAGTGAATGTATAGCCTGAAGACTATTTGTATTATGTAATGCAAGTGTGGGGATTTATTTTCAGTTCTACTTTAAAGAACCATGGTTATCGTATTATCATTTGGGTATAAAAATTGGGACGTTACAGACACAGTGTCTAACACTGGACTTGATCAGAATATTGTTCAAGAAATTAATCAAGTAAATTGTTAATTTATTTTCTAGTTTATTATTTATTTAAATCAGATTTTGATTTTGTTTTTGTAACAAAATAAAAATTAGTTTTTATTTATTTATTTTTATTTATTGGTTTGATTTTTGTAATCAAACAATCTCTCTCCTTTCCTATTTTTCTTTTGTATTCTGTTTATAGTTTTAGTACACAAACAAAATTTATTTATTTAAATACAGTGAAGATTGTCCAACAAGAGTCGCATGTGCGGATGAGAGTGCCATACGTGCAGGAATGGGTACCACACGTGCGGGAGTCCGCTGAGCCCGAAAATCTGTCTTTTTCTCTCTTCTTGGGTTGAGTGTAACGAGTTGAATCAAATTGAATTTATACTTTAATCTCAGTTGAGGATTTATTTTAAATTATTAAACTCCATTCATTTTGAACCAAATTGATTGAATCGTGACCCGTTAGAAACCATGTAATATTGTTGTGGTTTTATTATTATTATTTGATTACCATAACAAAGTTGTGAATATTTATGGTGTGTACCATTAAACGAAATATATTTTGTGATGAGAAAATATTATTTCTACTTTTGTCATTAAAGATGTTGAAATGTACTTTTAGTTGATATATATATATATATATATATATAGGTGTATATGTATAGGTAGATATTTGTTTGAAAAAAAAATAAAATAAAATAAAAATAAAGAGGAAGGAAAACAACAAAGCAGCAGCCACGTGGGCCTTTTTCCCTCCTTATCCATTGCATTACGTTCTCCTTTTCTTTATTATTGAGCAATAGTGTGCTCTCCCTCATATCTCTCGGTTGTCTCTCTCTCCCTCTGAAATTTTTTTTCTTTGGTTATTTTTATTATATAAAATCCTTAATTCATCAAAACCTGTTAGGTTTTAGACCCTAGTTCTATAGATCAAATTGTAGAGGGTTCCGAGTGCTCCAATTTAATTTGAATGAATCGAATTTTTGTCGCTGGAAATTTTTATTTGCTTGGAACCTCTTGGGTCAAGGTAGGGATTTTTCCTACACTTCTTTATATACTTTTACTTGATTATATGGAGCTTAGAGTTGTATATAATTTAATTAGAATTTTTGAAAAAATTGTGATTTATTTGCTTAAAAGGGAAATTTTGAGAAAATTAAAGAGTTGATGCTCAAATTGCAAAAATGTAAACTTGGAATATGTTTGTAAGGTTATGAAAGAGCTATGTTTTAAATTTGAACAAAAACAGACTTCGATTCGATCGGTTTTGAAATTTTTACCGGTTTGCGACCAAAAGAGCATTTTTAAAGAAAAACAAAATAATTATGTTTAACTTTTGGGGCTTTTGATCAAAATAGGATGTCATAGTTGAATAATGCTTGGAGAATGAGTTTGGAAAGAAAATGATATTTTCTTGGGCATTAACAGTATTATTTTGCTTAATGTATCTGTTGGAATAAAATCGACACGGTTATAAATGAACCTTGAGAGGTTACCGGACGTGATTGTGATATGAAAACTAGTGTAGTTGTTCATATTTGATGAGATGTGGAATATATTGTATGCATTAGAATTTTTTGAATTTAATTGTTTAAATATCTGTTTAGAAATATTTGTTTTGGGCTATCGGTGGAGGATAGCCATGATTGTTGTAGAAATGCATGAGACTTAGGTAAATTGAACCACATTTCCTCATTTGTTGCATTGGACATTGCATTACATTCATTTAATTGAAAATGTATCTGTTTTTGAGAAATGTTTGGAAATATATTTGTTTGCGAAAAGATGAATACTTGGTGAATTTGGATAGGGGGTGTAGAACCGCGCAGTTAGGTGTCGAGCCTTCCAGTTTACTGGTAAAAATGACAGTGGTAGTACATTAGGGCCTACTTGCAGACACTTACCTAGAGATTCACAAAGCCTGTATTCATGTAACAGATATGGTTTAAAATAGAAATGGTTTTATATCTATTGTTGCATCTCAGCATTGCATGCTTTATAAAAAGAGAGATAAATTGTTTTATCATGCGCATGGCGTAAGCATACTCCTCTTTAGTCTTGTCATGGTCCATATGTTGTGTAGTGTATCTCTATTGAGCTGTGACTCACCCTATAAGGGAAACCATTTTAGGTATAGGTGATATGCCTCCGCCAAGGCACTGACTTGGGAGGACTCGGAGCTGAGGCTCCATTTTTGTTTTATTGTTATTTGTTGAATGTAAGCCCCGGGCTGTATTTGCGTTGAGTTAAAATTCCATTTTGTGTAACCAAGAATGTTCTTGGATAAATTTGTAAGCCTGTAGGGCATTTATTATCTGTTTGGCTTCCATTTCATACTTGCTGTAAAATGTATGCTTGGGATTGGAACTGGGGCATTGAGATGTGAACAGCATGTATTTGGCATTTGAGATTTAATGGAAATGGATGTATGGAATAGTTAGCTATATATATGTGTTTGTTTATCAGGTGAGTTTTGTTGCATAAATAGATATACCCTGCCCAATTTTCGGGGTGTTACACTGAGTGTATTCCACTTTTTACACATCTCTCTCTCTCTAAAAATATATTTTCCTCTCCCTTCTCTCTAAAAACCTTCACCAAACACCTTAAACTCTTGATTTCTTATCATCTATTGGAGTTTTGGTCCGACATGCTTCATTAAAGTTGGAGAACTTTTCGAGAGCTACATTGTGTGCAGTGGAGATCGGGTTTCGACACAGTTGGATTTGGGGCTTTCATCTCTTTTTCCTTCAAGAACTTGAGGTAGGGATTTTCTTAGAGTTATATATATATATATATATATTTACAAGATTTTGTTGATTTCATGGAACTCTCTCTCTTGTGGTATGGAAAGTTGATTTTGATTCAAAAGTATTGATGAGTTTAAAAATGGATTCACACTTATTTTCTAAAAGTTCTTGAGAGTTGAACTACATTATTAATGAAGGGTGTGTTGGAGAGATTCTTTCAAAAAAAAAAAAAAAATGGGGATTTTGTCTAGTTTGGTGAAAACCTAGAAATTTGGGAAATTCTTAGATAAGTATTAAAAACTTATAAAGTTTTGCTCCATGGGATGTTAAAATGAATGGATGATTGGAAATTTCTTACTTGTTGTCTATAATGAAAATTTCATGGAATGGGAAAAATGGTTGGAATTGAAATATGTTGTTCACAAAGTTATTATAGTCATGAAATGATAGAGTTGATGAAAATGCATGAAATGTGGTTACGTTGTTGCTCATTGATAGAAATTGGTGAGTATGGGTTTATCTTGTGAATTTGCATTGGAAAGAGAAATGAAAATTGTGATCACAAATGGGAGGATTGGAAAAGAAAGAATATCATGATGCATTGATGTATGTTGCATCGGTGTTTTAATTTATTTAGTTGCTAAAAATTCTGATTTTGAGATTTGAAAACATTTGCATTGAGAAAGGAATGTTGTAAAATAAGTTATCATTGAAATGTTTTGGGGTAAATATGTTGGTAAGTCCGGATAGGGGGTGTAGCTGATATTAAGTAAGTTGGCCTGAGTGTCCAGGATGAAAGACCGAAAACACGCGCAGATGAGGTACCATGTGCCTTCAGGTTAGCTACCGGTAAAGTAGGGGTTTGGTAGTGCTAGTTATGCCTACTTGCAAACACCAACTTAGGGATTACCTGAGTCGTATTTACCACCCCTTTGAATTTGATTTAAAATTTTAGAATTTTGTTGAAATTTTAAGATTTCATTGTGCATGATGATTTTTCAACAGATGAAGATGAGATTTTTTTTTTTAAGGCATGGCATGGCATGTGCATTTCAATTTATGAAACTTGTATAAAATGTATATACTTTGTTAAGAATTTCCTATTGGGCGTTATGCTCACCCTATGGGATTTTGGTGCAACTAGGGCGTGGATGTGTAGGTCGAGAGCACAAAGCTCTTGTTTTGTTGTGATTATATTTTGCAAGCCAACGGCTATACTTGTATAGGTTCGAGCAACTATTTTGTGTAACCGGGCTTAAGCCTTGGAATTTGTAGCCCTTAAGGGCATTTATGTATTTTTGATTGAATGTTCTACATGCTATAGATTCATGTGATAGGAATCGTTGAATGTATATTCGCACGTGGAACCATTTTGTAAAAACCTCATGATCATGTAATGCAAGCATTAGGGATTTATTCCGGTTCATCGTAAGGAGCAGTGGTTGATGTACTTTCATTATATATTAGTTTTGGGGAGTTACATTACCTGTTGAACAAATATCATACTAATCAATTCAAGCCTGATAAAATCTGTTTTAGCTTTGCCTAAATGTGTTTAACTAGTAATCTTTGCATGAAAAGACTATACTTGTAAAGTGAAGTCTTCTGGAAAACTAATGAAAGAAAATACTTGAGGATGAATCTATGCATTTGGATTTATCTTCTTTCACTCTATTGAATAGCATCTACTGTGGAACCTATTTAGAGTATAAGACAAGGTCAACATTGCATGTCGCAGCCTTCTTGAAGTACATTTAAATGAGAAAAGATGAATGCTATAGAGATAAAACACAATGAAAAATTGAAAAATAGCATACTATTAATTGTTGTAGGCATGTTGTTGAGTCATCCAATACCTTCATGATTAATCAGATCTCAAGCACCTGAGAGAAGAGAAACGATAATTAATCTCCAAACAATTTGATGGGATATAATACACAAGGAAAAGAAGACATATGTAACAAGTTGTATTGGCTTGAAAATTAGATTTCTGGTTCCAATTGAAGAATAATATAAAAATGATATTGTAAACCAGATGCACAGATCAAGAGTATCTATAAAACTCCATTAGGAGATACTAGTCTACCCAAAACTCCATTAATTGATCTATTCTCAACCCCAGCCATGGTTACAACTTAAAAAACTCAAAAGTTACATTTTCGTCAATTTTCATAAAATAAAAAGTAAAAAATAAATTAAAAAGGTTTATAGCCATAATGCTCTAAGTAGCATAATTGTTTAAAGAGAATAATGTGCTTTGACATTATGGAATTTGAAACCAACAACAAAATGGACTTTTCCTCTTTGGAGTCACAAAAGATGAGGTTTCGGTATCTTGAATATATGATTTTGGCAACAGAGATTGATTAAAACTTTAATTGATCACCTCTTCTGTATTTTTCTAGATGACACTAGTAATGAAAACCTAGTTGAATTATTTTACTCCTTAAAAATGCAAAAGAGACAGAAAATAGTTGAACTATCTAAAGCATTATTGATAGTTGCCGACCACGTAGACAACCATATTTGAATTGGTGCTTCTTGCTCCTATCCTTAACATTGCCAATTACTTCCTCAAGAATCCAAGTTTGACGAAAAAAACAAAATACAAAAACAAGTGAGAATTTGTGAATGATTATGAACAAAATACCTGCTCATGATTGCATTTCAATTTTAGCTCCTCTACCTCCATGTATACTCCCCTAGTTCCAACAAGAGTGTTTCTGATCACTTGCAACTGGGTACCAATATCATTAATCGCCATCCAATCTTTTGGTCATTCCTCTGAACAAGTGATTCCAACTTTAAGAATCAAGCACTCCTGAATTTTGTGACTATTAGCAGAGCTTTGATCTTTTTGTTTAAACAATCTTGGATTGGCAATAATGCTTGCTGCTTGTTCGGGCAAAGCAATCTTAACGAAGTTATGAAGACCCAAACAATCACAAAACATGTTATCTGTAGGTCTCTTCCCCGTGAACATCTCCAATAAAAGGATGCCATAACTATATACATCACCAAATGTTGACACCTCATTTCCCATGCCATATTCTACAATTCATGCATTAATATGTTAGGGACTAAGATTTGCTGATATTGGTACATCCACCCATTGATGGCACAAAATAATCACAAATTCAAGTAAACTACATGCCCCAACATGAGGAAAATAAAAAAAATATTTAATAAAATAAAAAGTCATAGTTTTAAAAGTCATTCATCCATCCATCCATTGTACTGTATGTGAGAGAAATACACTGAAAATAATCAGCGAAATATTTGTTATAGTGCACTGTGAGGAACAAAAGCAAAAAACCATCAACTCTGTTTCATTGATTAAAAGAGCATATTCATGGCCGCGTGAATTAAAAATAGATTCTATAGTGCAGTGAAGGCACAAAGGAAAACAAAGAACCTGAGAGGTATATTTACCAGCAGCAGCATAACCGACAGATCCTCTTATGCCAACAGAACTTGATTGGTTTGCTGAACAGTCATAGGTAGCTTCTGGAAGGAATCTTGCTAATCCAAAGTCACCTACGTGAGCAGTCATTTCATCCTCCAGAAGAACATTGCTTGGCTTGAGATCACAGTGAACGATTGGTTCTAAGCAATGATTGTGAAGATAATCAAGTGCAGAAGCAACATCAATGGAAATATCTAACCTCTGTACAAGATCTAAATTCCTTGAGTACTTATGTGCCTCATCTTCATTCTCATTTGCATGTAACCAATCCTCTAGGCTACCATTAGCCATAAACTCATAAACAAGAGCTTTGAAATCATTACTATGATAGTCAACACTTGAACATGCTGTGAGAACCTTGAGAAGATTTCGATGTTTCATGTGCCTCAAGGTCTCACACTCGGTGAAGAAACTCTTGGAAGCTCCAAGGTGTCAAAGGTTTAGTGCTTTCACTGCTACAACAATTCACCTTCACCAAGAACTCCTTTGTACACATAACCAAAACTACCCACACAGACCAAATTGGATAGAAGAAACCCATCAGTAGCTTTAAGTAGACTTTGGTATGACAATTTCAAAAATGAGAGCTCTAAATATTTGAAAGAATGTACTTTTTTAGTCTTTCTACACCAGCAAGGATACAGGAAACATATTAGAATTAGTCCTAGAAGCCCAAAAGATATGAGGATTATTAATTTCAAGCTCCGAGTAAATTTTTCCCTTTGGAACCCCTTGAAGTCGCAACTGTATAGCTGTAATTCAACTATATCCCCACAAAGCTTGTAGTTTCCCTTAACAGAAATAGATGTTACGTTCTCAAATATGCCACTTTCTGGTACCGCACCCTCATAATCATTGAATGATAGATTTAATTTTTTTAGAAGGGAAAGTCCTCTAAATAGTCTAGGATTTTTCCAGAGAAATTATTGTGAGAAAGATCTAACTCCTCCATACCTCTCAAATTACTTAAATATGAAGAAAGAATTCCCCAGAATTTGTTGCTCTCTATATGTGGTAATCTCAATTTTAAGCAACTACCAAGAGTGCGTGAAATTTCACCGGCCAACATGTTCTCAGAAACATCAAGTTCTTCTAGATTTTTTAAAATTCCAATTTCCGTTGGAAGGGAACCAGTCAAATCATTACGAGATATGTATAGATACAATAACGATGAGAGACTGAGAACTTCACTGGGTATGGTACCGCTAAGATTGTTTTGAACAAGTCTTACTTCTTGTAACATTTGGCATTTCCCCAAGCTTGAAGGGATTCTGGCACGAATATTATTGTTGTATAACATAAGATTTGCCAACACAGTTAAATTTCCAAAAGACAATGTGATATCCCCGTAGATCATATTACCTGAGAGATCCAATTTCTGTAGCTTTTGAAACTTTCCACCATCAGCAAGAATGTTACCTGTGAAATTGTTGTTTGACAAGTCAAGAAGCTTCAAATTGATTAGATTCCCTATCCCGGTCGGGATGATCCCAGCTATTTCATTGTATATTAGTTTACCAAGATTAGTGGATAAATTGCCAATTGATTCAAGCAACAATCCTCCAAAATTGTTGTTGCTCAGATCTAGATCGTACAAATTTGTCACATTGGTCAAAGAATAGACAAAGCTCATGTTGTCAGCTTCCCCGGTTCCTAAACCATTGCCATGAAAATTTAACAGCTGAAGATCATGCAGTTTATTCAAAGGAGGAACTTTTCCAGTAAATTTATTACCGGCCAAGCCAAGGCGACGTAGTTTAGTGGCATTAGACATTGAAACAGGCATGGATCCAGTAAATGAGTTTGTACCAACTTCAAAGACACTAAGATTGGGAAGAGTAATTCCTAGGTCCCAGGGAAGGCTCCCTTGAATTTGGTTCATTATGACATTAAATTCTGTAATAGACGAGAGATTAAAGATTGAGAAATGAATGGTACCAACCAACCTGTTAATCTTCAACAGAAAAACTTCCTAGTTTGTCAATCGACCCAGATCATCAAGTATGTCACCACCAATACTATTTTCTTCTGCAACAAATTCAGTAAGAGATGATAGATTCCCAAAAGAATAAGGTACACTACCTTGTTTCTCTCAATGTACAGTCTCTTTAACTTAGACAGAGAACCCAGCTCCACTGAAATTTTCCCTCCCAACCTTTGCCAGAAAATTCAAGAACAACTAAGACTATTGTTACTCAATGATAGTTCGTTGAGAAAGCTCAGATTTCCAATGTGAGGCGAAATGAAGCCTGTTAATTTTCGATGATCTAAGTTCAACACAATGAGCCTCTGGTTGGAGCAGCCACATGTTACACCAAACCATTGACAGAAGTGGATTGATTCATTCCACGAGTTGAGTGTATTGGAAACGCCAAATTAAGTTTGAAAATCTATTGTGTTTTGCACTGTTTTAAAGAATTTTCAATCTGTTCTCTCACTTTGAAGAATGAATCAGAGCATCAAGTTTATTATTTAGAGTTCTTTCCACTCTGCCCTTAATTTTTGTTACTTTATTTATAGTGCTTATCCCCATCTGTTAACTATGCATAATCATTACAGCATGATTTAATCAAGTTTATTATTATGTGGGAGAACAGAAAACCAATCACTTTGGTTTCAATTTTGTGAATTTAATTTTTTTTAAATTGGGTTTTTTATTTTTTTTATTTTTAGTGAATGTTTAAATATTTTAAGAATTTTTTTTACTTTTTAGATACACTTAATATAAATACAATTAAAAAGTATAATATTTGTGATTTTTTTTTTAAAAAAAATCAGTAAATATCAAAAATACAAAAACAAAATACAAAAATTCAGTACATTTTTGTATTCTTGTGTATTTATTAATTTTTAAAAAATATTTTATTTTTTAAGTACATCTAGGTTAGATACATCTAAAAATTTAAAAAAATTGTTTACAATATTAAAAAAATTTACTAAAAATAAAAAAATACAAAAAATAAAAACTTAATTTTTAGAAAATTGAATTCAAAAATTTTAAACCAAAGTTTTATCTGTTCATCCGTGAATCAAACCAAACTTATGAAACATTTCTTATGCTTTTCTCTTCCTTTCTTCTACTGTTTAACTACTTTGTGAATTCATTGGCTCTTTTTGTTTGCAACCAAACAAAATCTTGGATTAAACAAAGGTTCAATTGATAAATAAAGGCTCTAGCACTATCGGTAATACATTAAATAAATAAATGCATGAGTAAAATATAAGAACACCCAATAAGTTTAGTGGAAGAAAAAAACTTTACTAAAAACGTTTTAATCTATAGTGCTTGTTAAAAACGTTTAATCTATAGTGCCAAAGTGTTTGGATAAGGAGTTTTTAGTCCAATTCGGCCCAACCTGTCCATTTATAAATATTTATTTAAATTTTATATTATTTAGTTACAAAATAAACTAAATGCCCTTTTAGTGTTCAGTAAAAAAAAAATTCCCCTAAATTACGTCATAATTTTTACTTGATAAGTTTGTCTAGACTAAATGATCTTGATAATTAAAAAAAAAAAATTCAATTTTGTTTAATTTTTTTTTTTACTAAAGACAAAAATGAGTCAAATTTATAAAAAAAAATTGAACTATTTTTGTCTTTACTATTTATTTAGTTATTTATTTTTAAAATTCAAAAGATTGTCCAGGCTGAACAAACTTAACAAAATTTACATATAAATCCCATCTGAAAAGATGGTGATCAGTTTAGTTTCAAGAATTTTTTTATAGACCAGTCAGTCTAATTGATTATGGAAATATAGATTTAATATATTATTTGGAAATTGAATTATATCCTTATTTCTATTGAGTTTCATTCTTTTTTTCTTCTTTTTTTTTTCTCCTTTTGTATTAGAAAGATAAGATAAACAACATATGAGAATCAAATTTGGAATAATTTTTTATATGCGAATCTTTTTTATTTGAAATGACTTGAAATGTGATATTTTTCAACATTTCAAAAAGAGTACAAAAATGATTTGAAATATGAAATTCTTCAAACATTGAAAAAGATGTGAGATTCTTCAAACATTTCAAGATGAGTACGAAAAATCCTTAGTAAGTTTTGAGCAAATGTATAATTTCAAACTGTAATACTCTAATATAACACTTAAACATAATATTTCAATGTAACACTTCAAAAAAAATTTTGGTGTACTTTTCCCAAATGTAACACAATATAATACTCTAAAAAGACTTTTTAGTGTAACACACAAAAAACTCCTTAGTATATTTTTTCCAAACATAACACTCGAAAAAAAAAAATTTGTGGGATTCTTTAGATCATTCCTAATAGATGTGGGATTCTTTAAACCATTTCAAAAGGAGTACAAAATTTCTTAGTAAGTTTTGAGCAAATGTACGGTTGGAAAAAGTACACTAAGAATTTTTTGGTGGTTTTTGTGTATGTTACATTGGAGTGTTACGTTTGGGATTACATTAATTGAAGTGTTATGTTTGTGATTACATTAATTTGAGTGTTATGTTTGGAAAAATTACACTAAGAAGTTTTTTTGAGTGTTACATTGGAGTTACGTTTGGCAAAAATACACTAAGAATTTTTTTTGGAGTATTACGTTATTAGAGTGTTACATTATTGCAGTCATGTTCTATTTGATATATTTTAAAATATGAACGGTTCGAATTATCAAAATAGGCCTTGAAATGGATCCATTTCGCCGCACAACAGTTGCTGATGCACGAGTTGTGCAACAACATTCCCAATTCCTACAACATTACATTTGGAAAAAGTACACTCATAAGTTTTTTTTTAGTATTACATTGGAGTATTACCTTATTCGAATATTACATTTGAATGTTACGCCCTTATTTGTAATGTGGGATTGTTCCAAAATCAAAGAAAATGCAAAACCTCTATAGTGCGAATTGTCCAAATATATAATTTCACATTTGGATAAACTCACTTTTATCCTTCAAAAATTAAACCCAAACATGTAAGTGACTACCTTTTGTATAATTTCAACTTTAATGGGACATTTGGGTTCATAAGAAAAAAAAGACGGACTAACCAGTTTACGAGATCACATTTTGAGATTTATTGATACTTTACCCAAAAATAAACTACTTTAACTAAAAATAAAAATAAAAACACTAAAAATGAAATAACCTAAAATAAGGCAACGTATAAACTACAGTGAATATATCAATATTTCCCCTTCCATAATTACTGGTATTCTAATCTTTACTAGTAAAAAACTTTAGACTAAGTTCACTTTTTTGTTGAATTTTTAGAATTTGGCAATAAAAACTTCTATAGTAATTTAACCTAGTTTTATCCATTTTATGTGCATAGTGATTCAGTAATGGTAAGGATTAAAAACTCTAGCACAAAAAAATACTAAGAAAAAAGATGTGTGAATTAAACTTGCTATTTGTTGGGTCAATCCCACATCGACCAGGGAGGGACTCCCACTTCCACCTTATAAGCGCACTGGCCACTTCCACCTGTCAATAGGCCTTTTCCCCCGAGGAGGAACAAAACCGTAAGGCTCCGGCCAAAGCGGACAATATATTGACGGGGCGCGAGAGGACAGGCGTCGCGAAATTTGGCTCTAGAAGAAGGGTTGTCTGGCAAACTCTCCCGCTGTTGTGGCCGAGTCCGCGGGGGGGTTATGTTGGGTTAATCCCACATCAACCAGGGGGGGATTCTCACTTCCACCTTATAAGCGCACTAGCCCCCTCCACTTTTCAATAGGCCTTTTCCCCGAGGAGGAACAAAGCCGTGAGACTCTAGCCAAAGCGGACAATATATTGATGGGGTGCCCGGCAGACCGGGCTGCAACAGCGGGAGGACAAGAGTCACGAAATTTGGCTCTTTCGCGACGCTTGTCCTCTCGCACCCCATCAATATATTGTTCGCTTTGGCTGGAGCCTCACGGTTTTGTTCCTTCTCGAGGGAAAAGACCTATTGACAGGTGGAGGTGGCCAATGCGCTTATAAGGTGGAAATGAGAGTCCTCCCCTGGTCGATGTGGGATTGACCAAACATAACCCCCCAGTAGACTGGGCCGCAACAATGGAAGAGTTTGCCAGACAGCCCTCCTTCTAGCGCCAAATTTCATGACACTTGTCCTCTCGCGCCCTGTCAATATATTGCCCGCTTTGACTGGAGCCTCACTGTCATGACCCGAACACGCCCCTATGGGTTAAGGACATAACCGGCCAATAATCCTGTGATTACCTACGGCCTCAGACTAAAACAGACATAACTCGTCAGAGTGAAGGGGCCAAACGGAAGCAAAAATTTAAAACTTTGTCCATAGAGCCGTGCTTATATGCACATTAAACAAACCATACTCATATACGTTAATAACTCACATCAAAAGTACAGTAGCATAAACTTCTTTACAGACAGGATCATCTAAACTGAGCCAACCCATAACAGACTATATACAAATATACACAAAGTCCTTGCCAACAAGACAAAACGTAAATGCATAACAAAATGGCAAGAATGGGTCTCGTGCGTGAGACATAAGGCTGACTCTCCAAAACTCGTGTTGTTCATGGCAGACTTCACTGGGGCTGGGTTTGGACTTCTCTTGGCTCACCTACAAACACATGAATGAGCGTGAGCGATAGCCTAGTGAATAATATCAAATACAGAAGTTACATAACAATGTAGAACAACAGGTTCCAAACGGCCTTGGGCCCAATTCATATTTCTATTTAACAGATATATAACTATACGAATTTCAAATCAAGTGACTTGTAGTTTCAACATTCTGGCCTTTGGCCCATTCAGATTTCCATTCATGTCAAAACGGCCTTCGGCCCACTCATTCATGTCAAAACGACCTTCGGTCCATTCATATAAGTCAAAACGACCTTTGGTCCATTTAT
Source organism: Camellia japonica (assembly GCA_030407325.1). Taxonomy (NCBI): domain Eukaryota; kingdom Viridiplantae; phylum Streptophyta; class Magnoliopsida; order Ericales; family Theaceae; genus Camellia; species Camellia japonica. Next base: position 60,792,461 of record JAPPVO010000032.1, read on the forward strand.
ATATGTCAAAACAACCTTCGGTCCGTTCATTTCTATCAAAACAACCTTCGGTCTATTCAATTCTATCAAAATGACCTTTGGTCCATTTATGTTTATCAAAACGACCTTTGGTCCATTTATGTTTATCAAAACGACCTTTGGTCCATTCATTTATTCATGTCAGACTTTTGCCCACAATCCCAATTAGTAACTCATAAAGCTTATAAGGGAATAAACAATTGGACATTCACAAGCATTCGAATATCGATATTACTCACAGTGATCGGCTTGTGGGTTTGCCCCAGAGCTTGACCCTACACATTTCATGAACACAAAAGGGTCACTAACAGTTCAATCCGTTCTTTAATTCACATATTCCTCTTTAGGCTTTATTCTTATCTCATTAACTCATTTACAATGCTTAACACATGCCTAAGAGTGCTTGCAAATGAAAGAGAACAGAAAACAAAACACAGAATGCGAAAACAAAATTTCAGAAAACAAGGTCCCCGCTCGAGCGTAGACTCCCCCGCTCAAGCGGACCCTTAAGGCCTGCAAAAGTGCTGGTTGCATGAAAAATGCGCTCGAGCGTGGAATAGAGCGCTCGAGCGGAAGGCCTGTCTACAAAAGCTCCACGCTCGAGCGTGAGATATTCCGCTCGAGCGGACATCCAACTCTGCAAAAAGTGCTGGGAGCACGAAATTCACGCTCAAGCGGAGGGTTTCCCGCTCGAGCGGACCTCAAATTTCTGGAAAACTCAGAATTGCATTCTTGAGCTTCATTTCGACTTTCCAGCCACAATACTTGCATGCAATGGCTCAAATCCCAAATATAATCATACTAACATGGCACCAATGCAAGATTATAATATTATGGAGCTCAATTTCTTGATTTATCTACACGCATGTCCCAAAATATGTCAAACTCAACACCGACATAGCAAACTCATGCATTCAAGCTCATATCTTCTCAAATTGTACATGCATGTGATGAATTAGCCACATTCTCAACTTAGATAACACAAACGGTGATCAAGACATGAGTTTCCTTTAACATTTCACATGGATTATACACATTTGTGCTCAAACATGCAATATCAAGGTGATTTCCTCCATGCATGCACATATTAAGCTTCAATTCAACAAATACAACCCAATTTCATTTCAATCTTACTCTTGATCACCAAATTAGCTTGAACACACAAAATTACAAACTATAATCCAAGAATTACTCACCTAGAAGCTTTGATCTTCTAAGCTCTAGTCAATTCTTGAGCTAAATCTCCAAGATTTCCAAGCTTTAGGCCAAATTAGCACAATTCTCTCCCTTTCTCTCACTATGGCCGGCCCTCTCTCTCTCAATTGTCTAACTCAGATTTTTGAGTTCCAAAGAGTAAAAGGAGAGTGTAATGCTAACATACAACAAGCCCCACTAGCATATTATTTCAATATAAAATATTTGGGCACTTAATTCATCAATTTAATCAGTTTAATCTGACCAGAATCAATTTCTAATTAAATTTCACCGTAGGCTCTAAAAATTATGCCAATCACGATGGCGTAATCAATTTCGGGTTCTGTGGCCGATAAGGTTCTCAATTTAATTTCCGAAGCGGATTATTCCAACAGATATTCCTACGGTGAACAAATAGAATTTCAAAATCACATATATTCACATAACGACACATAAAATCATGCTAAACACATAATCACACTCAAATTAAGGACCAATTAGCGTACTACGGAACAGGGGTATCACAGTCTTCCCCCCTTTAGGAAGTTTGGTCCTCCAAACTTAAGTTACCTTCATCGGGAAACAAATGTGGATAGCGTGGTCGCATCTCCTCCTCTTTTTCCCCTGTGGCATCCGTCCCATAGTGCTCTTTCCATTCCACTTTCACCATTGGGATGGACTTGCTTCTCAATTGTTTCACTTGCCGATCAACAATCCATTCCGGCCATTCAGCATATTCCATATTTTCATCAATAGCAACCCGGTGATAATCAATCACCTGAAACAGGTCTCGGAGGTAACCCCTCAACATCGACACATGAAACACATTATGGATTTGCTCGAATCCCGGCGGCAAAGCAACTCTATAAGCAACTGGACCAAGCCTCTCCAAAATCTGAAACGGCCCAATGTAGCGGGGCGACAACTTCCCCTTTTTCCCAAATCTGACTTGGCCTTTCATCAGAGAAACACAGATGAACACATGGTCACCAACCTCATACTCAAGAGGTCTTCTCCGAACGTCTGCATAATTCTTTTGTCAGTCCTGAGCTGTTTTGAGCCTTTGACGAATAGTCTTGATTTTCTCAGAAGTGTCTTGCACAATTTCTAGCCCAAGCAAAGCTCTATCCCCGACCTCTATCCAACAAATAGGTGATCTACACCTCCTACCATACAAAGCCTCGTATGGTGCCATACCGATGCTGGAGTGGAAGCTGTTATTATAAGCAAACTCTGCAAGTGGCAAATAGTCTTCCCAACTCCCCTGAAAATCCAAAGCACACATGCGAACTTCCAAAGTTTGTATCGTTCGTTCTGACTGCCCATCTGTCTGTGGATGGAATGTAGTACTGAATCTTAGTTCTGTTCCCGTAGCTTCCTGCAAACTCTTCCACAGTCTAGACACGAATTTCGGATCTCTATCCGACATAATGGATACCGGAACTTCGTGTAAACGGACAATGTAATGACCCCAACACGTATGGTGTAATTATTCGTAATTAATTATGTGATTAGATGAATTAATTGAAGAACATCTGTTGAATTTAGAAAAAAAAAAATATCTGTTGATGCTACAACTTCGGGACTGAAATTGATGACCGTAATGGGTTCGGAAAATGAAATTGAGCATGCCTATGTGATACCGGGAATTTTTAGAACCGACTGGGGAAATAAATTGAAGACTGAATTTCGTTTGATTCGTTAAGCCTTGTTTGGCCCAAGTTATTGGCACAATTGTTTAGTTAATGTAAGGGCCTTGTTTGGCTTAAGTGTTTTGGGACAATGGGTTATTTATGATATATATGAATTAAGTTAAGGCTTGACCTCATTTGACTCAACAAATCTGAGGAGAGAGAGAGAGAGAAGAGAATTCGTGAGAGAGAGAGAGAGACCAAGAGAAGAAGATAGAAGAGAAGAGGAAATCAAGTTTACATTCTCTCCTCTTAAAGAATCAAGGTAAGGATCTTCTCTTATTGTTTAAAAGAAGGTTGATGCATGCATGTTCATGTTAAACAAGAGGATTAAAAAGGAGAATGTATGTGTAATTGGTGCATGCATGTCATGCATTTGTGACTATCTGGCATATTGAGGTAGAACCTCCATGGATGTAAGGAAATGAAGCTTTTAAGTGCATGTGTATGGTTTTCTCCATTTTGCTTCAAGTTGATCTTGTATACACAATGCATGTGAATTTTGCTTAAGGAATAATGAGTTGAGATAGTGATTTTCAAGGTTGCATGCCCAGAAAATGAGATTGGGAGGGTTGAATGTCGATTTGAAGCTTGAATCTGCAACCTGGGAACCCAGAATTTTCACAGTCCGCTCGAGCGGGGGATTGGACGCTCGAGTGGGGATTTCGCACATCCAGTATCTCAGTCACAGTTGTAGTCCGCTCGAGCGTGGGTTTGGCCGCTCGAGCGGGGAAGCTTTTTTTTTCAGAAAATTTCAGGAAAAGTTTGGGAAGTTTGGGAAGATGTTTTACATAATTTTAACATGTTAATTGCATCTTTTAGCATCTCATGAGCATGAATTAAAGTAAAGAGAGATTAGAATGAACATGAAATGAATATGAAAGAGAATGAGCATGAAACGAATATGAAAAAATGTGAAAGAAGAAAGAAAATGGCATAAATTATGTGAATTGAAGATGAATGATAAGAAATGTATTATAATGTTGTTAATTGCAGGTCAAGAGGTGAAGACCGTGCAACCGGTTTTGGGAACCCACTATAAGTAACATTTCTGTAAATGGTATGTTCTTATGAAGTATGTTCAAAAGTGATATGTTATGACATGTTTTGAAATGATAATGTTTTCTGTGAACGAATGTCCTATTTGCGAACCTAGTATGGCCTCCATGGTTAGTTGAAGTCGTAGGGGACGACATAGAAGTGCAGGCCCATGCGCTTAAGTCATGGGGGACGGCATGGAAATGTAGGCCCATGACCAGTTACGAGATCTCGGTATGTGTTTAATCGGTGTCCGGGACCGGTTATTCTAGTCGTTGGACGACAAATGTTATGTTATGTTATGTTATGATTCTATGGAGTATGCCATTATGTATATTCTTATGAGATGATTATGATTATATTGACGAATGTTACGTTTTACGGATTATATGAAATGTTGGAGTTCGTTCACTAACCCCTTTACGTTAATGTTACTTGCTGAGCTTTAGCTCATTGTTTGTATATATGTATTTATAGGTGAGCCTTCAGGGAGTCAAGCCTAGGCGGAGTTCAAGCCGAGCCGCCGTTTTGAAGCCTAACCAGAGTTTTGTGTGCCTCCGAGTTGGGGCTAGGCCTGGAAGGCCGTATGAGTTACGTTTTGACTGTATATGTGGCGTGAGCCTATGATGTATGTTATATGTACGATCTTATCGTGATACATGTTATGTAAAGTTAGTGGGTGAATTAACACTTTTGGCATGTAAATGTATGTTCATATAAATGCACAGCTCTTTGGACTATTAGTATTTTGTTTTCGCTTCCGCGAGCCCCGTTTATTTATGTTATGTACAGAAAGGCCTGTGGTAATCTAGGATTACTGGCCGGTTACGATGCCAAACTTTTAGGGGCGGGTTTGGGTCGTGACAGACAATCTCATCAACATAAATGGTAGCCAATCTATAAGCAGTAAATGTAGTTTTGACAGGCAGAAAATGTGTAGATTTAGTCAGTCTATCAACTACAACCCAAACAGAATCCACACCTCGAGAAAGTCCGAGGTAGGCCAACAACGAAATCCATAGTCACATGTTCCCACTTCCATTCAGGAATAGAGAAAAGTTGAAGTAGACTGCCTGGTTTCTGATGTTCAGCCTTAACTTGCTGACACTGAAGGCACTTGGACACATATTCTGCAATCTCTTTCTTCATTTTAGGCCACCAATAGGTTTGTTTCAAGTCCCGATACATTTTATTGTTACCCGGATGCATAGCAAATACGGATCTGTGGGCTTCATCTAGGACCCTCTTCCTTAGTTCCGGGATATCAGGGACACATGGTCGGTTTCGGAATTTCAACACTTCATTCTCAATGCCAAACTCTACTTTCGGACTTGTCTCAAATTCATCAATCACCTTTCTGAGGAACTCGTCCTCTTTCTGTTTCTCTTTGATTTCATCAACAATGGTCGGCTCGGCGGTAATAGCGGATATCAATCCGCCCTGCCCACATACTATTACTTCAATTTCTGACCTCTCAAAGTCTTGCAAAATTTCCCTTTGTTCTGTAAGTAAACAAGCCATACACCCTGTTGATTTTCTGCTCAAGGCATCAGCAACTATATTGGCTTTCCTGAGGTGGTACTGAATCTCAAGATCATAGTCTTTGATCAGTTCAAGCCATCTCCTCTGTTGCATATTCAGTTCTTTCTGTGTAAAGAAGTATTTTAGGCTCTTGTGATCTGTGTAGACTTCACACTTTGCCCCATACAAATAATGCCGCCAGATTTTCAAAGCAAAAACAACTGCGGCCAATTCCAGGTCATGCGTTGGATAATTCTTCTTATGTGGCCTCAACTGTCGGGAGGCGTAGGCAATAACTTTTCCACTCTGCATTAACACACAACCCAAACCTTTATAAGACGCATCACTGAAGATTACAAAGTTTTCCGTACCTGAAGGTAGTGTCAAAATTGGTGCAGTGGTCAATCTTGTTTTCAGTTCTTGAAAAGCAGATTCTTTTTCATCATTCCATTCAAACGGTTGCCCTTTACGTGTCAATTGGGTAAGAGGCACGGCTAGTTTCGAAAAGTCCTTCACAAACCTCCGGTAGTACCCAGCTAAGCCCATAAAACTGCGAACCTCTGTCACATTAGTTGGTGTAGGCCAATTCACAATTGCCTCTATTTTCTGCGGGTCCACTGAAATTCCTTCCTTGTTGATCACATGCCCTAAGAAAACAACTTCATCCAACCAAAACTCGCATTTCTTTAGTTTAGCAAATAATTTCCTTTCTCGAAGTATTTGTAAAACAGTCCATAAATGATGTTCATGTTCAAGTCTATTTTTGGAATATATCAAAATATCATCGATGAAGACTACGACAAACTCATCAAGGTAGGTTTTAAAAATTCTATTCATCAAGTCCATAAATGCTGCCGGAGCATTAGTCACTCCAAATGGCATAATAAGAAACTCAAAATGACCATACCTCGTTCTGAACGCTGTTTTCTCGACATCCTCTGCCTTAACTTTCAGCTGATGATACCCGGATCTCAAATCAATCTTAGAAAACACCTGTGATCCCTGCAACTGGTCAAATAAATCATCAATACGGGGTAAGGGATACTTGTTCTTTATCGTTACCTTGTTCAATTCCTGATAATCGATGCACAGGCGCAAGGTACCATCCTTCTTTTTCACAAATAACACCAGTGTACCCCAAGGCGAAGTGCTAGGCTGGATAAACCCCTTGTTAAACAGGTCTTGCAACTGTTCTTTCAATTCTTTCATCTCGGCAGTAGCCATTCTGTAGGGAGTCTTAGAAATAGGCTGGGTGCCTGGCACAGTCTCAACAGTAAACTCTATCTCCCTGTCTACCAATTCCCCTGGTAATTCATTTGGGAACACATCTGGGAATTCTCTAACAAGAGGAATATCATTCAATTCAACATTCACAGATTGTTCAGTCAACACATAGCACAGATAACCCTAGCACCCCTTCCTGATCAGTTTACATGCTTTCATTGCAGATATCAAATAAGGTGGAGGCACTACCCCATTACCCACAAACACAATTTCTTTTTGTTCTGGTGGTTTAAATACAACCCTTTTTGTCACACAATCTATTGTGGCACAATACTTGGTCAACCAATCCATGCCCAAAATTACATCAAAATGTCTAAAGTTCAAGGGCAATAAATCTACATATAAGGTAGCATCCTCAACATGCATGTCACAAAACTGATATATATAGTCACATAACACAGATTCCCCCGATGGAGCAGACACACACAACAAATATGGCAACAACTCTAGGGGTCTTTTCAGTCTAGATGCAAATGTATATGTCATAAATGAGTGTGTTGATCCAAAATCAATTAATACAAAGGCATCCTGATTACATATTGAAATGGTACCTGAGACAATGGCATTGGCATTCCGTGTATCGCCCGGAACAAGCGCAAAAACTCTCCCCTGTCTTACGGTATCCCCGGTAATAGCGGATCTCAAAGTATTTCCCGGCTTTGGAACTGATCCAGTGGAACTAGCTGCTATCTTTCCACCATTTTGATTACACTCTCGGGCCATATGCCCTTGTTTCCCACACTTGAAACAGGCTCCTGATGCACGGTAACAGACTCTACGGTGCCTTTTGCTACATATATTGCACATGGGAGCTGTGTCTCGGGAAGAATTTGAAGTAGTGGAGGAGCCCGTGTTTTGCTTTTTCAGAAATTTCTTCTTCGAAAAGAAGCCTTGCCTTTTGTTACCCTTCCATTCTATTACTGGCTTAGCTTGTCTAGCTATATTAGCCTCTGATATGATGGCCCTATCAAGCACCCCAATGTAGGTTTCCAACTTTAGAACATTCACCCTCTCTAGGATGTCACTACGGAGTCCACCTTCAAAGTGTCTTGCCTTCTTATAATCGGTGTCAATCACGTGTGGTGTAAACCTGGCCAATTCAGTGAACTTGGCCTCATACTCAGCCATTGTCATGCTATCTTGCTTAAGTTCCATGAACTCGGCTACTTTCCTATCCCGAACGCATTGCGGGAAGTACTTGTCATAAAAGATCTCCAGAAATTTTACCCAATCCACATCTTTATGATTTTCTCGCATCAACATCCACCATCTTCTTGCTTCGTCTTCTAGCATAAAAGTGGCTAGGAGCACTTTCTGAGTCTCTGAACAGGGGAACACTTCAAATAATTTCTCAATGCCGAGGACCCACGCTTCGGCTTTCAACGGATCTAATCCCCCGTGGAACTGTGGTGGTTTCATTTTCTTGAATTCCTTGGTGAGAGCTATTATCCGATCATCATTTTGATTATCTGGCACGGGTGGTGCCGGAGGTAGAGGTGGTGGGTGTGGTTGCTGCCACTGTTGTTGCCACTCCTGTTGCTGTCTCAAAGCTTCTGCCATTTCTTGGATCAATCTTTCCATCATGTCTATTCTGGCAGTAGAGGACTCCTCTATCTCATCACCTCTGGTTCTCACCATCTGATTAAACTTACATTATATTTCACACAAAAGATTCACAAATATGTATACACTAAGAGTACACATATTCAAATAATTACAATGCAAGTAAATTACAACTTATAGTACATAATTACTCAAATCAAAACACTTAAGCATATTCTTGATGTTTTCACAGTTCGCATCAAAATAGTTAAGCATATTATCAATGCCTCCAAATTCATAGTTATTACATGAATGCATCCTAGATCTTATCTAGACGCGTATTGCTCTTTTGGACAAGTGTATGAGTTATTAACTCGTACTCTGATACCACTCTGTCATGACCCGAACCCGCCCCTATGGGTTAAGGACATAACCGGCCAGTAATCCTGTGATTACCTACGGTCTCAGACCAAAACAGACATAACTCGTTAGAGTGAAGGGGCCAAACGGAAGCAAAAATTTAAAACTTTGTCCATAGAGCCGTACTTATATGCACATTAAACAAACCATACTCATATACGTTAATAACCCACATCAAAAGTACAGTAGCATAAACTTCTTTACAGACAGGATCATCTAAACTGAGCCAACCCATAACAGACTATATACAAATATACACAAAGTCCTTGCCAACAAGACAAAACGTAAATGCATAACAAAATGGCAAAAAATGGGTCTCGTGCGTGAGACACAAGGCTGACTCTCCAAAACTCGTGTTGTTCATGGCAGACTTCACTGGGGCTGGGTTTGGACTTCTCTTGGCTCACCTACAAACACATGAATGAGCGTGAGCGATAGCCTAGTGAATAATATCAAATACAGAAGTTACATAACAATGTAGAACAATAGGTTCCAAACGGCCTTGGGCCCAATTCATATTTCTATTTAACAGATATATAACTATACGAATTTCAAATCAAGTGACTTGTAGTTTCAACATTCTGGCCTTTGGCCCATTCAGATTTTCATTCATGTCAAAACGGCCTTCGGCCCACTCATTTATGTCAAAACGGCCTTCGGTCCGATCATTTATGTCAAAACGGCCTTCGGCCTGTTCATTCTTGTCAAACAGCCTTCGGCCCACTCATTCATGTCAAAACGGCCTTCGGCCCACTCATTCATGTGAAAACGACCTTCGGTCCATTCATATAAGTCAAAACGAACTTCGGTCCATTCATACATGTCAAAACGACCTTCGGTCCGTTCATTTCTATCAAAACGACCTTCGGTCCATTCAATTCTATCAAAACGACCTTTGGTCCATTTATGTTTATCAAAACGACCTTCGGTCCATTCATTTATTCATTTCAGACTTTTGTCCCACAATCCCAATTAGCAACTCATAAAGCTTATAAGAAAATAAACAATTGGACATTCACAAACATTCGAATATCGATATTACTCACAGTGATCGGCTTGTGGGTTTGCCCCGGAGCTTGACCCTACACATTTCATGAATACAAAAGGGTTACTAACAGTTCAATCCGTTCTTTAATTCACATATTCCTCTTTAGGCTTTATTCTTATCTCATTAATTCATTTACAATGCTTAACACATGCCTAAGAGTGCTTGCAAGTGAAAGAGAACGGAAAACAAAACAGAGAATGCGAAAACAAAATTTCAGAAAACAGGGTCCCCGCTCGAGCGTGGACTCCCCCGCTCGAGCGGACCCTTAAGGCCTGCAAAAGTGCTGGTTGCATGAAAAATGCGCTCGAGCGTGGAATAGAGCGCTCGAGCGGAAGGCCTGTCTACAAAAGCTCCATGCTCGAGCGTGAGATATCCCGCTCGAGCGGACATCCAACTCTGCAAAAAGTGCTGGGAGCACGAAATTCACGCTCGAGCGGAGGGTTTCCCGCTCGAGCGGACCTCAAATTTCTGGAAAACCCAGAATTGCATTCTTGAGCTTCATTTCGACTTTCCAGCCACAATACTTGCATGCAATGGCTCAAATCCCAAATATAATCATACTAACATGGCACCAATGCAAGATTATAACATTATGGAGCTCAATTTCTTGATTTATCTACATGCATGTCCCAAAATATGTCAAACTCAACACCACATAGCAAACTCATGCATTCAAGCTCATATCTTCTCAAATTGTACATGCATGTGATGAATTAGCCACATTCTCAACTTAGATAACACAAATGGTGATCAAGACATGAGTTTCCTTTAACATTTCACATGGATTATACACATTTGTGCTCAAACATGCAATATCAAGGTGATTCCTACATGCATGCACATATTAAGCTTCAATTCAACAAATACAACCCAATTTCATTTCAATCTTACTCTTGATCACCAAATTAGCTTGAACACACAAAATTACAAACTATAATCCAAGAATTACTCACCTAGAAGCTTTGATCTTCTAAGCTCTAGTCAATTCTTGAGCTAAATCTCCAAGATTTCCAAGCTTTAGGCCAAATTAGCACAATTCTCTCCCTTTCTCTCACTATGGCTGGCCCTCTCTCTCTCTCTCTCTCTCTCAATTGTCTAACTCATATTTTTGAGTTCCAAAGAGTTAAAGGAGAGTGTAATGCTAACATACAACAAGCCCCACTAGCATATTATTTCAATATAAAATATTTGGGCACTTAATTCATCAATTTAATCAGTTTAATCTGACCAGAATCAATTTCTAATTAAATTTCACCGTAAGCTCTAAAAATTATGCCAATCACAATGGCGTAATCAATTTCGGGTTCTGTGGCCGATAAGGCCCTCAATTTAATTTCCGAAGCGAATTATTCCAACAGATATTTCTACGGTGAACAGATAGAATTTTAAAATCACATATATTCACATAATGACACATAAAATCATGCTAAACACATAATCATACTCAAATTAAGGACCAATTAGTGTACTACGGAACAGGGGTATCACACTCACGGTTTTGTTTCTTCTCGGGGAAAAAGTCTTATTGACAGGTGGAGGGGGCCAGTGCGCTTATAAGGTGGAAGTGAGAGTCCCCCCCTGGTCGATGTGGGATTGACCCAACATAACCCCCAGCAGACTCGGCCACAACAGCAAGAGAGTTTGCTGGACAGCCTTTCCTCTAGCGCCAAATTTCGCGATGCCTGTCCTCTCGTGCCCCGTCAATATATTGTCTGCTTTGGCTGGAACCTAACGGTTTTGTTTCTTCTCGAGGGAAAAGGCCTATTAACAAGTGGAGGGGGCTAGTGCGCTTATAAGGTGAAAGTGAGAGTCCTTCCCTGGTCGATGTGGGATTGACCCAACATAACCCCCAACGGACTAGGCTGCAACAGTGGGAGAGTTTGCCGGACAACCCTCATTCTAGCGCCAAATTTCGCGATGCCTATACTCTTACACCCAGTCAATATATTGTCCGCTTTGGCCGGAGCCTCACGATTTTGTTCCTCCTCAGAGGAAAAGGCCGATTGACAGGTGGAAAGAGGCCAGTGCACTTATAAGGTGGAAGTGGGAGTTCCTTCCTGATCGATGTGGGATTAATCCAACATAACCCCTAGTGGACTGGGCCGCAATAGTGGGAGAGTTTGCCGGACAGCCCTTCTTCTAGCGCTAAATTTCGCGACGTTTGTCCTCTCGCGCCCCGTCAATATATTGTCGGCTTTAGCCGATGCCTCACAGTTTTGTTCCTCATCGAGGGGAAGGGCCTATTGACAAGTGGAGGGGGCCAGTGCACTCATAAGGTAGAAGTGAGAATCCTTCTCTAGTCAATGCGGGATTGACCCAACACTATTTATAGTAATGATTTATGCTCAACTTGGATTTTAAGAAAAATTGTGCCTTTTCTTCTTTCTTTTTTTAGATTTGAAGAAAAACTGTGTATTTTAATTTGTAATTTTAAGATTATCACGTTAGGTATAACGTCAAGCTGGCATTTGACTCCCAACATAAAATTTTGACTACTAATCAATATTTTTGAGGGTGAGAAAGATTATGGTATTCACCCTTTAAAGTTTGTATATCATATTTATTTTATAATTAAAAATGAAAATAATATAATTTCATTACTAGAAAATTGATTTTTTGCGTCTATTTTTTTGCGACGGTCTATTTAACCGTAGCAAAAAATATATTATTTTCTAAATCTAGTTTATGTATGTGCTTTATTTCACTTATTTTCTTTTATTTATATTTACCCTAGTCAGCCTTGCTCAAACTCTCGACATCGCTCTCTTTCTCTCGCTTGCCCAAACACAGGTATGAATCACTCTTCCTCTCTTGATCTCTCAATATCTCTCGATCTCTCAATTCCTCTCTCTCTCTCTCTCTCGATCTCTATCGTCTCTCTCTCTGTATATATAATTGCTAGGGTTTAGATCGGTACATTCATCTGCCCTTCGCGATTTCTATTCTTCAATTTCTTCTTATGATCGATGCCTTCAATATCATTTGGAATTCTGTTCTTCGCGATTTCTTCATAGGTACGTGATTTCTGTTTTTCACTATTTCATTTCATGTAGTTTCAATTTCCAGCAAATAATCACTTTGTTCGCACTCTCTTCTTCTCTTCGATCATTGTATTTCGTCTTTCTATCTGCTTCTTATATTTCAATTGTTGTTCATTGAGGCCATAATTATATTTCAATTCTTGATAATTTTTATTGTAATTTTTATTGTGTTTTATTGAGAGATTCTCTGAGAGCAGTGGATTTGGGCCAAGGTTTTTCCCTTCTCTCTTTCATTCTTCTTCTGATTCAGGTATAATTTGCAAAGAATCAATTATAATTTTCGTTCTCCTAAGTTTCTGATTTCAATACAGCATACAACATGAATGTATGTTTTGATTTCATTATAATTTGCATATGTTGATTACAATTTCAATCTGTGTAGTGCTTTTCATTACAAGTTAGATTTGAATTTGATTTTCTATGTGATTTAACATTTTCAAAGTTCCCTGTATGTTTCATAATCTTTGTGATGTTAATTGATTGTGATTTGAATTGTAAGGTTAGCCTTTGGAGAAGCAACAAGACCAGATCCAGAATATTTATGAATTTGAATTTAGGCTTTCAAGGTCGCAGAAGCTTTGTAATGTTTGCTTGATTAGGTTCTATTTGAAACTAATTAATGTTCTTCGCAGCTTTCAATATAGTTAACTTATGCTACTTACAGACTCCAAGTGTGATGGAAAGTCATAGGAAGAGATTGTTAAACTTTGATCGGATGAGAACTGTATCAACCTTTTGTAAGAATTAATTGTCCAATGTACAAACCTTTGCAGAAATTGGGAGGATTTCTATAGCAGAGCCGGGAGATGTACTGGTTTAGCTGTGAACTTGTGTTGTAAGATTGGGACTTTACCTGCTTCTTATATTGGTAGTTTAGAACTTATCTATCAGAGCCAAATGTTTGAGATTTAGTAGTCCAAGGCCTGAAAGGTGGTTTGCCTGGGTGGAAGACTTATTCATTAAGAGGCTCTTATCAGTCATGGGGTTGTAGAAATGCATGAGGGACTAGGAGGAATTTGGTAAGAATAAAAGTTTATCAATGGCGTATGGTAGGAGATTAGATTAGGAAATGACATTGCATGCGGGTTAGAGTACGAAAGTATACCACGTTGTAGAAATTCATCTTCTTTGAAGTTGTTTTCATCTTTTATTTTTAGCTCTTGTATATGCCACTTCTTCAACAGTTTTTTTACCCCCCTAGATCATGATTTATCATGCTATTCTATAGCAAACTCTCTATCAATCTCTCTCTCTCTCTCTCTCTCTATATATATATATATATATATATATATATATTAACCCATAGACTTCAAATATTTTCTTTTACTATTTTTTTTCTCTTCAGTTAATTATTCAATATATGCTTAGAAGTAAGAAGTCACAATTTACGACAATGATACCAAATCTTGCATGCACCACATCTATAGGGAATATCTTTTGAAGAAAAATTTGTAGTCAAGCTTTAAACACAAAAATGGGTTAATTTTCTTATAGATGACATTTTCTACGGTGAAGTTAAAGTTTTTCAATTGATTACTTCTGAATTCTATTTCACTATTTAGTTGATGTGCTATTTGAGAGTGAGAGTTATTTTTTAATTGTTTTATTTTATAAAGAAAGCTATAATTGATATGTTGACCTGTCTTTTAGATTATTTGGCAGGGAATTTTGACAACTCTCTCCCAAAGCAATGAAGGCTACAAATATGATTATGCAACCGTACCATTTCTTGCTTAAGCTTTCAAGGTACAAGAAACTTATTTGAAATCTTGAGCAGATAAATCTTCATTTGTTTGGAAAATTGTTCTAATTTTGCTCTTATTTGAACCCTCACTGAGAGTTGGTTTTCCCTTTCCTTAATCCAGTAAGCCACTGATGTCACTTATGTTTGTAAACTACAGCTTGCATTTTCTGGTTTGCTTCTTTGGAGAGAGTGCCAAAATTCATCTCCTAGAAGGATGACTACAGAATGGAAGAGCGTGCATTTATACCCCATTCCTTCAATCATATATCTAATTCATAACAATGTTCAGTTTGCTACCTTGACTTATGTGGATACATCCACATATCAGATAATGCGTAATCTGAAGATTGTCACCACTGGCATATTGTTCAGGTGCTTCCTTGCTATTTGCCTGATGGCCTGGATCATATGAACTATCATGTTTTATATTTTTATTTCCTTGCTATGTTTTATTTATTTATTTATTTATTAATGAATTCTTAGTCTGCTTTCTCATTAGGATTTCTTAAATTATTTTGTTGATCCCATATTGCAGGCTATTCCTCCAGAGGAAACTGTCTTATCTGCAGTGGATGGCAATAGTTTTATTGGCTATTGGAACAACCACAAGCCAGGTACTAATGGAAAACTTTTATGATATTCCAGTTAATCTTCTCATTTATCTTAGAGGGGTATTTGGAGGCACCCCCATCTCATGGGTTATCAGGGATAAAACAGGAAGATGATTGGTTTTTTTGCTTGATTGTTCTAATATGGCCAGTCTTTTAAATGAAGTTTTTCTGATCTGATCCTTGGGTTATACTCCTCAAAAGAGGGCTCTGTTTTTGCCAGACAATGAGATCATAGATTCAGATAATGAAACCAATGTACTTTTTTTTTGCTATTTGACAATTTCTCTTTATGTAAAAAAAACCTTTTGCAAGGACTAGTTCCAGTGCATGTTATTTGTATAATCACATTCTTTCTCAGGTTTGGTGTGATTTTCAACATGGCACGGCTTATCCTGGATGATTTCACAGGTGGTTTTGAGAACAGACCATGGTGGCAACGCCTCTTAAATGGTTACAGTACTACAACATGGTTGGTGGTGTTAAATCTGGGATCAACTGGGTTGTTGGTTTCATGGTTAATGAAATATGCTGACAATATTGTGAAGGTAATTCCTCCATTTATATAATTTTTAAAACTTGTTACATGCACATTTGCAACTAGATAGTGTTGATTTTAAGTTTGTAACTAATTGATATTGCAGGATGCAAATTTAAGAGAGAGTTTGTTGGGATACTCTTGGTTGTGGGCAAATTTAAGAGAGAGTTTGTTGATATTGTAGGATGCAATATGGTTTCGAGATTAATTGTTGTTTTGAGTGTTGATTCTAGTATCCATTCTCATTTATTAATGTTACAGAGGTTGAAGGTTTGAAAAGAAAGCTAAATGGCAAACTTGGCGCAAATTCACCTGCTCTTCAGCCAGACTGGCAGGTATGGTTAGTTGAATAGTTTGTGTGAGTGCCAGTTCAGAATATAAATGGGCAACATACAAAAATTCCACTAGCAGTCAGTAGGGACACGTGAAATTCCATAATTTATATGTATTGGGTACATTTCGCTGCAAATTAATAACTGGATGCCATATTTTTTTTTCCCTTTGACTCCATTATGTGTTTATAATATATGATAGTCTTTAATGGATCCTTATTCTTGTAATACGGTCATGCCATTGCAGATAGGTCAGTGTGTAGCTGTCTGGTGGAGACCAAATTTCGAAACCATAATGTACCCATACTGCCCTCCCCATATTACAAAACCAAAGGTAAACTTGCCAAGTACAATGGAATTGCATTATGATTTTTTCATTTTATTTTGTTGTTTGACTGGATTGCTTCACCTCTCTTGTTTGCCTACTATTTTTAAGTTATAAACTTCTAGTTAATCATTTTACCTGGGTAATGCAGGAATGCAAGAAACTTTTCCTTGTTCACCTTTCTGAAAGAGAGTACTTTGCAGTGCCAAAAAATTTGAAACTTCTTGCTGTTCCGTTGTTTGAACTCTACGATAATGTTCAGGTATGGTAGGAAACAGAATTTTCCTGCTGTTAGAAGTTATGTGGGTGTAGACTACTCCAATGCATCATTTCAAATTTGCATTAAGATTTCAGTTTTGCCTCAATCTGGTTGTCAGAGTCAAATTTATGACTTCATTGCATTTAATCGTTGTCTGGAAACTGGAGGTTCCTTTCAGATCATTATTGACATTGATTTTCTAACATCTTCTGATATATATAGGAAAATCATATATAATAGAAATTAGTTGACAAAAATAAACACCAAATTTTTTTTTTTGAATTTAAAAAAATATTTTTGTCCCTAAAAACAGAGAACCATATGAAAATGCATGTTTTTTCATTTTGTTACCAAACTAATTTTTGAAAAGTTTTAGAAAACTAATTTTTGAAAAGTTTTAGAAAACAAAATTTGAAAACTCACCAAGTCCATTTCTGTAATATCCCGCCCCATGTTGGTTAGGTAGGAAAACTCCCTGTGTTATATATGTGAGTTAACATTCCTTCCAAATAACAACGCATTTTAACCCTCTAAAAAAAAAAAACGCATTTTAAAGCCGTGACCGTGAGTGCCTAGTCTAAATTGGACAATGTTGTTACAGTGCAGGATGGGGAGATCATAGTTTCTGTGGTGAATATCTCCTAATCATTTTTTCATTTAAAAAATCTTATTGCATCCACCTTGTTTATTTGTTGGCAGAGATATGGGCCGCTTATATCCACCATTCCGCAGCAGTTGTCTAGATTTCAGTTCAACATGATCCCTGCATAAATTTTGTGTACTCCACGAGCTTTTAGCAGGATAGAGAACCTCAAAGGAGAGTTTAAATTTATTTAGTTTTCAGTTCTGAATTTTGCAGATGACAGTCCCAATCTAGATTATGAGACACTCTAACCTTGAGGCATGGTAACTTGTTATTTGAATTGTGAATGTTTGGGAGATTGGGTACTTTTGATATCATCTTAGACTCTGGTGTTTTTAAGTTATGGCAACAATCTTATGTTCTTTGTTATGTAACAAGTATGTTGCTGCAACTTCTTGCTTTTTTTTTTTTTTTTCCAGAGTTAGCTATTGGTTTTGAGGATCCTCGTGTGCAACTACATATTGCGGATGGTTAGCTAATAGTTGTTTTGATATATGTTTTTGCAGATTTTGTTGAGGGAATAGTTGATATCGGGCGGTTGATGGTGGGAACCAAAGATTATGTTGCTCTTTTTTTCTATTTTCTTTTTTCCTTTCCTTTTTTTTTTTTTTAAAGACTTGAATTTTTTAGTACAGTTTATTTAAGGATGATTAATGGATAATGTCTATTATAAATTTAATTAATTTGTTAATTTTGTTATTTTTCATTTACAAAAAATTGTTTGGTGCTTGTAATTGATTTTTTTGTTGTAGCAAACTCATGTATGATTTTTTTTAATAAATAATTATTTGCGACAGTGAAACAATGGTCGCTAAAAGTGGTTTTTATTTTTAATTTTTTTGCGACGGCAAGATAGCTGTCGCAAAAAGTAGTTTAGGCAGTCGCAAATAATTTGCGACCGTTGCTTTGCCGTCGCAAAAAGTATTTGCCACCCCCACATTTGCGTCCCCCATATGCGGTCGCATAGGCCGTCGCAAAAAGTCTTTTGCGACTGTAATTTTATTATTTGCGACAGCATGTGGCGGTCGCAAAAAGTGTTTTTTTTAGTAGTGTTTTATATTTTTTAAGTTATAATTAAAAGAAATTTTTTTTTACCATAACTAAATACAATATGAAGTATAACTAAAATAATGTCATAAATAAAGAAGAAAATGATATAATTAAAAGTGGAGATGATACATTCTTTTTAAGGTTGTGTATATTAGAATTTTCCTTTAAGGGTAAGTTACATTGACTAACTCTGAAATTTTAAAAAAATATATAATAAATTATATATATTTTTATTATTTTCACCTTCTTTTTAGTAAAATTTAATGAATTTAAACTAATACAAATAGTGAAAAAATATAAAAATTAACAAAATACAATATATATTTTCATATAAAAGAAAGTGAAATTTATTGAAAAATTCTTTTTCAAATGTTTGTATCCCAATTAGTTCATACGATATTCTTATATTATAATAAGTCGTATTATTTGGACATTTGATCTACCAAATCCTAATTTTCATATTTAAGGTATTTTATAGACATTTCTACCCTTACAAATATTTTTGAACGGTTAGCAATTTGGTAATATGAACATTCATATTTTACAATGTGAATATTCACATTGATGTGTGAATGTTCATATTGACAATGTTAACATTTATATTGATGGTGTGAATATTCACATTAATGGTGTAAATATTCACATCACGAAACATTCACATTGTAAATATGAATATTATTAGGGGTATTTTGGTAACTGTGTCACCCATAGGACTTATTGGAACATAAGAAAATGATGTGGACTAAATGAAACATAAGTAGGTGAAAAAGAATTTATGAAAAAGTGTCCCTAAAAGAAATAATAATATTATTTTTTATGTACATAACTAACAAATTATTGATAAAAATTAAATCAAATGTTACATAAATTAACAATTTAACAAAACTTAATAAAATTATGTTAAAATTATAAAATTTATTATTTTTTTTCAAATTTCAAAAAGAACTTAGTGTAATTTATTCATATTTTAAGGAGCAATGAATTTCACAAATAATTTGATAAGTACAGTATTTTAATAAATAATTATATTTAAAATATAAATTTTCACTAAAAAGACCCAAATTATTAAGGGTAATTACCATTTAGAGCATTTACTCTAAGAATCTAGCTAGCTAAGAGCATCATTATCAGCCTCTTTAAATTTTTAGTCAAATTAAAGTTGAAAAATCTATTTTGTTAGTTTAGCTAGTCACTCACTACATCAAACTCTCTATTATAACTCAATGCTATTAAAATATTATTTTGTTATTGTATTTTTTATTCTTTCTTTTTTTTATTAAATTGATGAGGTGACATCCAAACAATTCTTAAAAAATACAAAAATGAAAAAAAAAAAAAATTGCCGTTGATCGGTCGACCGATTGGCAAGTCAACCGGTTAGAGTAATTTTTTGTATTTTTTCTTCTTTTGCTACAAGCATTCACGGAACATCCGAGTGGATGATCGGTTTAAAGATTTTGACCCAATTTGCTCCAAAACATATAATAAAAAATAATGTAACGAATGAACAATGCCTCAACAAAGTTGTTGAGGTGTTGTAACAAATTTAACAAAATGTTAATTTAGAAAAAATTTGTTAGGCTGATGAAGGAAGCATTTGACGATTTATTAATTATATTTTAATTTTTTTGTTATTTTGATGATACTGATGAGCATGCTCTAAATTTTCACTAAAAAGACCCAAATTATTAAGGGTAATTACTATTTAGAGCATTCACTCCAAGAATCTAGCTAGCTAACCCCGACAACATTCTCTACCAGTTTCCACTTCAACAAATTTCAAGAAGGGCCAAAATCAAACCAAACAGCCCTTAAAGCAACGCAAATTGAGAGAGAGAGAGCGAGAGAGAGAGATGGCAGGGTATAGAGCTGAAGATGAATATGATTACTTGTTCAAGTTGGTTTTGATTGGTGATTCAGGTGTGGGTAAATCGAACCTTCTCTCGAGGTTTACGAGGAACGAATTTAATCTGGAATCCAAGTCCACTATTGGGGTTGAGTTCGCTACCAAAAGCCTCAACATTGATGGCAAGGTCATCAAAGCTCAAATTTGGGACACTGCTGGTCAAGAAAGGTCTCTCTCTCTCTGAAATTTTGCATTTTCTGATATGGGTATGTTTCTATTTGTATGTGTATGTATCTACATGTGTATGCTTGTTGATGTATATCCATCATCCATGTCTCCAAGTATACTGCAATTATGTATTTGTTTGTAAAGTTAGCTCTGAATTCTTGCGTTTTCACTTGAATTTTAATGGGTTTTGTTGGGCCAGGAAAATTAGATGATTATCTGTGAAGTTCAACAATTTTTGATGTGGGTTTTGATGTTTAATGACATTCTTAATGGTCTTTGAAGCCACAAATGGTGATTATTTACAATAACGATTTTGGCATATCCCACCCAATATGATATTCTGTGGGTTTGTGTGGTGATTTTGAAGGAATCAACTTGTTATTTACAATGAAGCTTGGTTCCATTCAGCATCTTTATAATGACTGTGTACCTCAGTTCATAGTGAAATGATGTAAAATAGGGAAGCAACTTCTTTACTTCCTTTTGTAAGTACATATTTCTAACATTTAGCAAACTTTTAAGCTGATTAGCATGGAGGCATAACCTATGGAGCTTCTAATTACACCACAAAAAAACTCTTTACAACCATTTTCTAATTAATCTTCTCTTCAAAATTTAAAAGTTTCATTTTATCTCTTTACACTCCCCATAATTACCCTCATCCCTAATCTCCCAACATCTCATTACACCTTTATTCTTTCAAACCCTAACTCTATCCCACCTCAATCACCACCTTTGACCTCCATAGTTGCCACCTCCAACCACCAACCCCCTCCCCCAACTACAAACACCTTCACCCTCCCCTACCAGCAACCCTCCCATCACTGCAAGCAGCCCCTCCATCACTATCCATCTCCCCAGCCCCCATCCATCGGGACGTAGCCCCCCATCCCCTGCACAGTGACCTAACCACCTCCACCATGCTACCCCTCCTCCTAGCCTTAATCCATCTTTGTGTGTGTGTGTGTGTGTGTGTGTGTGTGTGTGAGAGAGAGAGAGAGAGAGAGAGAGGGAGATTTCAAATCTGGAAAAGGAGGAGGAGAAGGGTAGTGATGGGGAGGGGTTGGGGGGTGGCTTCAATAGGTGGAGGTGGTGATGACGAAGGGGTGGGTGTAAGAAAAATTAGTGTTTTTAGGGTTTTGGTACCTTTTGGTAATTTTAGATGGTAATAAACTGTAATGAAAAGTTTTGAAAAATAAGGGGTGTGAGCAAATTTTTTGTTGTCGTATAAATAGAAGCTCCCATTTACCTAGGCTAGGATATGATCTATATTCAACACATAATGCATAGTGATGCTTTTTGTTTCATATACTTATTATAAGATGTGTTTGTATATTTCACCTATATTCAATACATCATTCATTGTCTATGATAATTAGAAATGCTACTAGCAAAATGAATATGAATTTATTTAACTTAACCGAGTATATAACCATTGATAGAGGTTAATGATGGAAAAAGATTCATATAGTTGACCCCACCTAATTAAGAAGCAACACAAGCCTTATTTGGTTTGGTTTTTGGATATTGTGCTATACATCCTGACGTTGGGTTTCAGGGTATCCTATTTTCCTTTCACTTATTTGTTATTTGACCTTATTGTCCTTTTATGTGGAGGGACATCTAGTGTGAAATATTTATTATCTAATCATATGGTTTTCTTTCATTAATAGACTTTACAATGTTTCCAAGCATTTCCATGCGATTCTAAATTCTTTTCCCAGCTCTGTCGTGTTGAAAAGATTTCCATTTTCTTGGCAACTAAACTAGCACTTTTAAACTACATTTTGCTCGTTGCAGCCTTAAATTTATTTTGTAGGTTCTATCTTGGTTATTGTGCTTGTAGGCTTGAGTTTGTAGTTGATTCAGACTTCTTCATTTTTATCTCATGGTCAAAGTTATTTGCCTACTATATTACTTTGTGAATTTGACAACTATTTGTTTTTGAGAAGAGCTGTAGGCCAACACTTCAGGTACATGAGCCTTTTCTATAATATTGTTTTTAATCAAGGAGTATGTCTTGGTTCATGTATAATACATTTTTAGCTGTTAATGCACAAATGCTGCAACTTTGTTGCTTACTTGCACCATTCTTTTGTGAATTTATTTTTAGTTGCATTCATGGCAGCGCAGCTGCACTATGTTAGGGTCACAGTTTTTCTGGTATCATGAAATTGCCCTTAATATAAATATCTTTTTTTATTAAATAAATAAAATTTGAAATCCACATTTTAGTGTTCTTTCCTATTTTACTCTACACTCTTGGCCTTCAGTCTTTTGTCAATTTATTTTTCTCAGTTTTGAGGCTCAATTCATCATTTCTCTGAGGCGGGCTTCCTTTGACATAGGCAAGCATATGCATATCTGGTTTTTTGTGAACTACAATTATCAAACTATACAAAGATAATCTTCCTCAGCTGGAACACTCGTCAAAAGAAGAAATTCCCCCTGAGGTTTATCTGGTTTTATGTCAAACCAAATTTATCTGAAAATCTGATCTGACAATATTTATTAAATCTGTGCTGATAGTGTGGAAGTGTGAATTTTGAATATTTTCTGGACTCAAAAACAAGTTGAAAGAGAAATATAATGTATGAAAAATTGACAAGTAGCAATAAAAATAGCATCAATGCATGGGGTTGGTGGTTATAATTGCTATCTTGATTGGCAAGTTCCTTTATGACTGATAGATAGTATTTTGATTACTTTGAAGATCCAAATACAATACTTGATATGCCTGTTGATCATTTTCTTAGCTCAATTTTTCAACTTGGATTGACCTTGGTTTGATAAGCTACCAAGCAACTCCAATTTTACATGAAAAAAGAATAAGTTTAGTAGAAACTTGCTTGAGTTGCTTGTGAGATTAATGAATTATGCTTGGTAGTTTTAGAGCTTGTTAATCTTGGATCATTAATTGTCCCAAAAGCTTGAGTTGTTAGGTTGTGCCCCCAATAACATATATTAAACTATCTAACTCCCTCCTCCACATGCAACCCTGTCTTGCACGTGGAGATGCAAATATCCATGCATAGAGAGAAGAAAACATGTCAACGAGAGACAAAGAACACAAACGGTGACCAAATGCAAACAAAGATATTTGAACCGAAGACCTCTCCCAACTTGAGTTCTTATACCATGTTAAATCACCAATAGTCCCAAAAGCTTAAGCTGTTGGGAAGGGGGGCCAACAATGTATATCCAACAGTTAATATATTGAGCAATCCACTGGTCAGCTCATTTATGGTTGTAGCTAGGTTTTTTTCTATGAACAAAGTTTTGTTAGGTTGCATAGAACTAGTCTTGGCTGTGGGCTGAAGTTTGGGAATGGAGTTGTTGTGCTGTGCCAAATTGATCAGAAGGATCTAGGGCTTGGCTTGGGGCAAAGAGAGGAAAGTTTACCAAGTTTATGGACTTTCCGGTTTAGGAAGATTTGTATCTACTTAGACCTCGTTTGGCAAGTTAACATTTTAGCCAAAAAGGCAAAAAGTTACTAAAAAAGCCAAAAAGCCTATAACCTATACCAAAAAGTCAAAGATTCCCTTTTCTCTTTACTTTTTGCACATCTTTTCGTAAAAAGCCAAAAAGTCACCCCAAACATACTAGTTTTTTTTACCTCATATTTTAGCCAAAAAGTCAAAAAGTTACTAAAATAGTCTGTTCCCAAACGAGGCTGTAGGGAAACTTAAGGACTAACTTGGTCAGATTTTAAGCTTCTTTTGCCTGCTTTTATGGGCTATGTAGGACCTGTTCGGGGAATTATGTAATCCTTGCTGTGGCAAAAAAAATGATTGGGTTATTAAGATGGGATATGGTGCTTTTTTGGTTTTCAGCGGAGATTTCGATGTAGGACTGGTGTACTTGCTCTAATACCAGACTGGTGAACACTAGGTGCTTAGAATAATGTTGCTGTAATTGACTTTCTATTGGTCTGAGGTTGTGGAGGATTTGGAAGTTCATGGTTTGAAAATATAGAATAAAACGTAAGGGGCATTTTATCTGGAAATTTATTCGAAGTTAAGAAGCATAGACACTTTTAAGAAGGTGACGTATTCATGTCGTGTTTGTATCAGACTATGATGTACGGACACGAACACGGGACACGACATGGACACGCGGACACGCAAATTTTCGAAGAATAGGGTACACGACATGCTGGGGACACGTTTAATATATATAATTTTTATTTATTTATTATGTCTAAAATAAAAAGAAAACCATTGACTCTTATATAATTACAATAATAATAAAATCAATAAACACATTTCTTAAATATTTTTAATAAAAAATGAGTCTTTTTAAATAAAAATAATTTATTCTATGAATTTTAGGTGTAACAAAAATAAGGATTAAAAAAAAGAAAAAAGAAAAAAGAAAAAAAAAAAAAGAGGGGAGAAATCAAGAAAATAAAGGAGGAGAGAGAAATAGAAAAAAAAAGAATCTGAAAAAAAAGAGAACATAAAAAAATATAAAAAGAGAAACGAAAGAGGGGAGAGAGTGAAATCAGCAAAGGGAGAAAGAATCAGAGAAGAGGAGGAGGCGAAACAAAAAAGGGTGGAGGAGAAGAAGAAGAGGAAGAGAAGCAGAAAAGCAGAGATGAAGAAGAAGATGGACAGAGAAGAAGAGAAGATGAAGAGAAGAGGAAGAAGAAAAAGAAGAGAGAAGACGAAGAAGAATACCTCAGGCTTCTTCGATTGATCTGAACAGGTTAGGGCTTCTTTCTCTCACTTGATCTCTTTCTCTCTCTCTCTCCAATAGTTATAAAATCTTTGATCCACTTGTGCGTGTTCGGAAAGTGTCACGGCGTGTCCATGGTGTGTCCAATTGGAAAAATTCAAAAAAAAAAGGGGACACGTTAGAGGGAGCGTCGGACACGTGTTCACAGCATGTTTGTATCTGACACGTGTCCAACACTCGTACGCAGGTCCTAGGGACGTGTCGGTGCTTCATAGATGCCAGACACAGACACTCTTTGGACACTTTCCTGACACGTATCTGACACTCTTCAAAACGTGTCCAAAATTTGAAATTTTTTTAAAGACCCGGACACTCTTTAGACACTTAGAGGACACACTTATGTATCGATTAGACACACTTATGTATCAATTAGACACAGGTAAAACTAATTATAAGTTTGAACAAAGTAATTAAAGATGCAATAATAAAACAAAAATCATATAAATTTATAGGAATTAGTGTCATATTGCATTTTTTTATTATTTTTTGAATGATATATTCATATATATAACATATAATAAATATATAAAATTATATATTTCATGCATGTCCCCCACGTATCGTGTCCTGCATTTTTTAAAAATTGGCGTGTCAACGTGTCCGTGTCGTATACGTGTCGTGTCGCGTGTCCATGCTTGTGTCTTGTATTTTTTGAAAATTGGTGTGTCAGCGTGTCCGTGTTGTATCCATGTCGTGTCACGTGTCCATGCTTCTTAGGTTCGAAGTCACTTTATTTTAAAATTAATTAGTTAGCGGGATTGCATATATATGTTAATGAAAATTTTTGCCAGAAAACTAATTTTGGGGCTTTTGGCGTAGGTAAAAGCTGATATAATAGGGAATGGTTTGCAATATGAAAAGACATAGTGACTTGCATTTATGCCACTAAATTAAACTAGGTTATGACTCTAAAACTAGAAATTATTGAACTTTGACCAACAAGAATATTTTTAGATGTGCTAAACTCACATGTAAAGACCCAATAACTTCAGTCAAAACATGACCCATTGTCCATGTTGCAATACTCGTTACTATTAGAATATATGAAATTACAAATTAATGATGCAATATCATCCTGCTGACATACTTTATTTGCTTTTATGTTTTAGTAATTTATGTTATAGAATGTTATTCCAAGGAAGTAATGTTTGTTTTATCCAATATTGAGAGTAGTGTTGCTGCTTTGTATGAGTGGTGAAGAGCTCATATGCATGATTTCATGATTCTTACTTTTCATCCTGTCATGATTCTTTATGATTGGACTTCCTCATGTGCCCAAAGCGGCACTTGTCTTGCTATTTTAGCACCTATTTGTATATTTGAATGAATTTGGTGGATTTTGCTCCGAGTTATTGATTTTAGAGAGAGAGAAACTCTATCTTTGTACAAGATTTTTGGAAGTTATTGTTCTTTTCTTTTGGATTTATCAATTCAGTGGCAAGCTTGTTTTGGATGGAATTTGGTGCATTAGTTTTTTTGTTTTTTTGTTTTTCAACAATTTCTTTACTATATGCTTTTGGGTGCACAATTTTTCTTTTTCTCTGCACTTCATTTGCTATGTCATTATTGCCTTTAGGCTTGTTGGTTGAATACCTTTCAAAATTGTCATAGTTTTTGTTGATTTCATTTGTTTTGTGTTGCTAATCTTAATAGCATTTGTCTTAACCGAGAGTAACACATGGCAAGGGAGCTAGCAATGAAAGTCTTGATTTTTTTTCTTCCTGTTTTTGGTTTAAGTTCTCTGCATTATATTCATAATTAGAATTTGCATGAGAGGAGGTGAAAATGAAATTCTTGATTTGTGTTTCTTGTATTTTGGGTAAAAGTTCTCTTCTCTGCATTAGATTCCTAATTAGAATTTGCACGAGATAAGGTAAATTTGAAACATGGGTTTTGTTTAGTTTTTTTGGTACATAATATTTTATTTCAAAACCAGAATATGCTATATTTACAAAAAGGGGGTGTACCCCTGATACGAGGTTATTGCTAGTCTAACAAACACTTGCGCATACAAATTCTACATGCATGAGCACTGAGGTATTCAAATTCTTTTATATATACAAATTCTTTGATTTCTCCAAAAAGCAAGGGTGATTTGTGATTTTATTTTGGTGATTTTGAATGCACTGGAAGAAGAACGAGACAAAAATTATCACTTGCATATGAGACAAAATTAATTGGTTTCCCGTTGTGCTAAATTGAAATTGGATCCTTGCAAATTCAATTGTCTTTTTGTTTTTTTTTTTCCCCTTCATTTTTCTTTGTTGTAATAGGTATCGTGCCATCACTAGTGCTTACTATAGAGGAGCTGTTGGTGCTCTGCTTGTCTATGATGTCACTCGACATGCTACATTCGCAAATGTTGAGAGGTGGTTGAAGGAATTGAGGGATCACACAGACCCCAACATCGTGGTAATGCTCATCGGCAACAAATCAGATCTCCGACACCTTGTGGCTGTCTCGACCGATGATGGTAAAGCATTTGCTGAGAGGGAGTCCCTATATTTCATGGAGACTTCCGCACTGGAAGCAACCAATGTGGAAAATGCATTTATAGAAGCGCTTAGTCAGATATACCGCATTGTGAGTAAGAGAGCAGTTGAAGCCGGTGATGGTGGCGAGGCTTCGTCTGTTCCGGCTAAAGGACAAACACTTAATGTCAAAGATGACGTGCCTGCTTGGAAGAGAATTGGATGCTGTTCGAGCTAGGGTTTGCTAACCACGAGAATACAAGGTGCATTTTCGCTAAATTTGTACTTAGATAAGAGCATGCATTAAACATCATGTAGAATATGAAAAGAAAGTGCTTGGATATGTTACAAATATTGTCAAAAAGGATTGATGTTATTCTCATTTTTATTTTTTGGGTTTTTATTATTTACTTGTATATTTACATTTGCATTGATTTTCCCAAAATTTCATGCTTGCTCTCACATTATTTATTTAATTTT
Organism: Camellia japonica; assembly: GCA_030407325.1. Taxonomy (NCBI): domain Eukaryota; kingdom Viridiplantae; phylum Streptophyta; class Magnoliopsida; order Ericales; family Theaceae; genus Camellia; species Camellia japonica. The sequence continues at coordinate 60,820,519 of JAPPVO010000032.1, forward strand.
GTTGTTGTTGGGGTCTATAACTTGTGTCATATGTAAGATTTTCACTGTGCCATGTCTTTTGGGGTTGTTGCCTCGGAACGAGTCGACATTTTAGTTTAAAAAATTAGAACTTAGTGCCATGCAATATGAGATCGACACTTTTATGAAAAACGCTTAGAAAAAGTGTTCCAAGTGTTCCAAAATATCTCGAACACAAAGTTAATGCAAATAGAGATCGAATGACATTATCTTATCATCCTAGGAATTTGAAGCATGTAGGATAAAGCTATGTCATCAACCTATGAAATGTATAACTTAAAAGATCACTTACGTTGTGTTTGATTGGGGGATTTGAGCAGGGATTTGGAAAGGGAAAGGGAAAAATTAAGTGAAATGTTACATTTCATCTAGTTTCACACGTCTTTTCCCTTTCCCTTTCCAAATCCCTCTCCAAATCCCCAACCAAACACAACATTAAGAAATGGAAATATAAGAAACTAACATGTTTTCCTATATCAAATATATATATATATATATGTAAATATATTTTTCAAAAATGAATTTTAGGTAATCTAACAAATCCAAACTCTAAATTTAGATAGTGATTCCAAATTTTGACTAAACCTGGAGGCCTGAGTTCTAGTTGAATCCTAAGTCAACTAAGATTCGATTTACAAGAATTGTTTATCTAGCATTTTAAAGGTCCAAATTTGAGAGCCACATTCATTCTAAACCTGTTAACCCACTCAATTACACCCATTTGAAAACTGTTCAAATCTATAAACGAGTCCAAATAGATTAGACATAAGTACTTGTTTAAACTACCAACTCCTCCACCACCACCATCTGCCCCTTCAAAAGATTTCCTGCATCAAAATTGATTTAAAAACCCCTCCATCATTGGAAAAATAGTTCAATAAAATAAATATGTTTGTTAAGTTTATTTGTTCTACCCGGCCTCAATTTTATTAAATGGACGGGTTTGGATTGAATTATTTTATTACACAACTCATTAACTGACATCAAAGCTCCATGAACTCAACCAAATGCAACTATTTGCATAGACATCATTTAGATATGACATACAAAAATTTACGTTTTAGACAGTTGGTTTAAACATAACCATCAATAATAAAGGCGGGAGAAGGAGCATCATTACTTTTTTATTTTTATTTTTATTTTTATTATCAGCGAACAAAGAAGAGAATTTTATTAATCATCAAAAACAAAAGCATACAAAGAACAAAGACTACAGGAGAAAAATACATCATTGTCAAAACACAAAGAACAGAGTTGAAGGGATTCCAACTCCAAACACACACACACACACACACACACACACACATACACAAAACTGCACTGCTACCAATTTAGGCCAAAAACACCAGCAGCTGACCACATCATGAGATATAAACACCGAACATCACCTTCCACCATTGACACAAAATGTAACCTGCTCCAAATTCGAGATAAAATCATTCACTGAGAAGAACATATCAGATGAATGACGCTTTACCCATAAAGCTACTCTTACTTTGACAAGTTCACACAGTTCACCCGGATTTGGTTGGTGGCTATTAAGATGCAATCATTTCAATGCTTCCAAACAGACCAAAGTACCGCTATAGGAATAGAACAATTTTCCAAATCTACAATTCGAACTTTCTAAACTTAAACCTTAGCCGACATTGTAGTAAGCCTTCCACTGACCCTGGTATTACGCATTGAAACCCCCCGCCAACTCATCATTTAAGGCCAAACCTTCCAAACAAATGGGCAAAATAGCAGAATATGATCCAGAGTTTCAGCATCAGAATTACTAAACACACAGGCAGCATTAGCATTCAAAATCAGCACGCCAATTCTTTGCAAAAACTCTGAAGTTTTAATTCTTCCTTTCCATGCTAATCAAGCAAAAAAATTGAGCTTTATGAGGAGTGACATTATGCAACAACATCCCAGGACAAGAGACATTCAGCCCAAGGGCAGACTCAGACCATAAAGACTGAATGCACCATAAACTGAAGATGAGGCAACCCATCTAATGTGATCAACAAAATTAACTAAGGATTGGAAAAAGCAATAGAAATATAACCACTCCAAATCCTTGAAAAAGCAGAAGGTCCATAAGATGGGAACCATCTACCTCCCTCAACTCTGTAAATGCTGCAAATCAAATGTTTACATAAAGCATTGTCTTCAGATCCAAATCTCCAAACAATCATTTACATTGACACGTGATATCACATCACCACTTAATAGTGTAGTTGTTTTTATCTTTCCAACTCATCCCATTAACATACCACATTTATATTGTGGAATTTATCACGCTTACAATGGAGATTATGATTGAATGACAATACAAGGTGTATAGGTCTGTCAACAAATTGGATTTTATCCGAATTCGTTAAACAAAAAACCCGATTCAATAATCTGATAATTCAAATCCGTTTAATCCAATTATTAAACGGATCAGATATGCAAAACTCCAAATCGATTATCAGTTTTTATAATATTTTTTTTAAAATGAAATAAGAGTTAAAATTTTGCTTCTTTTCCATTCTCATTTTTTATCTTCATAAATTCATCTACAAATTCAATATCCAAACTCTTCCTAAAGCCTATTTGATTAGAAAGAAAATTGATATTGGAAAGTGAAAATTGTTGGAAGTGAAAAAGAAAAAGAAAAAGAAAAAGAAAAAGAAAAATATATAATTTGTTTGAAAAGATGAAGATCTACTTTTTTTTTTTTTGGAATTGATTCACTTGGTTCATATTTCATCTGTTCAGAAAGCATTATATATTAAAAAGCAATAAAATTTTGTTGTCTTTTCTTTAACGAAGTTTTCTGTCAACAATCAAACAAAGGGTCGAACAAGAACCAAATGAATATAACTCATTCATGCAAGAACATGCCACAGAATAGCATACTAGTTCTATATAATTCATATTTTTATTATTTACTAATTTCATTGCACTTAAACTAATCCCAGTTACACAGTCGTGTGATCAATATGAATTTTACACATCTTACATAAAATCTAAATATTTATTGTATATGTCTTCAATAAATAAATTTTGAATACATGAATTACATCTAACAATAGAAAATCAAGAAGACCAGATTTTACTGTTTATTTTTCGTTGTTTGACACAGCCTCGAGAAGACCAGCACCCCTTCTTATGTACGCTCTCCATCTTCGAGATGCTGCTGCAACTCTTCGTGCTCTCTCTTTCACTCTCCTCGGCAACCACCACATAAAATTTTGAAGTAAAAAGTGTTGGCCACATTTTGAGGCAACTTCTGTTGTATATATGATTTGTATTAATGTAGAAACCACTCAACCATCAACAAAATTTACTTCGCTACTATAGTCACCACAATAATAAACATCCAAAGAGTGAAAATTTATTTCTATTCTACTAAATGCACTAGGGTAGCACATTTACAATTTCAATTTTTTATTTTTTTTTATAGTAAAGATTCAAGTGCCTCGAGTTCTAACCTCTTTGGATCTTTACAAATGCTAAAACTAGTGGCAATACTATGTGTGGAAACTATATAGCATAGACATGACAATGATTCTCAAAAAATTAGGATAAACTACCAATGAGTCCTAATAGTTGGACTATTCCCATTACATCCTATTGAAAATAAGTCTTGGTTTGGGGTGTACTAAAAAAGTACACTTTTTATCTTTTTATCTTTTTTGGGTCACATCACTTCTCTACTTTTCTGCTCATATTTTCGTAAAAAGTCAAAAAGTGCATTTATTTAGACCATCCCAAATGTCGCTTGACTTTTTTGTCACAGTTTTGATAAATTGTCGCTAAAACTTACAATTAGTGACGTTTTTCTATGACGAATTTTTTAAACTGCTGCTAAAAGTTGAAAACTAGTGACCTTTTTTGTGACGATTTTTTAAAATTGTCGCTAAAACTTATAATTAGTGTCATTTTTTGTGACAGCTTGCAAACTGTCGCTGAAAATTAACAATTAATGACTTTTTTTAATAGTGTATAATGAAAAATATCATTAATTATCATAGGACCTATATGTAAGTCTCCCAGAAAAAAAACACTCACATATACATCCATATGCCTCTCATATCTATGTATCCTAAATTTCTATTAATAGAAATAATAAATAAAAATATATAAAAAATATATTTCTTGCCTTATTCCTGCCGTGTTCGTACCATAATTTTTTGGGACACTTACTAATTAGTCCTATTAATTAGACTTATTTACCTATAGGTTCTTACTGATAAGTTTATTTATAAAAACAAGAGAGACTTTATCAATAAGACTTAATGGGTAATAAGTCTCAAAATTGCTCCAATATGATTCGGTTTGATCAGAAGCATTCTGGTTCATCATCCTCACTTTAGCTTTCTCCTGGACACAATGTATAAGCCATTTTGAAACCTAACACTGATTTCAGTTATAATAACAGAAATCAATGAATATAACAACTATACCAGCCCAGTGATGCAAATATGGGCAGCATTAAAAGATGAAACTTGCTATAGACAATATATCCAAGGTCAGAGCATAAAGAAAATCGTATGTATGGAAGATATGTCTCAACTGGCATGCCATCACTCTCTTGCCATTCCATTTGTGGCTTATTTAGAATTGGCTTCCTTAATACAAAAATTGTTTCTATTTACTAACTTGGGGCAAGCTCCTGGAACATGGTTCTCATTTCTCAAATTTTTTGAAAGAGTAGTTCTCACTTCTCAAATTGCACACCCCTATGCTCTTCCTTTTGATTTGTAGTTCAGCATGAAATAGTTTCATTGGCAGATTTTGTTCAATTAAAATTTGTTCTTTTATCTTGGGAATCTTGTAATTATTGTTCACATTTTTTAGTCGAACATGATATATCGGTCACATTGATTGACCGAATAGAAGCTAAGCAGATTTAGCACAATGACATGTGCGCTATATCTAGGAGGTGTAGAAAAGTATCCGTACTCTGCATAGGTGATCTTGGGCATATAAACGACCACTAGCTTGCTACTAAGTAACTTGGGCTTAGACTTTTGGGTCATGTTTACTTGGGCCAACAAGTAGTGGGGCGTTGCAAATGGTATCAGAGTCGGCCCATGCACACAGCCATGTGGGCCACTTATTCTGGGTTGGCCACGAGCTTGTCGTGGCATCGGTGATCTTGGGCATATAAAGGACTGGGAGTTTGTAACACCCTATCCCACATCGAAAGTGTAACGCCCGAAAAAAATCCAACACATATAGTACATCAACCCACACCCAATAAAATAATAATAGCCAATCTCCAACCTTTACTTCAGAAATTAATAGAGTTATTACAAAGTTCCACATGCGATTTATAAATTCAACGGTATGGCAAAACACATAAATCTATAGCATGTGAAGCATCTAATCTCAAAGGTAAATAAATGCCCTCATGGGCTTACAACTTCCAAGGCTTAAGTCCGATTACACAAAAGTGGCCTCTCGGACCGATACAAAAATAGCCCTTGGCTAGCAATTAAATCATAACAAAATAGAGCCAATTACTCTTTACAAAATATGTCCACGCCCTCAACTCGGCGAGATCAGCACGTCTTTGCCTGCACCAAAACCCATAGGAGTGAGCATAAAGCCCAGTAGAGAGTTCTTAACAAAGTATATACATTTATGCAATGTTTCCAATATTGAATGCAATGCCATACAATGCCCAAAAAGAATTTCATTTACATGCCCTTTATTTTAAAGAAATTACCATGTTCAACAATAGCTTGAGATTTCAACGATTTCAAAACTTACAATTTATTTCAATGGGGCGGTAAATACGACTCAGGTAATCCCTAGGTTGGTGTCTGCAAGTAGGCTCAACAAGCACTACAAATAACCCCACTTTACCGGTTGCTAATCGGAAGGGAAGTAGTACCTCCTCCACGCGTGTTTTCGGTCTTTCACCCCGGACACTCAGGCCAACTTATCAATTTCATCTACACCCCTTTACTGGACTTACCAACGTATTTACCCCAAAACAATTCCTTAATTCTCATTTCAAAATATTTCTTTCTCAATGTAGTCATTTTCCAAACTCAATTCAAAATACATTATAATCAAATGTACGAATGTGTAATGCAATGATGATCAACATTTTAGAACATCCATCCATTTTTAAGTATCCCAACAATAATACAAAGGCAACCACATAACCCATTTTCCTTCCTTTAACATATATCAACACATACCACAAGTTCAACAAAATATAACAACTATCAATGAAATGTGCACCTTTCCAATTCTCAAATTTTCTATACACTAACCCATTAGTGGTTGTAATTTCCACTTCTCATTCCAGATGTAAGGTTCACAAGATGGTCATGCATCCATTTAGACTCATCAAGAATAACTACATTTAAACAATAATAAATAAAAAAATTGTTTCACACTCCCCTCACCATTTCTCCTTCATCAACATTTGTTAAGAAAGTCCCCTTTCTTCATTTCATTTAATACACAAGAAAAACAATACTAACATTGGTAATAATAATATTATTTCATAGAATCCTCAACATGTTCTTCGACCCCAAATTTCTAGGGTTTTTCTCCAAAATCAACATTCTCTCTTCTTTTGAAAAGGTTTCTCCCCAAACATCACCTCTCTCACTATGTGATTTAAAACCCTCAAGAAAATAGTTTAGAGAGAGAGATAGATTAAACCCACTTTAAAAAAAACCTCAACATTTATGAGACAAAACCAAACTTTCAATATCATTAAAGAAACTTTTTAAATCAACAAAATCTAGCATAAACATATATATAACTCAAAGAAATCTCCCTACCTCAAGCTTGTTGATGAAAGAAGAGATGAAAACCCTAAAAATTTGAAGGTGGTGAAATAAGATCTCCACCACTCCAAAGGTAGCCCTTGATTAGCTCTCCAAGCGTTGAGAAGAATTTGATTCAAAATCTCAATGGATTGAGAGGGATCAATTGATTGGTGTGCTAGGTGAGGGTTTTTAGAGAGAAGGGAGAGAATATGGCATTTTTAGAGAGAGAGATATAAGAAAAAAATATGAGATACTCTCAGCCAACAAGAGAAAAAAAAAATAGAGTTCTCGGCTCTGGGCCTTTCCCACACATGCGGAGCCCACTCCCGTACGTGCGGCGTGTACCTCCCGCACGTGCAGCTCTCACCCCCACACGTGTGGCACCTACCCGCACCTCCTTCCCGCACTTGCAATTTAAGTAGTGTGCAACTCTCAGAACCTCACCCCTCCCCGCACGTGTGGCCCCACCCCGCACGTGCGGCCCTAGCCCAGCAGCCCAGAATTTTTCTGGTTCGACCCCCGAGCACTACAAACTCAACCGCGCATCCTCCGAAACAAGTGAAATTCAACACCGAACAAAACTAGAACAAGAATTCAGTTGAGCAAAACCCTCCAGACTCCACAAACCCCAAACACTCAACAAGGCTTCAAGTCAATCCCGACGCTCTATTAAGGTAAACCCAAGGTTAAACAAGGAAGAACGAAACTAGTGACACACCGGTCATCACAGAAAGTTTGCATGGGTAATGAGGGAGTTTGTAACCCCCTATCCCACATCAGAAGTTCGCAGTTTCCGTGGGTTATCTTGGGCATATAAAGGATCGGGAGTTTGTAGCACCCTATCCCACATCGGAAGTTTGCATAGATGATCTTGGACATATGCAAAATATTGAGACACCAAATAATAGCTGAAGTACAATATAAAGTCCTCTACAAATGTTATGTAGCTTAGGTCTTATCTAAGATTTTTTTAACCAGTAAGTCCTATTTAGTAAAACTGAGAATATTATCAGTTTTTCCTAATTTTTAAACCTAAGAATTATAGCGATCCCGGTTTTCCCTTTGTTGTTTAACTGTATTCCGGACTCGGTTCCGTGGATGGGTTGTTGTCTTATTCTCATTTCCATCCTTTACTCTTTGTATTTGAGTCTTGGGTCGTGTTGGGCAGGTCTGAAATAGGTTGGTTGTGTTTGGAAACCTAAAGTTGATGCCCAGATTTTGGCCTTCACGCTCGAGCGGGGCTTTTGATGCTCGAGCGGGCCCTTTGTTGTTGCTTCTTCACTTGAGCGGGCGTTTTGACGCTCGAGCGTGAATATTCGTCTCCCAATACTTTTCTCTGCATGTCATCGAATGCTCGAGCGGGGCTTTTGACGCTCGAGCGTGCCCCTTTGATTTTGTTTCTCCGCTCGAGCGGGGGAATTTGACGCTCGAGTGGGGACCCTCGCCTGCAAAACTTCTGGAAGTTTGCAATCGACGCTCGAGTGGCGCTTTTCACCCTCGAGCGTGAGTCTGTGTCTGACGCTCGAGCGGGGCGACTTTTATATCAGTCCGAATTTTGACTTTTTGGATCACTTTTCAACTTCCTTTCTCTCTCTAACTTTTCAAAACCTCCATTGGAGAGCACCTCACTCTAAAATTCAACTTCTCTCTAAGATTTGATCTAGTTTGAGTGATCTCCTACCTTAGTTCCTTTACAAAAAGTGTAGAGCTTGGCTTGGGCTACATTTCCATCCGAAAATCTTGGGATTTGGAGCATTTCGAAATTCTTCATCTTCTCCTTTTGGTCTCATCTTTTGAGGTAGGGATAACTACTCATTTTTATGGTCTTTAACATAAACTTTTAGTCATTTGGATATAATGTTGAGTTGAGTAATTTTGGGTGTTAGGGTTTCAATTGTTTAAAGAGGGGTTTTGTTCTTTGGGCCATTACATGTGTATTTTGGGTCTCAAATGAGGTTATTGTTGACATTTGAGCCTTTTGGTCAATGTTGAGAAAGAGGGAAGAAAGCCCTAATTTTTGTTATGAATAAATTTATATAATTAATTTGGGAATGTTATGGAAATATGAAATTGAGTTGGGAATAATGAAATTGGCTCATTATGTAGTAGAATGGTGGAGTTGGATTTAATAATCACTCACCTTTGAGAATTGTTGATAATTTATCTGTTGATGCATTTATTGTCTGTTTAGAAATAACTACTTTGGGCTATCGGTGGAGGATAGTCTTGATTGTTGTAGACACTGCATGATAATTAGGTGAATTAAAACTAATCAATTTGAGTATGCCATTGAGTGTAACGGTTGGGATAATACAGCGAATATGTGTATTGATTGGTCATTGTATATGATAAGTGTTTACATTGGTGCCGAGTCCCGTTGATGAAATTTTTGAAAAATGGCAAATTTGAAAATATTAGACATGGGTGCTGAGTCTCGCGGATGAAATTTTCGTAAAATGGCAATTCGAAAATATTTATACATGGGTGTCGAGTCCCGTGGACGGAATTTCCGTAAAATGGCAATTGGAAAATGATTATACATGGGTGCCGAATCCCGCGGACGCAATTTCTGTAAAATGGCAGTTTGAAGTATTGTTGGCATGAGATGTAGTCTCATTTAAGTTGTTTGGCCAGGTTCTGAGCTGTGTTTATAAGTTGCAAATTGGATAAGTAAAAGATTATGGAACTGGATTGTACTATATGTTGGTTTTTATCAGTTAAACATTTATCAAATGCTAATGTTTTAGTTATTGCTCATATTATGTTTAGTATATCTCTATTGGGCGTTGGCTCACCCTATATGGGACATTATTTTCAAGTTCAGGTGATATGCAACCTCCCAGGATGTAGCTCGAGAGGCTAGAGGCCGAAAGGCCTTTTTGTGTTATCTTTTATGAAATACATGTATATCAAGCCATGGGCTTATTTTGTGTAAAGAGTTAGAACTCTACTTTTGTTAAACCCAAGTGTTGACTTGGAAAGTTGTAAGCCTATAGGGCATTTACTTTTGTTGTCAACATGTAATATCTTTTGTAAGAATACTCTGATGAATGGCATTATGTCTTACTATCTTAAGTTTATGGATGTAATGAATGCATGATTTATGGGTTTATTTTGAGGGCGTTACAAGAATATTATCAATTTTGCATAGTAATGTTTCTGATAATTGTTTCACTAACTAATGAAAAAAAACCGAGTATGAGATTAAATATTTTTGCCCTTTACTTATTGGTTTGATTCAACTATTCAATAAAACCGAGAACATTATTAGTTTTTTCCAGTTTTAAAACTGAGAACATTATCAGTTTTTTCATTTTTAATTTTTTTTTTTCAGTTTTGCACATCAATGCTCCTTTATAGACACAAAATTTTTCGTTTTGCACAAAAAAATAATTCAAAATTTTCAATTTTTCAAAAAAAAAAAAAAAAAAAAAAAAAAACGTTTGGTTTCAATTTTATGGATTTAATTTTCTAGAAATTGAGGCCTTGTTTGGTTTGGTTTTGAGAGAGTAATTTTTGAGAAATTTTTTTAAAATTTTGTTTGGTTTAGTGATTTTGGAAAAACAAAATTTCAAAATCACTTTCTCTCTCCTACACACTAATCATTCACTTTTTCTCTCACACACATCTACTTAACTACAACAAAATATCAAATCATCCCAAACTCCCATACTCCAAAACTATTTCCAAAATATACAACCAAACAAACCAAAAAAATTTCTAAACTCTCTCCCCAAATTTTTTTTGAAAATTTATCTCCCAAAACCAAACCAAACACACCTTGAGTTTTTTATTTTTCATATTTTTTTGTTTTTATTGAATATTTTTAAAATTTTAAGCATTTTTTTTAGATGCACCTTGCCTAGATGTATCTAAAAAGTAAAATATTTGTAAAAAAATATTTAAAAAAATCAAGAATACAAAACATGTACTGAATTCTTATATTTATTTTTGTATTTTTGGTATTTAGTGAATTTTCTAAAAAAGTTTTCCACAAATATTAAAATTTTTAAGTGTATTTATGTTATGTGTAACTAAAAATTAAAAAAAAATTGCTTAAAATATTAAAAAAATTCAGGGAAAACAAAAAATATGGAAATTAAAAAATTTCAATTTTCTAAAAAGTGAATCCTAAAAATCCAAACCAAACAATTAGGTTGCGTTTGGTAGAGTTTTGTAAATATGATTTGAGAGTATGAATTGTATTTTGAGTTTGTGAGTTGTGGAATTATGATTTGAGTGTAGAAAATTTGTTTGTAGAAAATTTGTTTGGTTATGGTTTTTGAATAGAGTGTTGAATTGAGTTTTGAATTGAGTGTAGAATTGAGTTTTGAAAGTTTGATTTGACACGTAAAGTAAGAAAACTTGTTTGGTTATGAGTTTTGGAAAGAGTTTTCAAAACTTAATTCAAATTGTTATAACTCATAACAAAACACACTACTTTCACACTATTAAAAATTCTGATCAACTCTCATAACCAAACTCTTTTTAAAATTCAATTAAATTTTTTTATTATTAACAGAAAATAATATTAATCAATTTTTAATTGAAAATACTACAAAGGCAATAAATTTTTTTCAAAATAAATATTCAAAAAATTTAAATCATAAATATTTAAATAATCTAAAATATTTAATAAGTAAAAAATTAAAATAAATATTCAAAAAATTTAAATCGTAAAAATTTAAATAATTTAAATATTCAAAAAATTTAAATAATTTAAAATGTTAATATTTTAAATTTAAAAACAGCTCTACACTCAAATCGTAACCAAACACATAAAACAAAACTCAATTAAGAAATTATTTTTAAAACTCATAGCCAAACACATAACTCGAAACTCCATACTACTTTCACAACTCTACACTCAAATCGTAACTAAATACATAACAAAAAAATTAAAATATTTAAAAATATTTTTATAAAATAGAGTTTGAATTCATTTTTATAAAATATTTTAAAATTTTAAAAATTAAAATCGTAATATTTTGAAATTAAAAAATTCAAAAAATTCAAAAATTCAAAAAATTGTAACATATTTAAATATTAAAATATTTAAAATCTTAACAAAATTAAAATATTTAAAAAATTAAAATATTGATTTGAGTTGAGTTTTGAAAAGAGTTTTGAATTATGTGTTTGGTTATGAGTTTTAAAAAGTAATGATTATGTTTTGAATTGAGTTTTGAGAAATGGGTATAGAATTATGATTTGAAAGCTCAAAACAAACAACACACTCAAATCAATAGGTGTAACTATAATTTGAGATCGTAACCAAACAGAACTTTAGTTTTTTTTTTTTTTTTTTTGCACATAATTTTTTTTTTTAGTTTTGTTAATTTAAAAGTTGATGTTTTTAAGTTTTGAAAATCAAAATAAATATTAAATCATCATGTTCCTTTATAGATAATCATAAATGATGAATAATCATTGTTTGAAGAGCAATTCCGACTACTAAAAATTTAATGGGACTTGAAGGTCCAAAAACTCTTAGTTAGGACTTAATGGAGTATAAGTTCCTAAATTAGGACTTGTGTGTAAATGCCTTGTCGCGCCCCAAGCTCCGTGACAACGCCGCAAACTCATTTAAGTGAGCATGCAAGGCTAAGAGTCCAACACATAACCAACAATGTAAAATACTCAAATTAAATCCTTAATTATCATAATGCTAAAATCCATACAAATAGATAATTCTTATCATATGAAATTGACCACCAAGTCCATTAATATAATCCACTAACAAAAAAAATAATCCAAATACTTAAATCATAGTCCTACTCTCGGCACTCCCACAAGTAAAAATCTCGCGCAGCTCTACTCATCAGAATCTGAAAAAAAAATAAAGGTAAGCTAGACAGCCCAGTAAATAACCAACCATCACTGCTAGCTGGATCAAGTATACAAAAAAAAAATAGTCGATAACCAATAAATATATTTTTTTGCTACCATTCAATAAATGAACAATTATTCTGTAAGATGGTTTCATAGCTGAAACTAAACAGTGTAGCAATACATTTTATTTGAAAAGACAATGAGATAATTTGATGAAATTTTGTTGTTCAAAATTGATGGTTCGATATTCAATGGTTCAATGATGCGATTCACAAAACCCAAGTCTTGGTGACTATGATCACTTAGCCCGTGACAAGACCCAAAACCACACATAGGCCGGTGATAAAGCTCCAAAAGAAACTAGTTTCTGTGCCAATAAATAACCCCTATTGGCTAGGGTCCAAATCATAGTCAGACTAGAGTGATGTTCAAAATTCAAACAATACACAACTTTTAAATAAAATATTCGATATTTTCAGAATAAACATTTAGTACAATTTTCATAATAGTTCCACAAAATATTCAAATAATTTTCATAATAATATTCGATGCTGTTTTATACTTGACCCATATTTTATTTTAAGAGAATATGAAGGCTATAAATAAATATTTATAATTTCAAACAATTCAATAGGAATAAAAAATGTACCAACAGTGATAGAGGGTTACATACCTCAAACAGATAAAATAATATTTCCCAAGCTAATATAAAATTACCAAGATCCACCTCAATCTCACAAACCTAATAAAATATTACACCACATAAACAATTATTATTTGCACCCATCCTTCTCTTCTTGTAGCAACAATAGAATAAATTAATCCAATAGTCTATTAGGAACCCCCACAATTCAGTATCAAAACAAGGCCATCACTGCTTCGGAAATTCTTAACCTATATTATTCTATTGTTGTTTATATACATGTATAAATTTGTAATTGCTTGTAGGCAATCTTGTATCCCACAAACACACCACCATTAAACTTAACCCATCACATATTAATCTCAAAATATGAACCACCCAAACGGAAAGCAAAATACACTCTAAAATTGAGCAAAACCGAGACCCCCAACATAGACTACATCAATATATTTATTTAATCATATATGCCCATAAAATCATCTATTGATATATTAACACTAAAATCATAGATAGGAATACAATAAAATAAATCTTACCCTCATGAATAAAGCAAAACCACCACTCTATGAATCCTCCCTCTTCACTTTGGTTTTGTTTTATTTTTTTCTAACTTTTCCAAACCCTTGCTGCCTTCACCTTTAACTTTTCCAAACCCTTGTTGCCTTCACCTTCTGCAGCATCCACGAGCCTCTCTTTGTTTTTTTTTTTTTTTTTCTTTTTTTTCTCCCCGACTAAAAGCCACGACAAGTTGGCTTATTTAGGTCAAGTTTGGGAAGACTAAATAAGTGTACTTTTTGACTTTTTATTAAATATGGGTTGGATTTGGGTTGGGTTTGAAGTGATGTGTTAGAGAGGTGATGTGACTTAAATAAGATGATGTGATTTAAATAGGATAGTGACTTTTTGACTTTTTGGATTTTTTTGAGGATGCCAAACTTGGCTTTAACCTAATTTTTTTTTCAAAATTACAAAATTACCCACCTAAGTTATGGAAATAATAATGTCATCTCATAACTAATTCCTTGATATTACTAAATGACCCATATAAATTAATGTAATTACCAATCTATCCAATAAAATAATTCTATACATAACTTGGGTTTTACATGCCCAAAAAAATAAAAAATAAAAAATGGAAACGAATGGAAAGAAACTGAACAAAGTAGAAATGAAAAAAAAAAAAATCAAAGTTCTTACCAAGATTTTAGCTTGTCTCTTTTCCCATCAAGAGGTTGCCTGCCACATTTGGAATAATTTGATGAAAAATAGAAATCAAATATATTAGTTCTGAAAATATTAAAGTAAGCTAGCAGTTTAGTTATATTAATCTAATAGATCTTCTTAAAACCTAACATAAAACTCAGAGATCTTCATGAGAGACAAGGTTTTTTGCCAGAAAACCTTTCAAAAGCTAGTTAACTAAGAAGGCCATCATTCAGTTCATCCGTAGGGGGAATGTACATTGACGAATAAAGAATTGCGATCTTACAATTATAAAAACATCTACCAAACAAGATCCCATTCCTTAAACATCAATGCAACCTAATTGTCATTAATGATAACTGTCAATTTATCGCTATTTTAGTTTTTATTTTTAATGAACCGGACAAATGAAACAAAGCTGTCATGCACAGTACATGGGCATACATTTATTGTCAAATAAAGATTTTTGTTTTTTTTTTATTATAAAAAAAAAGTACCTAACAAATATTAGAAGAGAAGTTTTGAAACATTATTTGGTCTATTTAAGGTGTTCTGACAAATTTATACCTAAAGAAGAATATCAAAGTAAGAAAAACTAGTCCCACTAGTCCCTAAAAATATCAAAGATGCAACTCAAATCTAAGCTTACTTTAAGGTGTTCACCGAGAACATATCAGATCAATGAAACTTCACCCATAAAGCTACTCTTACTTTTACAAGCTCACACAGTGCACCCAAATTCGGTTGATGGCCATTAAAGATGCAATCATTTCTATGCTTCCAAACATATCAAATATTGCTATAGGAACAACTTTCCAAATCTATAATTCCAACTTATTGAACTTAAACCCCAGCCACCATTGTGTAAGCCTTCCACTGACGCTAGTATTATACCCAATGAAACCAACAGCAACTGATCATTTCAAACCAAACTTTCCAAACAAAGGGCAGAAAAGCACAATATGATTCAGAGTTTCAGCATTAGAATTACAAAACACAGGCAGTGTTAGCATCCAAATTCAACACACCAATTCTTTTCAAAAACTCTGAAGTCTTAATTCTTCCTTTGCATGCTAATCAAGCAAAACAATTGAGCTTTATGAAGAGTAACATTATGCAATAACATCCCAGGACAAGAGATCTTCAGACCAAGGGCAGACTCAGACCATATAAAGACTGAATGCACCATGAACTGACCTAAGGATGAGGGAGCCCAGCTAATGTGATCAGCGAAACCAGCTCTAAAATGGAGCTGCATACAGCAAACCATAAAGTCTGACTACCTGCTTATGCTCTCAACCAAAGTGAGATCTTCTAAAGCATAGATTCCAGTTGCCTGACTTGTCTTTCCTTTGGATAAACATCCTTAAGGATCACTCCCTATATGTTGAAAGGCTAAAAAGTCTAGGAAACTCATCTTTAAGGGTAACATTCCCAAGCCATTTATCAATCCAGAAGCGATCACCTACCACAACCACTTTGACAAAGCAGAATTAGCTCCATAAGATGGGAACCATCTACCTCTCTCAACTCTGTAAATGCTGCAAATCAAACGTTTCCATAAAGCATTGTATTCAGATCCAAATCTCCACCACCACTTCACCAGCAAACAATCATTTGCATCTCTAATTCTTCTAACTAAAGTCCACCTTGTTCCTTGCTTGTAGACACCTCCTTCCAATTGAACATATGAACATTTCTTTTTAACTCTGTGTCCCCCCACAAGAAAGTTGCTTGAAAAGGAGCATCATTACTCAAGAAAAAATATCCCAATAAAGTTCACATGCCTTCAAATCTATTTATACTGTCTTCAATGGTAATGAGATAATGAGACAAAGTCTTCCTTTCGCAAATATTCACAAAAATATCCATGAATCTTAATCAGAATTCAACCTGAAACATAAAATAAAAGAGAAGTAAAGGGATGAGTTTTACATATCTCAATAAATTAATGACTTGAATTATGGAATCTTGAATAGGCATAGATTACATATGATGCAGGAAAGGCAGATACTGTAAAGACCCAAATAAAAATATAAAAATGTGGTAGTGGAAAATTATTTGAGAGGGTTGCTCACTTTCGGTGGAGAATAATTGATGTGTTTTTGGGTATAGACAAGATGAGTTGTGAAGGGCCCTCCTTGAATTGTTTTTGATAAAATCATGAATTAAAGCCTCAGGTCATTATGATGAATGGGGGGGGGGGGGGGGTCATGAAGAATATTTTTTTAAAACAAAGAGAGAATGATAGGAGGGAGGAGGCATGGTCAGAAAGGAGGAGGTGCTGGAGTGGGGTTCAAAAGGTGTAAATACATTTTTTTTTTTTTAGAGAGAAGAGATCTTGTAGCAGCTTGGGTACCTGCAAAACAAGAATGACTTTGGCCACGCCTGTGGGTTAATGGTGCTGAAGGTGAAGAGTTAGGTGGATCAACTGCAAAATCTGGTGCTGATTTGCTCACTGATGCTAAAGACGACCTAAGGTTGCCTGCTGTTTTTGCAAACCCCTTAAAACTGTGTCCTAGTTCTTCTTCCAAGTTATCTGGTTCTAATGCTTTGTCCCCACGTGGTGATTGTGATTTCATGACTAAGGCTGAAGTTGTGCAATCAGGAGGTGCAGCAGAGTTGTTGGTCATACATGATAAAGAAGATCTTTTGGAGATGAGTTGTCGTGAGAAAAACATTGTAAACATCAAAATTCTATTGTGATGATAGCGAAGTCAGGAGGAGAGGCTATAAACAAATCCATGACAGGTGGAAGGACAGTGGAACTTATGTTATATTCGCCAAATCGTCCAATTGTGGACTTCTCAGTGGTATTCTTATGGTTGATGGCTGTGGGGACGGTTATTTATGCTTCGCTTTGGTTAGAGATTACTTCAAGAATCTGCTAGTGCCGATGTTGAGAAGGAGGAAGTCCTTGATATTAGTGTTAAGAGTGCTGTAGTTTTCGTCATATCAGCATCCATATTTCTGGTGCTACTTTAATCTGTTTATGTCATCTTGGTTTGTCTGGCTGTTGGTTGCAGCTTTTTGGCTTGTAGTCCTACCAATAGCTTATTCCAAATCTGTGCAGAATCCGAACTGCTTGGTCATGGTTGATGACTGCTATGGTGATGATCATATAATTATATTTGCTAAAAGAGATATTAAACAGTGGGAAGGACTGGCATATGATTACAGATTTTTCTATTGATGAACATGTTGCATGCTGTTATGGCTTTCCAAGATGCCGGGGTGTAGTTAATGATATTGTAGCAAAGGGACAAGTGGCAAGGCTGCATGTACCTCACAAAGACTTGATACATTGGAAAGGTTAATGAAAGAGCTCTTGGGGCCAAAGTGAAGAGCTTGGTGAGAGCAACATTTTGATCGGTGGAGATCAAAATCCGGCAAAATCGAAAATTTGGATTTTTGGCTTGTTTCCTCTTCCAGCTTGAGGTAGGGATAATCAACTCATTTTTATGAGTTTTAACATAAATATTGGGCATTTGTATAAATGTAGGGATTTTGGAAAGTTAGGGTTTGATTTGAGATTATAAAAGAGGGGTTCTTGGTTTTGGACTCTATTGCGAATGTGAGGTTTTGAAATGGGGTTATGGGTGTACAATTGATGAAACTGAGCCTTAGAAGTGTTATTTGAGAAAGAGGGAAAAATGCCCTAATTGGGATTAAATAAATTATTTGTCAAAATAATGAAATTAATTATGGGAATGCATAATTGAGTTGGAAATGATGAAATTGGGGGAAAATGTAATAAATTGGTATAGTTGGATTGAAAATCGCTTACCTGTGGAAAATGTATTAATTTATCTGTTTAGAAATAACTGTTTTGGGCTATCGGTGGAGGATAGCCATGATTGTTGTAGAGTTGCATGATGATTAGGTAAACTGAAACTAATCAATTGGAATATATCATTGAATATGACAGTTGGAATAACACATTGAATATGTACACTAATTAATCATTATATATGATAAAGTGTTTAAATACATTGCATATGTATCTTTGTTTGGAAGGAGATAGGGGATGTACTCCATGGTTTGGGAGGAGATAGGGGATGTCCTCCACTGTTTGGAAGGAGATAGGGGATGAACTCCATTGATAATTAAGTTAGCCGGAGTGTCCAGGGTGAAAGTCCCGAAACCTTATATACATCTGAATGATGTTGATGAGTTGAAGTGTTGATATTATGAGTTGTAGTCTCATTTTGAATTGTTGATGAATTGAAGTGTTGTCTTTATGAGTTGTAGTCTCATTTGAATTACTTGGATAAATGAACCATGTCAATAAAGTGAATTGGAAATAGAAATGAAACCAGGTTGAAAGATGAATATAAATGTTGATGGGTTATAGAAACGGTGTAAAGTGATGTACATGTGGTGAACATTTATCAGATGCGAATGTTTTAGTTATTTCTCATATTTGATTTAGCATATCTCTACTAGGCTTTGGCTCACCCTACTTGGGACACCATTTTTCAGGTACAGGCGATATGCCACCTTCAAGGGTATAGCTTGGGAGGCTTTGGAGCTGAAGGCTTCATTTTGTTGTTTTGCCTATATTTGTACGTAAATGTAAATCTAAGCCGAGGGTTTTACTTGTAAAAGAGTTAGAACTCTTCTTTTGTATAACCAAGTAATACTTGGAAAGATGTAAGCCTCAAGGCATTCTATTATTTTTGTAAACATTTGGAATATATATATATATATATATATATGAAATACCCTTTTGTAATATTAACTCTGATGTACGTATGGAAATGTGATTATCTATCATGAATATAGAACTGTTAAATGATGGGATTATGTATTATTTTGAGGGCGTTACAGATACCTATTATAAATAATTTAGATAATGTTTGGTGGAATGGAATGGTCATTCCATCATAACATCCACTCTCTTGGAAAATGTATTATAAATGGAATCATCATTCACCATTGTAAAATTTGAAAAAAAAAAAAAAAAAAAAAACTTCAAATTTAATTGACTAGTCCAAAAGAAAACTTTTGAAAGATGAACACTGGAATATAAACACTGAAAAGCTTGTTTAAAAATTCAAAGGGTGCTAGTGACAATCTGTTGGTGCAAATTTGGTAAATGAGATGGAAAGAGATAAAACAGAAAATAATAAGGATTGCTTCAAGGCACGTTACAACGTCACTTTCCTTAAGATGATATTCGCCCCCAACAATGCTGTTGAATATGGTGCGCACTGGGTTACCCGCGAATCCGCCTCTAGGATACAATGAAGTCCAGTCTAAAGACTAATGTCTGACTGCGTTATGCACAAATGAAATTAGATCTCTAATACCTTTGGATTTTTCTAATCCACCAAGTATAGAGGAAAATAACAATATGAATGTTAGAGAGAAATTCCATGGATATTCTATGGATTTCATATGGATTATTTCTATCCATTTGCTAACCCATTTCGCCTTTATATATGCATGAGTTTGTCCCTTAGACTAAATGTGGTGTCCTTTAGATTCAAAAGTTACACCCTTTAAATCGAAGAGTCATGTCTTTTGATTTAAATCCAATGGTTACACCCCATGGTTTAAATCAAAACACACACCTTTTTGTTTAAACTCAATGGTTACACTCTTTGATTTAAACTCAAAACTATATTATATATTTAAATATATATATATAAATATATTATGCCAATGTTCCAACACAATTTGGGTTGGAAATGTTGATAATAGTAGTAAGCCCCCTAAACGTACTTGCATAATAGTACTATCAAGTTTGATTTGCAAGTCTCAAAGGAGTTCAAGGATTGATAATTTCATCTTCATTATGGGGACTCTTTGTTGTATTATTCATTTCTTCCATTTTACAGGACCCTTTCTTAGGTTGATTGATTATCGGGTTGGTGTTGCTTCACCATTGTAGGACTATTTACCATGCTAGTTGTTGAAGTTCTGCAATTAGTGGACTATAATTGTCCGGATGTAATTCTCTTTATATTGTAAGTCTCAAAAAAATAAAAAATAAAAAATTGAGTTGCAAATCTCAAAAAGGAGTTCAAAAATGTGTTTGTCTCTTTGTCATTGTGGTGTCACACAAGACATAATTAATTTCAATTTAGGAAGCCTCCTCAAAGAACTCCAAGAAACAAAAGAAGATAAAATCCCAAACCAACCTTAAAAGGAAGGGAAAAAAAAAACATAAAAGCACTGCAAAGAAAGAGGAATATATATATATATATATATATATATGTATAAGCAATGCATAATTAGGTAAAGCAATAAGTCTATGTGCACAAAAACCAAACACAGAATGGGACACAACCCTCTCACACAGGGTGGGTCCCACACCCCTTGTGTTGTGTTCCATTCTATGTTTGGTTTGTATGTTTCTAGCATTACTGATAATGTAAACAATTTTAAGAGTAAATTAAAGGGGAACTTACGTGTAGGTCATAATAGGTGGACTTATTATATAATAGTATTTATGATAATTAATGATGTTTTTCATCAAACACTATTAAAAAAAGTCACTAATTGTTAGTTTTTAGTAACAGTTTGAAAACTGTCACAAAAAATGTCACTAATTATAAGTTTTAGGGACAGTTTAAAAAAAATCATCACAAAAAAAGTCACTAATTTTTAACTTTCAGTGATAATTTGAAAAATTAGTCACAAAAAAATCACTAATTGTAAATTTTAGTGACAATTTATAAAAAACCGTGACAAAAAAAAAAAAAAAATCACTAATTGTCAATTTTTAATGACGTATGCAAAAATCTTCACAAAAAATTATTTTTAGTGACGATTTTACTAGGACTTGATATTAGGAATTATTGGTAGTTTACCCTAAAATAAATAAATGGGCCCATAATAACTAAAATTTCATAATCTTCTCGTAGAGAACTCCTAGTCAAACAAAACACTTGAATAACATTGACACGTGATTTTTATTCCTAGTAATGTCATCCAAACATACCCTAAAGTTTAGCATTGAAGAAAAATTGTTGGTCTAGAAATGGGAAATTCTCTATAAAGTATGTTTACTATGTTACTTTAGTCCTTCAAGTTTTAATTTTGCCAATTTCATCTATAAAATTTTCAATCTAAGTCAAATCGGTCCAATTTTAAATGGTCCTCTAAACCATATACCAAATAATTATAAAATTCACATTTCTCCCTAAAGTATGTATCACGTGTCATTTTGGTCCCAAAATTTCAATTTTATTAATTTCACCCCTAAACTCTATAAGGTCATGCTTCATCTTAGTCATATATGTTTAGGGACCAAAGAGACAAAACTAAAAACTTAGAAAATAGGTGATACAGAGTGCACATATTTTAGAAAACCATAAGTAAGACTTACTAGTTGATTCAGCTGCAAGGCATAAAATTTTATCATTCATGGATGGGCATGCTGGTTATAATCAGATTTTCCTTAACCCAGATAATGTTCATAAGACTGCATTTAGGTGCCTAGGAGCTTTAGGAACTTTTGAGTGGGTAGTAATGTCTTTTAAACTTAAAAATGTAGGGACTACCTATCAAAACCGTTATGAACTTTGTTTTTCATGAGCTTATTGGAAAAATTTTTGGAAGTGTGTATTGATGATGTTGCAATCAAGTCAAATGAATTCGATGAACATTTGGATCATCTTCGACAGGTTTTTCAGAGGATGAGAACTTACCAATTGAAGATGAATCCTTTAAAGTGTGCCTTTGGGGTATCAGCTAGTAATTTCTTAGGTTTCTTAGTTATTAACAAAGGAATATAAGTGGATGTGAATAAAACTAAGGATATAAAAGCAACTCAACCTTCGTCAAATAATGAGGAGTCGCAAAGTTTTCTTGGGCAGATTAATTTCTTAAGGAGGTTAATTGCTAACTTAGTAGGAAAGACTTTAATTTTTTCTTCCTTATTGAAATTGAAATCTGATAAGGACTTTACATGGAAGAGTGAACATCAGAAGGCTTTTGACTCGATCAAAGAATATTTATCTAAGCCTTCAGTTTTGATGCCACCTATCAAAGGGAAGCATTTGAAGTTATATATTTCAGCAAGTGAATAGTCAATTGGTTGTTTGTTGGTACAAGATAATGAAAAAGAGTATGAACAGGCTATGTATTACCTAAGTAGAGAGTTAAATGAGGCATAAATTACGCATAGTTCTATTGAGAAGTTGTGTTTGGCCTTATATTTTGCAACTGTAAAGTTGAGGCATTATATGTTGCCTTCAGAGGTTAATGTTATTGCTCAAACAGATGTAAAGTATATGTTATCAAGGCTAGTCATGAGAGGGGGGGCAAGGAAAATGGATTTTGGCATTGATTGAATATTGCATCAAATATGTTCCCCAAAAAGCTGTTAAATGTCAAGCGTTAGCAGATTTTTTTGGCTGAGCATCCTTATAGTACTATTGAACACACATTAATGTGTACTATTTGGGCATTGTTGTTTTTATCCTTGCAATCCTATTGAACCAGATTTACATGAAATTTATTCAGTAGATTTGAAGCCATGGAAGTTGACGTTTGATGGCTCAAAGACTGAAAAATGCCTGGGTGCTGAAGTAGTGCTAGTATTCTCACAATGACAAGTCTTTCAATTTTCTTACCAGTTGGATGAGGTTCAAGTACAATCAAATAATCAAGAAGAAGGCTTTAATTATTGGATTGGAGTTGGCAAGAAGCCTCAAAATCCCACATTTAAAGGTGTTTGGAGATTCACAGTTGGTAACAAGGCAGGTCATTAGTTAGTATAAATGTAATAGTGTGATACTTGGTGGATACTTGAATCAAGTTTTGGAGTTGACCAGGGGTTTTGAGTCAGTAGAGTTTGAACATATGTATAGACTTTGACGTGGGTAGGCCCATAAAGGCCATAACCCACTATGAACAACCCAAGCCTACCACTTAAGGCCCAACACATAACCCAACTGATAAGGCCCAGCACAGCTGGAAGTCAACATGACATGAAGGACCAATGATATTCAGACACGTGGCAGGTAAAGGGCAAGCCACATGACCAGACAAAGATCTGCAAAGTTATTGCCACTGCACATTGCCATTAATGCAGCACCTCACAGCATTTATTATGACAACACCTCTCCGTCGGGACAGCACGCCTTCACCCTGAATAAGGTAAGCTACAACATAGACTTTTGGCCAAGGTAACAGGTCGGAAGGGACAACGAAATGATTACCAAAAGATATAAGCAGACGTTGAAGACACGAAGAAGGTTAAGCTTTCTAGCTCTAACACATATCTCTACACTCCACTCCTCTCTCTAACTTGTTCGTCGGAGGGTTCGCTGGGAGACTCTCCGTTCCCCGTTGAACTCTTGTGCAGGTTCTTTGGTGGGCTTGAACACTCGGATACCGGCTTGAGAAGTGTGGATCAGTCCGACCCATTCCATCTGGATCCCGTTATATCTTAACTGCATCATCAGTTGGCGCCGTCTGTGGGAAGACTTTGCTCCGTGCGCCAGTTGTGCTCATTGTCGCCGGAAACCCTGTTACATTAACCCTTTCCTGCTACCCATCAAAGTGTATGGTCACGACTAGATCCATGGCTTCTCACCAAAGTGCTGCCGACCACCAGGCCAACCCCCCCAATCCAAACAACCCACCACAGTATTTCGTCGAGCTTACCAACAGCATTAACCACATGGCCGAGCAAAACCAAGCCCTGATAAATGCTCTACTCCAAAGAAACCTTCCTATGCCTCCGCCCCCACCCCCAGATATTCCGCCCAACCAAGAACGATTCCTGAGCCATACTATCCAGCAGCCCTATCTACCCAACTTGGAAAGCATGCAACCTCCTCCTCCAAATATAAATCCACCACCTCCACCCCCGCACCCATCGATCCTGGCACCAACCCTTGAAGGAGAGGCCAGTAGCATCCAGCCCCCGCTGCCCTCCGGTGGTGACGACATTCCTCTCTGGGATGCAGAGCTCCGAGCTATGAAGCTCCAACTCCAAGGGGTCATGCAGAACATCCAGCATAAACCCTCCACCACAGCAAACTCACCCTTTGTTGCCTCCATCCGGGACAAACCTCTACCCCCCAAGTTCAAGATGCCCACCATCGACTCTTTTGATGGTACAACGGACCCAATTGACCATTTGGAGACCTACAGAACCCTCATGATCCTCCATGCATTCCCTGACGAGATCAGTCGAGCTTTCCCCGTGACACTGAAGGGGTCAGCTTGACTGTGGTTTAGCCAGTTACCAGCAGACTCCGTCTCCACTTTTCAGCACCTTAGTGACTCCTTCCTCAGCCATTTTATTGGAGCCCAGCGCCAGCGACGCCCGGCAACCTAACTCCTCAACATTCAACAGACCGAGGGGGAGTCGCTGCGCAGTTTCGTTACTCGCTTCAACACCGAAGCCCTGCAAGTAGCGGAAAATAATGACAAGGTCATCCTCATTGCTTTCATGGCCGGTCTGCAGTCGTTCGACTTCCTGTTCTCCCTCTCTAAAAACCCCCTGACCTCCATGGCAGCCCTACTCTCCAAAGCCCAAAAATACATGAATGCTGAGGATTTCCTAGCCGCCCGGCAAGATCCAATAACCAAAAACCCGACCCTCAGAGAAAAGAGAAAAGGCTCAGAACCCAGAAATACCTAGTATAATAGCCAAACACCGCACTACACCAACCGACCCCCCCGTCCTGACCGGTCGGCACCAGCCCGACTGCCCGGTCGGTTCGAGCGGTATACACCCCTTAATTCCCCCATGGAACAAGTCCTCAATCAAATCCAGCGGGACTACCTGTCACGACCCAAACCCGCCCCTATGGGTTTAGCACCGTAACCGGCCAGTAATCCGAGATTACCGAAGGCCTGCTTAACAGTAATACAGTATAACAGAGTACAGGGGCTTGGCGGAAGCCAATACAGTAATAAAAATAATGTCCAATGAGCTGTGACAGTCTGTATGCCAAAAAGATTTTTCATACATTCACATATATATATATACGGTAAAAAACAGTATGCAGAACATTTACAAACATTCAGAACAGGGATCAAGTCCCTATTAACCAGTACAGTGCAGTCTATACAGTTTATACAGTAAACAAAACAGTGCAAGGGAAAACTAAAACACCCCTAAGCCTTAGCTTGGCAGGCTCGGAACCTCCCAGTGAGGCACATTGGTTGGCTTGACAAAACTGGGAATCTACCCCGATGCCTCTAGCATTGGTCCGGTGCCTGTACACCTACATATATATATGAGCAGTGAGCTAAAGCCCAGTGAATAACATAATGCGTAAAGGGGTTTAGAATGAATGCCCTTACAGTAATGAAAACAGTTCAATTCAATCAGTATATCAGATGTTCAGTACAATAAACAGTCATATGTGGTACATCCATTAGCATAACAGTAACAGTGGGTCTTAAAAGACCGAACAGTAATGATGGCCATCAGTCAGTAAACAGTAGTGGTTCCACAAGGAAACCGACAGAGATCTCTGTAACAGTAACAGTAAACAGTAGGTGCTAAGGATGCCACAGTACAATTCAGAAATAAAGGACATACATTCATTTAGTAATCAATATCAGTTCAGTAAACAGTTCAGTTCAGTATTCAAAAGATAATCATTTTGAACATATCTTTACACAATTGTTACTCACAGAGTTCTGGGCTACAGTGAACTAGAGCGTCTCCTCAGAAAGCCAACCCTACACAACAGTTTACAGATTGAACACACACTAAGCTATACAGTTGGGAAAGATCATAACCTAATCCCTAATTTGCCTTGGTGTGTTCTACATCTATATCCCCATTAAGATGTCTTAAACTAGGCCTAAGAATGCCTAGGATGGGATGAGGATGCGAAGATGTATTCAGGAAACATTTTCAGAATTTTCAGTGAAACAGAGTCCCGCTCGAGCGCAGGTTTCCCCGCTCGAGCGGACAAACAAACAAAGGTCCCCGCTCGAGCGTCCACTTCACCACTCGAGCGGACCAAAAAGTACTGGATAGGTGAAATCTCCGCTCGACGCCCGCTCGAGCGTGTCACCCAGTCCTCCGCTCGAGCGCAACTTCCTCCGCTCGAGCGGACTGATGTACAGTGCAAGATGCTGGGAGCTTGTTTTTCCCGCTCCGAGCGGCACTTCCCCGCTCGAGCGGACGACTAAAATCTGGAAATTCCAGATTCGAGTCCCAAGCTCAAAATCAAGTTCAAATGCTAAAATTTCGATCCTCTTGGGCCAATTTTCTGGAAAACATGAGTAGACTCATAGGATAACATGATACAAAGGTCAATTTGAGAAATCAAGGCCCAAGGGTGTTCCAATTAACCTCATTTTCAAACCCAATTTTCATGAACATGCATGAACATGCTACAAAGTGACATGCATGTGATTAAATCAAATCAAAGCTTCCTTTTTGCATAAATGGGCTCATTCCTTCAAATTCAAGATGAAGACATGGTCCTTAACGCTAACATGAACGTGCATGTGAGAAATGAAGGATTATAACCTCAAAACTTATCAATATGCACATGCATGCAACAATTGAGCTTCAAAACAACATTACAAGCCATAAGTTGGCTCTAGACTTCACTTAGCTCTAAATCATGCAAGAGTCTAACAAAATTACAAACAAAAGGGTAGTTATTCTACCTTAGGTCTTGAATTAGAGGTGTAGGAGCTCAAACATGCAATTACTCTTCCAAATCTTCAAGTCTCCAAGCAAAACTCAAGAAGAGACTCAATTTCTCTCTCTAGCTCTCTTGGACGGTAAGAACAAGAAAAATGGGCTGATGAAATGTTTTTGATCAAGTGTAAATAGGATCAATATGTTTTGTAGGTAATGGGCCACTAAGTGGCATTCTAGTAATTAAGCCTAACTTTGTCATACATCAACATTTAATCTAATTTAATCATATCAAATCACTTTTTCAATAAATATACCATAAAATCACATAAATTATGACGATCATGAAACACTAAACGATTTCCGGTTCGGCCGCCGATAAGGCCTTCAATTAGCAGTTTAACGTAAAGTATGGACAGATAGTCAAACAGTCAAACAGATAAAATGCAATTCAATGCAAGATACAGGCAATCAATTTAGTTTCAGGTTTCAGTCAGTCGGTTCAGTAAGTCAGTCAGTTCAATTACTTTTCATATCGGTATTAACTTAGCAGTAATCGGCATTAATCAGTGATCAGTAACGAGGGTTATTACACTACCCCCTCAAATGGCCCCAACCTTCACGAACCCCTTCCAATCAGAAAGACCAGTCCAAATATTGCCGTTTTCACCAGGACCATGGCCATAACACCGATGAGTGCGTTAACCTCAAAGATCAGGTCGAGACCCTAATACATCAGGGACATCTTAGCCGGTTCACGGACACTCGCCCTCCGCAGAGGCAAAGAACTGAGCCCCTCAGAAACAACCGCCGGCGCACCCCCCCGGCAGCCAGCCCAACCTAACCAAGGCCATGATCGCCCTCCACAACAACCTCAGCCGCCAGGTAATCCCCCCCACCTGTTGGAGAAATCAGAGTTATTTCAGGTGGCCTTGCTTGTGGAGGACCATCCCGCTCGGCTCAGAGGGCTGAACTGAGAAGATAAGGCAGGGCTCAGACAAAGCAGTTGCCACGGTCGACCGACCCTCTAAACAGCCCAGCAGTGGACCGAGTCTATCACCTTCACGGACGCCGACTGTACAGGCATCCGTTACCCTCATGATGACCCTCTCGTCATTTCTGCCCTCCTCTCCAACTACAAGGTCAGGCGAGTTCTCACTGACAACGGCAGCTCTTCAGACATCATCTTTCTCAACTGCTTTCGCCAGCTCAAAATTGGGGAAGAAAGTCTGTCTCCCCTCCAAACCCCTTTGGTCGGTTTCACTGGCGACCGGGTGACCTCCATTGGCTCCATCGATCTTCCCATCACAATCGGCGAGTACCCATGGCAGACTACAAAGTTGCTCACCTTCCTTGTTGTCGACTGCCCATCCGCCTACAATATCATCCTTGGCCGCACCGCCCTAAATGCCTTTCAAGCTATCACATCAACTTATCACCTCGTCATTAAGTTTCCCACCGATCTGAGGGTTGGGACTATAAGGGGAGAGCATACCGTGGCCAGGGAATGCTATGTCGCCTTACTCAAAGAAGTCAAGCTAAAGGAGGCCATGATCATTGAAGGACTTGACGTCCGGGATGAGGACGAGCTGGTCAGAGGAGAACCTGTGGAGGAGCTCGTTGAGGTTCTCATCGACCCCACCAACCCGACGAAAATCGCCAAAATCGGCAGCCAACTGTCCCCCCGAGCAAAGGTCGACCTTACTGCCCTCCTGATCGAGCACAACGATGTATTCGCCTGGACCCACTTAGACATGCTGGGTATTGACCCCTCATTCATAACCCATCGCCTCAGCATTGAACCCCATTTCCGACCTTACTGCCAGAAGCAGCGTATTTTCCATCTGGAACGCAATACTCTCGTTGCCGCAGAGGTCGACAAGCTCCTTGAGGCACAATTCATCAAGAACGTGGACTACCCTAGATGGTTGTCAAACGTGGTCCTGGTCCGCAAGAACAATGGTAAATGGCGATTCTGTGTCGACTACTCAGACCTCAACCGAGCTTGCCCCAAAGACAGTTATCCTCTTCCCCGCATAGATCTGCTGGTCGACGCCACGGCCGGTCATCAAATGCTCAGCTTCATGGATGCCTTCTCTGGGTACAACCAAATTCTGATGCACCCATCTGATCGGGAACACAGCTCCTTCATTATTGACCGAGGCACCTACCATTACCGTGTGATGCCATTTGGACTGAAAAATGCTAGGGCCACCTACCAGCGGTTGGTCAACGCCGTTTTCCATCATCAGATCGGTCGAAATATGGAAGTATATGTCGATGACATGCTAGTTAAGAGCAAACTCTCCGCTGACCATCTGACTGACTTGCGAGAGACCTTCGCCACCCTACGGAAGTACCAAATGAAGCTCAACCCAGAGAAGTGCTCCTTCGGCGTAGGATCTGGGAAATTCTTGGGTTTCATGGTCAGTCAGCGGGGCATGGAAGCTAACCCTGAAATGATCAAGGCCTTGATTGAAATGCAGTCACCCAGAACGGTTAAGGAAGTTCAGAGACTCACTGGCCTAGTTTCCGCCCTTAACCGCTTCATTTTCCGTGCAACGGATAAGTGCCTCCCCTTCTTCAAAGTTCTTTGGCAAACTTTTGAATGGACGACTGAGTCCGAAGAGGCCTTTCAGCAGTTGAAGCAGTGCATGGCCAACCCCCGCTCCTTTCTCAGGCAATCACTGGCGAACCTCTCTTCCTCTACTTAGCCGTTTCAAGCACCGCAGTCAGTGCAGCTCTTATCAGGGAAGATGACTTTGTTCAACGGCCGGTCTACTACATCAGTTGGGCCCTCAGGGGCGCCGAGTAGAATTACCCACTGTTAGAAAAATTGTCCTTGGCCTTGGTCACTGCCTCCAGACGACTCCGTCCTTACTTCCAAGCCCATTTCATAGTGGTCCTCACCGACCAACCTTTGAAGAAGGTAATGCAGCAACCAGAGCTCTCTGGCAGACTCATGCAATGGTCAGTGGAACTTAGCCAGTTTGACATCTCCTATCGACCTCGAACATCAATTAAGGGGCAGGCTGTCGTCGATTTCATCTTGGAGTTCACTAATCCCACCCCAACCACGGCCCCTCCACCCCCACCAACCCCTACCGAGCCAAAAGACCCTCATTCTTGGACTCTCAACGTCGACGGATCATCCCGCAGAGAAGGTAGCGGGGCTGGTCTCATCCTCACCGACCCTGAGGGTGGTCATTTCAAATGTGCTCTCCGTTTCTTGTTCGATGCCAGTAACAATGAGGCCGAATATGAGGCACTGATAGCAGGCCTCCGCCTAGCTAGGGACATTGGTATAAGCCACATCCGAGTGTTCAGCGACTCCCAGCTCATTGTCGGACAAATTACGAGGGAATTCGATGCAAAGGAGGACACAATGCGGGCTTACAGGGATATTGCACTTCCCCTTGTTCGCCTCTTCAATACTTTCCACATCCAGCACATTCCTCGGGCGAAAAACTCTAAGGCAGACGAGATGGCTCAGTTGGCTTCTGCAGACCAGTCCGACCTCAGCCGTGGTGTCCGTCTCGAGTACCTAGCCAAAGTTGTATTTTTGTGTTGACCAACTGATGTATGTTTTTTTTGACAATCTGCACACCTGAATGTCCCCATTTTCTCTGCATATGGTGTAAATTTATGATCCAATGGGCTACACTTTAATGACAACAAGCTTATATCTCAAATATCTGTGTGATCTTTCAAATAACACTTTGATTGCAGCCTCAGCCAGACTGAGCATAAAAGCCTCGGCCAGACCGAGCAGGCAAAGCCTCAGCCAGACTGAGCATGGCAAGCCTCGGCCAGATCGAGCACGCAAAGCCTCAGCCAGACTGAGCACGACAAGCCTCAGCCAGACTGAGCATGGCAAGCCTCGGCCAGACCGAGCACGCAAAGCCTTAGCCGGATTGAGCATAAGCGCCTCGGCCAGACCGAGCAGGCAAAGCCTCCGCCAGACCGAGCACGCAAAGCCTCAGCCAGACTGAGCATAAACGCCTCGGCCAGACCAAGCAGGCAAAGCCTCCGCCAGACCGAGCGTGACGAGCTCAGCCAGCTTTAGTTACTTCAGGCCTTAGCCAAACTGAGCACGAATAGCTTAGCCAGACTGGACTACTCAAAGCTCCTGAATTACTTGAAGAATCAGTTAACTGAAACCGCCTGCGCGCTCGGTCAAGGCCATTCACGCAAACCTCACGCTTGTGGCATTAGCAGCCACACTTGGTCAAAATCCCAGGTCCATGTTATTACAACACTCTTTACTTAGTCAAATTCCTTAGTCAAATTCCAAATTACCTTTTTATTTACCAATACTCTTACAACATGATTTACAACTCCATTTTTTGGGCATAATTTGACACTTTACATCTTTGACGCTTTTACAAGTTTCCTTTACAAGTCAGATTGTCTTCTTACTCATCAACTTTTGCAAGTCACCCTCATTCACTTCCGACTCACCAAAATAAAGACAATAGTGTGGCAAACACAAATTTATAATTTTATTACAAGTTCAACTTCACTTTGTATTGAGTTTTTCTTAACTTTACTCTGCATTCAATTTTTCTTGCATTTCAACCTTGGCTTGGTGTTGAGATTTCCTTACACAAAAAAAAAAAAAAAAAAAAACCCAAATTTTATTTATTCACAACTTGTACATAAGTCCATTACAGCAATTCCAAAAAAAAAAAAAAAAAAACCAACAAACAAAACACAACCACAACTTTTAAGTACATAGTTTTCACTTCACTCACTCCTCTTCTTTACTCGAGGCGAGATCTTCTTCCTCAATCCCCTCGTCTAGGGGGGTCTGGGCCACGTCGTCCTCATCGATTCTAACACCACTGAAGTATAAGTCTGGGAATAGCTCTTCTGCTTTACACTTGAACATCTTCCACCCGCTGTCCCAGAACTCAGCCATCTCGTGTTTGTAGAAGTCCGACCGCTGGAAGCTCTCAATAACTTCTGTTTCAGTCTTGTCCCCAGCGGTCTCTCTCGACGTGCCCGCCCCCCCAGCCACCTCCCTCGCCAAGTTGCTGGCGACGGCGGCATCGACTGCCATCTGAAATTTAGCAGACCCCTTGAATTGTTCTACTGCCACGACATACAGATTGGGGTATGCTGCCCTTTCAGAGGTTGCCTTGGTCCTTTCTTCCTCCAACTCCTTCTACAACCCCGCCTTCTCTTCCATTGCCTTTGCACGCTCATCTTCCAGCTCCTTCTGCAGCCCAGCAATCTTCACGTCTGCTTCTTCATTTTCTTTGATTTGCTGGGCGCGCAGATCTTCATTGCTGGTCATAGCCTCTTCAAATCGCTCGGTGGCGACCGCGCAGGCCTTCTGAGCGTCCCCAGCTTCTTCTGCTCGCCAGCAAGCTGGAATTCGAGCGACACCACATTACGGCATTCGTCCTCTAGCTCCAACTTGGCTGCGAGCAGCTCAGCTTGGGCTCGAGTGGCAACGTTGCGATGCATGATCGCCAACATTTCCATTTTCTTCGCCTTCTTAGCCTCTTCCAAACCCCTGGCGCACGCACTTCGCGCTGCCCTTCTCCAGCTTACGCTCTCCCTCTTGATATTTTCAAGTTGGGCCTCCACCTGCCCTAACTTCTCCCTACCGTTCCTCGCGTCGATCTTTGCAGCTACTATTTTTTGAAGTAAGGCTCCTGCCAAGGCGTTTGCCTCCATCTGGGCGGAGTACAACCCCTTTAGCAATTCGGCCTCGGTAAAATTGGCCATCGCACGAACGGTTGCATCTTCTACCAGTCCCAACAATCGATCGGCAGCAGTCCTGGCCTCCCACACTTGTCCCTCCAGCCGACCAGACACGGCCGGGGCGTGGTAAACGGTAGTCTTCAACCTGGCCCTCTCTCCCTTTCCTTGGGGCGCAGGACCCCCTTGGGGCTGTTCCTCTCCCCTTGGCTCAAGACCAGTTGACCCCCCTTCCACTTGTATTTCGGGGGCGACCTTCACGACCTCCACCTCTGGAACCACCTTCGTCACCTCCTCCTTCGTCCTCTTCAACGATGGCCCCTCCTCACTCCCAACTCTCAAACTGGGCGCATCTGTAGCAACCTCAGCAACCTCCGTGGCCACCCTACTCCTCTTCTTCTTCTTCAAAGGTTCCCCCTCCTTGTTCGCCCTTTCCTTCACTGGATTAACCGGTGGCGGTCGCGGCACAAAACAACCAAGTCTTTTCCCCCCAACGGTTTGGGTCGTGGTCGGATCCGCTCCTTGGGGATCGGCTTCGGAGCAGGCCCCAGCTGGGTCTCCTTGTCTGCTCGCGCGAACAACCTCATTTTCTCCTCCTCCTCCGCCTTCCTTTGCCTCTCCAACTCCTCCCTCGCTGGATCCCCTTCCAACGGTTGTGGCCCCAAGTTCAGGGCAAATAACCTTAAAGGCACGACCAACTCGTCCCATCTCACGCATTTCTTTTCCCTCCATTCCCTCACCCTCTTCACTCGGTCCTCCGCTGCTTTGTCCAACTTTGGCTCGACCGATTTAGTGGGCACCTTCTACGTTTCGCGAACTCCTGCCCCACCATTCGCCGTCACAAAAAACCATCTCGGCCTCCATCCCTTCACCGACGATGGAAGCCCTGCGACCAACCCTCTCCCCGCCACCGCCTGCAGAGTAACCCAAGTCTCCTGCTGACTAGAGGCCTTATAGCAGGAGAAGAACTCCTTCACTGTCATCGCCGTTCCCCCAGTCGCCTGAAGCTAGGTACTCGCGCATGACATTATTATCTTCCAGGCATTCGGCATCAGTTGCCCTGGCGTCGCTTCTAGCTTGTTCAAAATGTCCACCACCACTCGGGGGAGAGGTAGCCTCAAACCCCCTCGCAATGCTTCCTCGTATAAGCTGAATTCACACCGGCCGCACGTCTGATGCCCTTTCCGTGGCTGTGGGCAATCTTAGCCCTATTTCAGAAGGCACTTTGGTACTTCCTCCTTATTCCCTCCAACTCCTCTGCCGTCAGCACGGATCTATCCGGTTTAGTGTGCCAATGATCCAGCTCCACCTGGCTAATCGGTATCGCGGCAGACATCATCGTTGTAGGGCGAGCCCGCACAGCCAGACTCGTTTCTTCTCCGCCCTGACTCGTTTCTTCTCTGCCCCTACGCTCTACGCGGTATCGTTTCGCCAAGTCTACTGCATCATCATCACCCAGTGGGTCGACTCTTGCAGTTGTTGCTTCCTCTTGGGCCATCTCTCTCTTGTATCTGCGAATAGCTTCAGTTGCTGGGACGAGGTACTCCACAAAATGTCTCAAGGGCGTATCACTAGCAACGAAGGAGTCTACACTCGGAATGTTTTGATTTTTTGTGAAGAAGTAGGTAAATCGAATAATACTAAAAGCCCAAGGCTTGCCCGTATTCCAAGGATCATAGTTAATTTTCGCCAGTTTGAAAACTTTTCAAACATCCGCCAAAACTGTCTTTTCAACACCCATTACGACCTATCGTTTCACTTCTGGCCCAACGCCTAACCTCCCCCACCACGAGATGCTGCCACGTGTACGACCACGATTCACTGCCCCCTTTCCCTACCCTGTATTTTCCACTTCAAGTCATCACGTGACCCGCCGCCTCTCGAGCCCCGCCCCCCGCCACCTCACCCTTCGCGGTCGGCCCTCCTCAGGGTTGGTCCCCTACTCGGTTACCCTTCGCGGTCGGCCCTCCTCATGGTCGGTTCCTTCACTGGGATACCCTTCGCGGTCGGCCCTCCTCCGGGTCGGTCCCCCACTCGGTTACCCTTCGCGGTCGGCCCTCCTCATGGTCGGTTCCTCCACTGGGCTACCCTTTGCGGTCGGCCCTTCTCCGGGTTGGTCCCCCACTCGGTTACCCTTCGCGGTTGGCCCTCCTCATGGTCGGTTCCTCCACTGGGCTACCCTTCGCGGTCGGCCCTCCTCAGGGTCGGTCCCCCACTCGGTCACCCTTCGCGGTCGGCCCTCCTTCGGGCCGGTCCCCTATTCGGTTACCCTTCGCGGTCGGCCCTCCTCAGGGTCGGTCCCCCCATTCGGTTACCCTTCGCGACCGCCCCTCCTCAAGGTCGGCCCCTCCACTCGGCCTTTCACCCGACCTTCAACCCCCATCTTCCTTATTATTCCCTTCGTTGGACTAAAATTGCACTTGGGAATGGGGGACTACTGGCGTGGGTAGGCCCATAAAGGCCATAACCCACTATGAACAACCCAAGCCTACCACTTAAGGCCCAACACATAACCCAACTGATAAGGCCCAGCACAGCTGGAAGTCAACATGACATGAAGGACCAATGATATTCAGACACGTGGCAGGTAAAGGGCAAGCTACATGAGCAGACAAAGATCTGTAAAGTTATTGCCACTGCACATCGCCATTAATGCAGCCCCTCATAGCATTTATTACGACAACACCTCTCCGTTGGGATAGCACGCCTTCACCCTGAACAAGGTAAGCTACAGCATAGACTTTTGGCCAAGGTAACAGGTCGGAAGGAACAACGAAATGATTATCAAATGATATAAGCAGACATTGAAGACAAGAAGAAGGTTAAGCTTTTTATCTCTAATACACATCTCTACACTCCACTCCTCTCTTTAACTTGTTTGTCGGAGGGTTCGCTGGGGGACTCCCTGTTCCCCGTTGAACTCTTGTGCAGGTTCTTTGGTGGGCTTGAACACTCGAATATCGGCTGGAGAAGTGTGGATCAGTCCGACCCATTCCATCTGGATCCCGTTATATCTTAACTGCATCATCAGACTTGAAAATAAAGAAGCAAATAAAATGGCTCAAGCAACTTCTAGTTTAAGAATTCCAGATGGTTTTCAAGAAAGAATTATGAGAATCCAAGAGTGATTTTTGCCCTGTGCTAAATGTCTACAGTCACAAAATTTGTCCATCTTGGTTTTAGATGTGGTAGATGATGATTAGAGGTCATCTTTGTTGGAAAAAATGGTATTATGGTGACTTTAACGTGAAATTAAAGTAGGTCTCAACCGTCGGTTGAGGTGGGATCAAATGGGTTTAGATTCTTTGTAACAGGATCTTTACACCACAAAAAGAATGACCAAAAACCATTGAGAATTGAATGAGAAATTCTCTCATAAAGTTGGCCTCATGAATGAGGTATTAGGAATGGTGTGTAACCACCTATCCCACATTGATTGTAGAGGATAGTATTGATGGGTATTTAAATCCCAAGTTTTTGATAAGGGCATAAGCTCTTTGCGGCATCCAAATTTTTCGAAAACAGTTATGGATGCTTCAAGGATGGGCTTGGGCCAAAACTATAGTCCAAGTTGGTTATGCAAAAATTGGCACACGCGTGCATGTGCGCGCCGCCTGCCCGGACCGGGCCCGAGTCCTGGTCCGGGGTCCGTGGGTCATGCAGCTTGCAGGAATGGGTTAGGTTTGGATTGGGCCGGATTGGTGACCTATCAACCTAATTTTTTTGGGTGATATAGATATACACACATGTATATTGTGTGTAACCTCTACACTTCAGATGGAGTTTATTTCCTATCAGTTTTGGTGCATTATTTCTTCAGTTTTTGCAGAATTGAAATCTATATTTGTTGTAGGAAAACTCCTCCTCTCTCCCCCATTGTGTATAAAATGAGACCTTCCTCTTTGGTTTTAGATATAAAATTTCTTTGCTTTCAAGTGATAGTCTGTCTGTTCCTTAATCATTCTTTCTGTGTGAGAGAGTGCTGCCATTGTCAGTTCGCCGGAGCTAAATAGAAGGTGCTTCTACGTTAGCGGGTTCTAACTATTGTATCCTAAGAGACATACGCTGACATTCCTCCAGCACCCACAGTAAGGCGGCTAATCTATTTTAAGGAGACTGTGGTATTACATAGGCTTCGGTTTGCTTTTTGTTCCTTATTTCAGAATACTTGTTATATATATTTCTGTGCTTCAATTTGTAATCTCCAACATGATTTCTTGTTCTGTATTTGAATTTAATTAAATATGAATCTGTTTATTCTTTATTTAAATACAAAATTTGTATAACAATCTTTGATTAAATATTTAAGTGATCGAGGAATAACAGTGGATAGAAAAACAAGATACAAGACTATGAATTATGTCATTTTAGGGGATGATTTGTTTAGAAGAACTCAAGATAGCTTGATTTTGTTATGCATTGGTGAGTTGGAGAAGATGCAAGTCATGGCAGAGGTGCATGAGTACATTTGTGGTGCTCACCAAGCTGGTGAAAAGATGAGATGGCTCATTAAAAGGCATGGTTATTTTTGGCCATCAATGAGGAAGGATTGCATTAGTTATGCAAAAAGAGGTCAATAATGTCAAAAGCATGGCAATGTACAAAAGGTGCCTACTGTAGATTTGCATTCAGTTGTTAAGCCTTGGCCATTTAGAGGATGGACAATCTATTTGATTGGTCAAATTTTCCCACTATCATCAAATCAACATTCATTTATTTTAGTTGCTTATTATTTTACTAAATGGCTTGAGGCTGTTCCTTTGAAGGTTGTGAATCAATTTCATGTTATTGATTTCATTAAAAAACATGTTATTCACAGGTTTGGTTTGACACAAACAATTACTGTTGATGATGGGACAGTTTTTAATGGTGTTGAGATTAAAGAGTTTGTTGGAGTATATGGCATTCAAATGCTTAATTCATCTCCATATTATGCCCAAGCAAATGGGCAAGCAAAGTCATGTAATGAGACTGTTAAGGCAACCTTGAGTAGGGTGATAGAGGATAACCCAAGGAACTAGCATGAGTTGTTATTTGAAGTGTTGTGGGCCTATAGAAATTCTAAGAGGGATAGTACTCGAACTTTCCCTTATGAATTGGTTTATGGTCATGCTGCAGTTTTGCCTTTAGAGGTGACAGGTAGATCTAGCAGAGTGGCTAAACATTATGACATTCCTATAGATGAGTATAATGAAGCCATGTTCTTGGAATTACAGGGCGTAGAAGGAAAGAGAGTTTATGCTTTCAATTGTATGGTAGCACAAAAGAAGAAAATTAAAAGAATTTACAATAAAATGGTTAAGATGAAGGCTTTTGTTGAGGGTGATTTAGTGTGGAAGACTATCTTACCAGTGGGGGCAAAAGATTCTGAATTTGGCAAATGGTCACCAAATCAGGAAGGGCCATTTAAAATCCATAAGGTCCTTAGAGGATGTGCATATCAGTTAGAATCTTTAGAAGAACAACCACATAGAAGAAACATAATTGGAAAGTATTTAAAGAAATATTATCTTACTATGTGGGAGAATTTCAAAAGACAATGACAAAATAAATACTTATAGTTCATTAAAGTTTCAAAATATTTACAAAGGAAGAGCATGTTTAGTCTTTGGAGGACATTTACAAAACAAGGTTGTCTAGTCCTTTGAGAAAATGAGTGCAAGAGTACTCCATCTTGACTGAGTGGCTGCAAGTATGGCTTGAGTATAGTCAAGTTCTTCTTTGGCAGCTTGCATAGATGAAGGACCATTTTCAATCTTGGAGAGTAGGTCTTTAGCCTCATTGCCAAGATGTTCTCTTTGTTGTTGAAGTTCAAGTCTTTTTTGCTTGATAAGGGCAAGTTCTGTTTCTAATCTGGCCTCTTCAAGTGCCAACTTCTTGTCTTGATCTGACAGATTGGAGGAGTTTTGGCAAGTGATCATCAATGAGTTGGAAATGGTTTGAGCAGCCACCAAGAAGTCTTTCTTGGCTTGAATCTTGTTCTTGCAATTTTCAACAGTTTCCAAGAGATACGGCCATTCAGTAATGACCTGGGCCAAGTGTGTAAGCTGGCTTTGGTTGAAAGGGTTTGGGGACAGATTCTGAACTGCAGTTAAGCAATTCAGGGCGTCCTTGGCTTTATCTGAGAGTATTTCTTCAAGAGGAGTGTCGAGGAGGTCCAAGAAGGAGGTTACAACTTGTTGATCTTCAGGGCTGAAGTGATATAGCCTTTGTGGGAGTGGAGAAGTATGTTCAATGCTTCTTTGGAAGGCTGCAATCTCATCCCATATGCTCAAATTTGTAATATTTGGAGTTGAAAAAGCCTGTCGATAGATGGAGTTGAGAATAAAGTAATGAACCTTGTTTGAAGGAAAAAATATGAGAAGAATTGAAACATTACCTGCACAACAGTTGATGTTGGGTTGGTTGTGTTGATAATTGGAGTTGGAATGGCTCCAATTGTTGTTTTTTCTATTGAATCCTGAAATGGTTCAAGGTTGATTAGTGTGCTTCTTGGAGCATCTAAGCTTGGAGTATTAGCAGAAGGCTCATTTGTTGACTGTGGAGTAGCATCCTCAGTGTTTTCATTTACTGATGGAGTTTCTTCCATGTTGTCAATCCCAAGTGTTTGGTTGCTTTCATAGGTAAGGTTAGCCATGGGGGTAGAAGTATTCTCTCCAATTTGTCCATCCAATGAGAGGGTATCCTCCATGTTTTCAGCCTCAGCCTCTGGATTGTCTTCATTTATGGTTTTAGGATCATTGATTGGAGTACCCTCAACTAGAGTTTCTTTTCCTGTGACAGAAAGTAAGATGTTAGTGGAAAGAACTAAGGATGAGAGCCAAGACATTAAGTAGCTTTGGTAAGTTTAGGGTTGAGAATGTGCTCACCAGGGTTGGTTTGAAATTCAGATGGAGGAAACTCATTGAATTTATCATTGAGTGGTGATGACGTGTCACAGTGAGGACTGGTTGAAATCTCACCAGTAGAGGTTGGATTGTCATTTGGAGATGAGTCAATATCAATCCTTTCTTCTTGCGTGGTGGAAGGATGTTTGGTTTGTGAGTTATTTGGCTCAGAAGCAGGTGAATGATGATGGTCTAAAGAGATGACTGAGGGGAAATTGATGGGTTCAGTTGTCCCTTGGTACAGAACTTTCATTGGTAAGGCTCCAAGAGTCACATCCCTAAGGTTGATATTGGGGGATGGATAAGGATTGGTATTTGA
This sequence comes from Camellia japonica, assembly GCA_030407325.1. Classification (NCBI taxonomy): domain Eukaryota; kingdom Viridiplantae; phylum Streptophyta; class Magnoliopsida; order Ericales; family Theaceae; genus Camellia; species Camellia japonica. The sequence goes on from JAPPVO010000032.1 coordinate 60,860,480, forward strand.
AGTTGATTGGTTCAAAACTGGATCAATTTTCTCAGAAAAGTGGGGTGTTGTGTGGAAGTTTCTTTGGAGGTAGAATTGGGATTTTCTTCATCCTCTGCATCAGTTGAAATCAGAACTCTTTTCCCTTTCATCTGTAAGGAAAGAAAAGTTAGATTGAGTTAGATGACAATTTAAGAAGAGTTGTGTTGGTATAAGGGAAGAAGTACCTGGTATGTTTGTCCAGACATTTGACATAAGGGACTGTCCCTGTATACGACGTGGACACCGAACTTTTCGACCTCTACTTCGTATGCGGGTATGAACTTCAAGACCTCTCCGCCCAGTTTTCCATCTTCTCGAATTGAAGAACGGCAAATTACTTTATCTAAATAAGCTTCACATTCACATCCATCCTCCATATCATCTTCAGTGATTCGCGAAAATGCTCTGTGTGGGATACACCTAACCACCATATTTCCAAAATTGACAGGTTGAATGTAGTTACCGAAGCGTTGGGTGATCCACTGAGTACCGTGGCACTTGAACCTCATGCGAATATAATAATTGTGGGTTTCAGCCACATTGAATCCAACAGCAGCGCAAGCGAATCCAACAACGGCGAAAGCACATCCCAAGAAGCTGTTGTTAAACCAATGTGGAGGCAACTGAAAAGATATCGAAGACCCCCTACTTTGATGGCTGAACCACTTTGGAATCTCTCTCCCTGGTAAAGCAATGTTAAAAAAATCGCGATTGGCCTGTACAATAGAGATTGGTGTCAATCAGTGGCTGGCACCTCCAAAAATTTTTAGGCTTTTTTTTTTTTTTTTTTTTAATACCTTTTTACTTATTATAAAAAAAATTATGTAAAAATGTAAAGAAATAATGTGACATAAACAAATTAATAAACTGACTTTTTTAATTCATTCTAAACCAACCCAAAGTTAGGTACACATCCAAAATCTTGAATTATGATTTATATTAAGTAATATTATAAGAATAATGATAAAAAAAGATGCATAAAAACATATTGCTCAAATGATAAGAATATTCGTCAAACCTTAGTCCCCTCATAATATAATTTTATATTTTTAAGACCTCCATTTATATAATAGAATAGATAGATATAAAGAAAATAAAAGTAAAATGATAAATGATACTTTACTCTTTAATGCTTGGCCACTTTCTGACTTTGACCCTTAAAATTTATTTTTTCTCACCCTTTTATACTTGAAATCTTTTCCACTTTATTCCTAAAACTAATTTTTATTAAAAATTAAATAAAAATACCACAATAGCAATCACATAACATAAAAAATATAATATTATATTAGTCATTAAATTTATGTCAATGTGTGAGTTATATATAATCAAATATTTTTATGCTACGAGAGACTATTAGTGTATCATTTTTTATCTAATTTTTAATTAAAATAACTTTAAGAGTAAAGTGAGAAAAATTTGAAACATGAATTGTCAAAGTGGAACAAAAAAACATTAAAGACCAAAGTGAGAAAGTTATCAAATATAAAGAAGGCAAAGTATAATTTACACAGAAAAAAATTCACACTTATCTATAGGCCATTTATTTTTTTACAAACAAACACGATAAAATGAAAATGTTACTATTATCAGATTGACATATTTTTTTTTCATGAATGACATACAATAAGAGTCTTACAAAATGAACGAGTCGGATTATCAAAACATGACCTATGGTGGACCCTACGAGCTCCTCAAATTCTCTCATGTTGAGAGTGAACATGAGAGAAATTTAATCTTTTTTTTTTTTGCGATAAATTGAAAATACACCTCTTGAATTTTACTTAAAATACAAATCACCCATGTGGCTTTGGAAATTATATTCCATCCATTAAAATTACTAATTTCATAATAAATGGCATCTTTTATTAATAAATTATCAAGTCAATTAATAGTTTTTAACATGTTAGAAATATATTTAAATTAATAATTTAGATAATTTTATTATTGTATAAGAGAACATTTAGAAATTTTATTTTTCAGTTAATTCTATTAAATAAAAAATTCTAACCAGGGATTATTTATAATTTTTCAAAGTACAAAGAGTAATCTGTATTTTAAGTAAAATTTAGGAGGTGTACTTGAAATTTATATATATTTTTGAATGGGAGAAAATTAACCCTTTAAACTTCTCAAATTACAGATAGTTTTTTTTTTATTATGAATATATTAATATTTCGGGAAAATTACAAAAAAATTAAAAAAATTATAAAAAAAACATAGAGTTTGAACCTTATAACAAAATTAACCCTAAATTTTTAATTTTATCAATTTATATCTTAAAATATTGATTTGTTTTCGATCTAAACTATTTGCTTATTTTTCTTAAGTAAAATCAATGAAAAAATAAGTATTTTAATGTATATTTTAGACATTATATATATATATATTTAAATTGAGTTTAATGATTAAATTTTTTTTTGTCTGTTTTACTTAACGAAAATAAACAAATTGTATAAATTAAAAATAAATCAAAAGATTATGGTTTAAATTGACAAAATTAAAAATTTAAGATTATTTTGTTACAAAACTCAAATTCTGGATTTTTTTTTTTTTTTTTGTAATTATCCCTAATATTTTTGTTTCAATCCAACAAAATAAAAAATGTAAATTGTTTTTGATAAGTTATACGACTCATACCTAGTCTAGAGCTTAAAAGGCATTTCTTAATTTAGTATAAATTTTAAAAAATAATTACAGATTCATGAAAAAATTTTAAATTTTAAATTTTAATTATTAATATTTATAAGTTTATCACTGATTTATAATTATATTTTTAAAATTATTAATGATTTAAGAAGTTAGGTCTTGTAGAAAAATAATACATATAATCATCCTTATCCTTAGAAAGGAACTCTCCAAGGGAATCTTTTGAATTAATATCACCAAAAATAAAAAAATAGATCTAATTAACTTTAATCTAGACGAATTATAAAAAATGGCGGAACAAGAAAAAAAATAATGAAATGAAATATAAAATAATATTAAAAATAGCCGAAAATAAGATAAAATGGATAATTACGTATTAGAAAAAATAAATAATAGTCAAATAGAAATAGAAGAAGACCTATATAAGTTGTGAAATATAGCGATTCCAGTTTTGACTCGACCTTTATTGTATTCCAGACTAGGGTTTCATGGGTTAGTGTTGTTGCTTATCTCTTATTCCCATGTTTCCCTTAAGTTTTTTTTTTAGATTGTTGTGGTTGTGTTTGGGACAGGTTGGTTGCTTGGTTTCCAAACTTTTGTTGCACAGATTTTCGCTCCTTTGCTCGAGCGGCACTTCTTGTGCTCGAGCGGGCTTTGCAAACTCTCAATACTTTTGCAGGCCTGCAAAACTACTGGGAGAGTGTACTCTACGCTCGAGCAGTCCTTTCTGCGCTTGAGCGGCCATTTCTTGCACTCGAGCATTGGTCTATTGTCTGCAAAACTGCTGGATGTGTGTTTTCTACGCTCGAGCGTCACTTCTTGCGCTTGAGCGGTGATCGTCTCTTTCATTGTGTCATGGTGCTCGAGCGGAACTTCTTATGCTTAAGCAGAACAATTTATTGTGTCTGAAGCTCGAGCGTCACTTCTTATGCTCGAGCGAATTGTACATATTTCAGTCCGTAAAAGTGACATTTCACATCACTTTTTCATGTCTTTTTCTCTCTCTACTTTCCAAAAACCCTAGAGCTAAAGCCTCTCTCTCTAAAATACTCTCTCTCTCTCTCTCTCTCTCTCTCTCTACATTTTCACCTAGTTCTAGTGATCTCTTACCCACTTGTCTTTGTTAAAAGGGTAGAGTATCTCAAGATCTCCATTTTGATCCAAATAGAGTTGGGTTTGAGCATCTTTGAAGTTTCATCTTTGCTTTGCTCGTCTTCTCTCTTTGAGGTAGGAATTTTCTACATTTTGATATGGTTTTTAACTCAGTCATTTATTGTTGTGTAACAATGGTGGGATTTGGGAGTACTTTGAGCAAAACTAGGGTTTTGGTTCAAAATCAAAAGAGAAGTCTCTAAGTGAATGTTATTTAAATGGTTATGGGGTTTGAAAGTGAGGTTGTATTGTGACAAATAGTTGATTTTGACATTTGGAAAAAAAATGAGAGTTTTGCCCTAAATGGGTCAAGTTGTTATTTTGTATAACTAAACGAAATTGATATTGGTAATGTGAAATTGGATGGTTGTTGATATAAATGGCGGGGTTGGATATGTATTATCTCATACCTATGGGAATTTGAATAAATTATCTATCTTGAGATTGAATATCTGTTTAGAAATATCTGTATTGGGCTATCGGTGGAGGACATCTATGATTGTTGTAGAAATTGCATTAGGATTAGGTGAATTGAAACTAATCTCTTGTTGATTGTTATTGAATATGACTATGTTTTAAATACATTGTACATGTATGATATTTAGGAGGAGAAAGGGGATGTACTCCATGTTTGGGAGGAGATAGGGGATGGACTCCATTAACATTAAGTTAGCTGGAGTGTCCAGAGTAAAAGTCCCGAAACCGCGTGTATACATGGGTACCGATCCCGCGGACAAAATTTCCGTAAAATGGCAAAATTGAAGTGTTTCTGTGATAATGGTGTTGATTTGAGAACCACTGAGTTGTAATCTCAGTTAGGTTGTTTGAAAGATAATAAAATTGGCTCATGAATTGAGATGAAATGATTTAACTTGAAATGAATTAAAGGAAATTGGATTGAGATATGAAATTTGGTACTTTATGATCATGTCGAGTATGAATGTTTTGTCATCGGCATTGTATATGCACACCTTACTTATATCTTTGTTAAGATTCATATATTGTGTTAGATTGTTTCTACTGGGCTTTTGCTCACCCTATTTGGGAAAAACCATTTTCAGGTGTTGGTGATATGCCTCCGCCAAGGCAATAGCTTGGAGGGACTTTTGGAGCAAGAGCTTCTTTCTTTTTGTTGTGTTAATTTTGTATAGCCAAGGGCTTTAATTGTATTAAGCTATGCTCACTTTTGTTGTAACTAAGCAATGACTTGGAAAAATGTAAGCCTTTAGGACATATAATTATATGTTTAGTTTTTAGTTCTTTTATCTTTGCAACACATGTTGTAGATTCAGGATGAACAGTTTGTGAATGTATATCGCATGTGCTATCCTTCATATACGAACTCTAATAAAGGAATGTATATGGCATTTATTATTATTTTGCTTATGAGTTGGATTTGTCGTATTATTTTGGGGGCGTTACATTAAAAATATACTAATTATAAAAGCAGGTAGCTTGTCTAGGTTTGCACCTGAGCTTGTGACGACTGAGGAGCGCCGTTGCTTGGAGTTTGAGAAAAGATTGAGGATCAGGCTCATGTTTAGAGTGGCCAGATCCATGATTAGAGACTATGGATGCCTTGTGGAGGCGGTGACCCATCTCGAGACTATTATGTAGATGGAGGAGAAGAGAATGAGGGGCTCTAGGAGGCGTCAGGATAATCAGGGGGATAGTAAGAGGCAGAGGGGTTCTAACCCCCAATCGTCCCAAGGAGCACAGTCGAGGTCCACTTTTCCAGTACCAAGTTCGGGTTCTAGAAGAGGTGGTAAGGGAGATGTGACTTGTAAGTGTGGTCAGTTAGGCCACAAGTCTCTAGCTTGCTTGTAGAGGGGAGGAGTGCAACAGTCTGCACCGTCTTCGGCTCGTTCACAAGGCCAAAGTCAAGGGAGAGGGCAACCTCTTACTTATTATCAGTGTGGGCAGATGTAATAACCCTGACCCACAATTAGCCATTAGTCAGTAATCAAGGATGTTAATTAAGCGGATAAAATAAATTATGGAATTTTACATGATTTTGGCTTTCTATCTGTTACTTATAGAAATATCTGTTTGGAATTTCACTTTAACATGTAAATCGAAAGCCTTATCGGCATCCGAAACCAAAATTGACTACACCGATGTGTTATTTGGAATTTTTAGAACCATATGGCAAATTTTATTAAAAAAATTGATTCAGAACGATTAATTAGGTTGTGTTTGGTTAGCCTAATGTCCCAATTAATGCATTATATCATTATAACTATATATCCAACACATAAGCTCATTTTGAGCTCATTTTCTTTTATCCCTTGAGTGGAAAAATCTGGTGAAACATTTTAGAGAGAGAGGGAGCACAATTCTAGTGAGAGAAAGGAAGAGATTGTAGAAGAATTGAAGGCTATAGCTTGAATTGATCCAAGATTGTGCAAGTACCTAGCTAATTGAAGACTCTAGGTAAGGATTTAAGACGTAATTATGACTTTTAACCATCAAGTAGATCATTTCAAGAAGAATTTGTGATTATGTACAAGAGTTGAACCAGAGATGATGAATTTAGAGTTAATTCATACATGCATGCTTAGTTTAGCTTAATTTCATCATCTTGAACATGATTCATATCATCCATGTTTGCATTATCATGTTTTGAACCTTGAATTCATACTTTGAAAAGGGATTTTTTACATGCATGGGGCTTATGAGCTCAAATTGCAAGTTTCATGAGTTTTGGAGCAAGGAGATTGAAAAGTTTTGCATGCATATACATTTTATTACAAATTGAGCATGATGTCCATGAATCCTCTCTTGCATGTTTGAAATTCATCTTCATTTGGGGAAATCATCAAGTTTCAAGTTGTTTTGTGGTGTTTAATCATGTTTTGAGAAGTTTGATACAAGAACAATTCATGCATGTTGTGTTCATAAACATTCTTGAAATTTAAGTTGAAATTGGGAACTTTTGGCAAACCCTTGGGCCATGATTTTATGAAATGATCCTACATTCTTCATGTTTTACAAGTTTACTATGTTGTCTCTAGTTTTGGGGCCCAAGAGATGTGTTTTGGATGGTTGAATCCGAGTTTTGAGCTTGGGAGGTCAATCTGGATTTTCCAGAAATTTGACCCACGCTCGAGCGGGGACTTTCACGCTCGAGTGTGAACCCTGAATTCATACACCACGCTCGAGCGAGGGTCGAGCGCCCGTCGAGCGTGAAAATCTTGTATCCAGTACTTTTAGAGTTTACAGTCCGCTTGAGCGGGGAAAGGCACGCTCGAGCGGAGCTTCATTGTCTACATGTCCACTCGAGCGGGGAAACCCACGCTCGAGCGTAGACCTCATTTTCAGAAAATTTGACTAAGTGTTCCAAGGCATGTTTTGGCATCCTCATTGCATCTTAGGCATTCCTAAGCCTTAATTAAGCCATAATAATGAGGTTATGGATTAGAAACACACTAAGAATGAATGTACTGAGTCAAGGAATTGCAAGTGTGTGTGTGTTTAAGCATTGTGATAAGAAAGAACAAGAACCAACGTAATGAAAGCTAAGCCGTGTTGGCCACATGAATGTGTAATGATAAGACGTGCTTGTGTTATGTATTTTGTGATTGTAGGTCAAGACTCGAGGATTGATTGACCGCTTACTGGAACCACTGTGAGTAACGTTATTGTAAAGATACGTTCATATGAATTATGTTCCAAATGAAATATGATAAGCTATGATTTCTGAAATGTTATCTATTTTCATGAATGAATATTCCATGTTTGAAATCTATTATGGCATCCATAGATAGTCCCAAGTCATGGGGAACGACATGAAAATGCGGGTCCATGACATACAGGTTTACGAGATCTCGTTAGCCACTTTATTGTGGTGACATGTGTTTAATCGGTATCCGGAACCGATTACTCTAGTCGGAAGACGTTCTGTGATGTGTTCTATAGGATGTACCATTATTATGTTCTGATATGGAAATGATTATGCTATGATCTGTTTTCCGCTTATGATATATTTGGGATTCGTTCACTAACCCTTTTACCTTAATGTTATTCATTGGGCTTTAGCTCACTGTGTGTATATATATGTTTAGGTGAGCATTCTGGAGCCCGAGCCTTAAGGCTTTTGTCTGGATCTGTGTTCTGTTGTCAGCCAACCGTTGTGCCTCACGTGGAGGTTCCCGAAGTGTCCTGTGTTCAAGTTCTGTTGGTTTTATGTATATGTATGACTTGTTTAAATTCTGTTGGCTGGACTTAAAATACTGTAATGTGTGTGGGTATAATGTATGGTTGACTACCGATTTTGTATATAAAGTTTTAAATATTATGTTTCATATAAGTCAGCACAGCTCATTGGACAACTGTATTATTTATGTATTTGCTTCCGCTAGCCCCTTAATCTTGTTAATTTGTTTAGAGGCCTTCGGTAATCTAGGGATTACTGGCCGGTTACAATGCTAAACCTATAGGGGCGGGTTTGGGTCGTGACAGCAGACGGGGCACATGAAGAGATTTTGCCCACAGTTTGGTGGCACATCTAGTTCGAGGCAAACACAGAGCCACCAGCCTACATAGTCAGCACATGCCTTGAGAGCCAATTAAGGAGCCTCTTCGGCTCAATCAGCACATCAGGCTTATGCTCCGAGGGGTAAGCAGGTTGAGTAGAGACCTACTGGATGGGTGTATGCTGCTACAATGCCAGATCTTGTACCAACGCCTTTTGTAGTGAGAGGTACCTTCTTGTTTTGCAATTCAATTGCTAATGTGTTGATTGATACGAGTGCATCCCATTTATTTATCTCATCTGTATTTGCATTAGTTTTGAGGTTAGAGTTGGCTCAATTAGCATCTCCTATTTGTGTCGAGTCACCTATTGGTGGTGAAGTTATTTTGAAGCAGGGGTGTCGAGATTGTGACATAAAGGTTGCTGGTCACCAACTTCCTTTTGCATTTGTGTTGCTTGACATGTCTAGTTTTGATGTCATTTTGGGTATGGATTGGTTATCGTCATACCGAGCTATTATAGATTGCTACTGTCAGAGGATTACTGTATGTACCTTGAGCGGTGATTACTTTTACTTATTGGGGACTGTGTGGATAGAATTCTATCACCGGTATATGATTCACGTGGGCGGAGTGAACTTAGTTACCTTCTTGCTAGCTTCTTGAATAGTGAGTGTGATGAAGTCCGGGTTGAGTTGCCCAGGGTGGTGTGTGAATACCCGGATGTCTTTCTTGAGGATCTTACTAGTTTACCACCTCACCGAGAGATTGAGTTCTCTATTGATCTAGTGCCTGGCACGACACCAGTTTCTATGGCACCATATAGATTTGTACTTGCTGAATTGAGTGAGTTGAAGATTCAACTCTAGGAATTGTTAGATAAGGGTTTCATCCACCCTAGTACTTTGCCTTGGGGAGCACCGGCTCTCTTTGCTAAAAAGAAAGATGAAGCGTTGTGACTTTGTATCGATTACCGGAAGTTAAATCGGGTAACTGTCAAGAACAAGTACCCAATGCCTCGTATAGATGATCTGTTTGACCAGTTGAAGGGGGTCTTGTTGTTTCTCTAAGATAGGCCTGAGATCGGGTTATCACCAGTTGAGGGTAAGTGAGGAGGATATCAGAAAATGGCATTCTGTACGCGGTATGGCTATTATGAGTTTCTAGTGATGCCTTTTAGGCTAACCAATGCACTGGCTGTATTTATGGATTTGATGAACCGAATCTTCCGTGAGTTCCTAGATCATTTTGTGGTCGTCTTTATGGACGACATCTTGATTTACTCACCCTCTAGGAAGAAACACAAGGAACACTTGCGGGTGGTACTTGAATTGCTTAGGGCCCACCAATTGTATGCTAAGTTTGGGAAATGCGAATTTTGGCTGAGGGAAGTTAAGTTCTTAGGCCATGTGGTATCCGGGAAAGGGGTAACTGTAGATTCATCCAAGATAGAGGCAGTATAAGAGTGGGAACAACCTAAGAATGCTTTTGAGATATGTAGTTTCTTGGGGTTGGCTGGGTACTATATTACAAGGACTCGGGTACGAGTATCGGGTATGGGTGTGTATCTAGGGGTCGGACACTTCAAAATTAAAAATTAAGGATACGTGGATATGGATCCAAATTTGGATACGGGTACGGGATACGTTAAATAGTTTTTTTTTTTTTATAAATATATTTATTTTATGAATATGAGTCAAAAAAAAAAAAGAAAAAGGAATAAATAACAAATTTTGTTAAATAAAACAAATAAATATAAATAGCAAATAAAAATTATTTTAAATATAAAATAAATTATATTATATATGATAAAATAAGTTATTTTTATTTTAATAAAGATGTTGGCTAAATACAAAAACACTAAAAAACTAAATAGGCCCAAGCTTATTTTATTTAGGCCCAAACAATTAAATAAGCCAGAATAAAGCACTACAGGCCCAGACAAAATAAGGCAAATACAAAACACTAAATAAGCCCAAACTTTTATTTTATTTATTTGGGTCTAGCCCATTAGCCAAACCCAAACCTAGCAAATGCTCTCCAACTGTATATAGCCAGTCAAACTCTCTCTCTTCTCTCACTCTTTTTCTCCTCTTTCCTCTTTCCTCTCTCTGAAATACGCACAACAGAGTTCAAAAAAAAAAAAAAAAGAAAAAGAAAGAAAGAAATACGCATAGCACAACATGATCGAAGCTCTCTTCTCTTTCTTCTCATTTCCACTTGGTGATTATGACCCCCTCTCTCTCTCTCTCTCTCTCTCTCTCTCGGTTCTAACTCTAGATAATGTGGTTATTGTAGTCGACATTCACTCGTCGATGAAGCTATGATCCAACAAATCCAGATCTCGAACCCAACACATCCATGTGAGTATCTCAATCTTCTTCTTCCTTTTCGATTAGCCGTGTTCGAGAGAGAGGACACGAATCCGACACAGATCCCATACCCGTCCATGTAACACAGGCCGGGTACTTCACCTTCAACTGCCGAGTCCATGTAACACAGGCCGGGTATTACCATCGGTTTGTGAAGGACTTCTTTAGGCTAACCTCACAATTGACTAGATTGATGAGAAAAGGGATCAAATTTGTGCGGAGTGAGACTTGTGAAAAGTCATTTTAAGAGCTTAAAGTTAGACTTACCACTGCTCTAGTCTTGATTATTCTGGAGAGGGGTTTGGGTTATTCGGTGTATTGTGATGCCTCACGGGAAGGTTTGGGTTGTGTTTTAATCCAAGAGGGGAAGGTAGTGGCCTATGGCTCATGGCAGTTGAAAATACATGAGAGGAACTACCTTACTCATGATCTAGAGTTAGCGGCAGTGATATTCGCCTTGAAAATTTGGAGGCATTATCTGTATAGTGAGAAATTTGAGGTATTTTCTGATCACAAGAGTCTGAAGTGTCTGTTTATACAGAAGGACTTGAATTTGAGACAGAGGAGGTGGATAGAGTTCATAGAGGACTATGATTTCGAGTTGCACTATTACCCGGGAAAGGCCAACGTTGTGGCCGACGCTTTGAGTAGGAAGTCAATCGGTAGTGTGGCTAGTATTGTCATTCGAGAATGGGGGATGTTGGGTACTCTTGGTGAGTTTGACTTGTATCTTGGCGAGTCTGTTGAGTCTGCCGCCTTGTTTACAGTAGTTGCACAACCTACACTTGTGAACTGAGTAATGGAAACGCAGAAGAGTGATCTCGAGGTAGAAACCCTCTGGGAGAAGATTTCCAATAGGAAGGTGAAAAAGGGCTTGAACGTGTATTATGACTTGAGTGTTAGATACCTTGACCGTCTCTTTGTACTGGAGTCTTGCTGAGAGGAAATACTTCGAGAATTTCACCATTCACGCCTCGCGGTGCATTCGAGAGGCACAAAGGTGTATCACGACCTAAGTTGCAAGTTTTGGTGGAGGGGTATGAAGAAGGATGTGGCCATGTTTGTGTCAAAGTGCCTTACTTGTCAGCAAGTGAAGGCCGAACATCAGAGGCTAGCGGGTTTGTTGCAGCCCTTGCCTATAGCTGAGTGGAAGTGGGAGCATGTCACGATGGATTTTGTTGTAGGCCATCCGAGGACTCAACGGGGCAATGATGCCATATGAGTGGTAGTTGACCGGTTGACCAAGTCGGCACACTTTTTACCTATGCGAGTGAGTGATTTAGTAGACTATCTTGCCGATCTTTAGATTAGGGACATAGTGAGGTTGCACGGGGTCCCCTGTGATGATTGTTTCGGATAGAGATCTGTGTTTCACAACTCGGTTGTGGTAGAGCTTGTAGAGTGCCTTGGGTAATAGATTGACTTTTAGCACTACGTATCATCCGCAGACTGACAAGCAGTCCAAGTGTGCCATTCAGATCCTTGAGGATATGCTTCGAGAATGCGTCCTTGACTTCAAGGGGTCATGGGAGAGGCACTTGCCCTTAGTGGAGTTTGCCTATAATAATAGTTTCCAATCGAGTATTGGCATGACACCATTTGAGGCTTTGTATGGCCGACCGTGTAGATCTCCAATATGTTGGGCCGAAGTGGGAGATATCGTGATTCCGGTTTTGACCCGACCTTTGTTGTATTCTGGATTTGGGTCTCATGGTCTAATATTGTCATTCATGTCTTTTTCCTCCTTTCACCCCTTTGAGTTTAAGTATTGAGGTGTCTTGGGCGTGTTTGGAACAGGTTGGTTGCTAGTTGGTCTAAATTGTTGTTGCCCAAATTTTGGCTTCTTCGCTCGAGCGAGATTTGTGATCTCCCAGTACTTTTACAGGCCTATAGAGACACTGGGAGGGTGGTGTTGTTCGCTCGAGCGAGGACTCTTGCACTCGAGCGACGGTCTTCTATCTGTAAAACTTCTGGAAGTTTGTATTCGGCGCTCAAGTGACGCTTATTGTGCTTGAGAGCGAGTACACTTATTGTGTCTGGTCGCTCGAGCGCCAACTCTTGCGCTCAAGCGAGCCTCGTGTATATCAGTTCACAGCAGCATCTTTTTACATCACTTTTTATATCTTTTCACTCACAAACCCTAGACCAGCTCTCTCTCTCTAAAATTCGACTTCTCTCTACATATACCCCTAGATCTAAGGATCTCTCTACCCTACTCTCTTTGATAAAAAGATAGAGCATTCCGTGAGCTCCCATTTAATTCGAATAAAGTCGAGTTTGGACATCTTTGAGGTTTCTTCATTTCTCCTTTGGGCTTCTACACTTGAGGTAGGGACTTTCTACACCTTAATATGGGTTTTAACTTGATTATGGGTTGTTGTATGAAAATGGTGAGATTTAGGGGTGTTTTGAGCGAACCTAGATTTTGGGTTCAAGTTTGAAAAGAGTGGTTTCTATGTGAGTGTTATAAAAATGATTATGGGGTTTGGATATGAGGTTATCTTGTGTTAAAATAGTTGATTTTGGCCTTTGGGTTAATATTTGGAAAATGGGGAGCTTTGTCCTAAAATGTCTTGAATAATTATTTTGTAAAAATAATGAAATTGGTATGGAAAATGTGAAATTGGGAGGATGTATAGATGAATGGTGTTGTTGGATTTGTTTAATCACTCATCTATGGAAATTTGATGATTTATCTGTTATAGAGATTGTATATCTGTTTAGAAATATCTGTTTTGGGCTATCGGTGGAGGATAGTCATGATTGTTGTAGACATTGCATGTGGATTAGGCGAATTAAAACTAATCCCTTAACCATTATAATTGAATATGATTGTGAGTGATATACATTGTATATATATGATATTTGGGAGGAGAAAGGGGATGTACTCCATGGTTAGAGGAGAAGAAATGGGATGGACTCCATGGAACTAAGTTGGCCTGTGTGTCCAGGGTGAAAGTCCCGAAAACCATTTGTATACATGGGTGTCAATTCCCACGGACAAAATTTCTGTAAAATGGCAAATAGAAGTGAATGTATTTGTATGATGATTTCATCTATTGGAAACTTGAGAAGTGTAACCCCTGTTGATGGGTTGAATGCAATGGATGTATCTATTGAACTAAAATAAATGAATTGAGATGCAAGTTTGGCATAATATGGTTTTGGAAAGAGTTATAAAGATTTTGTCGTAGGACATTAAACATATGCATCACACTTATATTTTGTTAATTCTCATATATTGTGTTAGTATGTTTCTACTGGGCTTTGGCTCACTCTATTTGGGAACCATTTTCAGGTGTTAGAGACATGCCTCCGCCGAGACAATAGTTTGGGAAGACTTAGAGCAAGAGCTTCCTTTTGTTTTGTTTATTTTTTATAGCCAAGGGCTAAGTTGTATTGAGTTAGACTCTTCCTTTTGTTTTGACCAAGCAATGTCTTGGAATTATGTAAGTCCGTAGGGCATTTATTTTTTTGATTATTAACTGGTATTACATGCTATAGATTCAAGATGAATATTTATAAATGTATATTGCATGTATTATCTTTTGTAATACAAACTCTGATGAATAGAAGATTATTACTCCCTTTATAAGTTGGTTTTATTGTATTGTTTTAGGGGTGTTACAAGTTGGTATCAGAGCGTATCGGGTTTGAATACTTTGGGTACGTGGGAGGTGGTTAGTACCATAATGGGTTTGTCTCGCTTAGTTAAGACATTAGTATGTATTGTATGTTTATGTGATAACATGCTTAGATGACTATATGTGTATGGGATTTATTTCCTAAGATATTGATTGGGTCTACGGGTTCCTACAAGTCCCATTAGAAGAGCATTTGATCACTACTATTTCTAATTGGAACTCTGGCAATGCCGTGGGACGATCATTATCTATGAAGGAAATTTGTATGTGTTTATGTGATTAAATACTTATATGGAGTGATTCACTGTTGTCCATCGAATTAGGATGCGAGCGAGTTAGTTTTGACACATTTGTAAATGTGCTAACATCTTTTGTTACCTTTATTAGGATGTTAGGACGTGGTGGTGGTAGGCGTGGTAGGCCTAGAAGGCACGAAATGCCCGTATCGGATAATGTTCTAGCACAAGAAGGAGTGGGTCAGGCCAATATGGCCGAACCAGTTGGTCAGCAGGCCATGGGCGCATTAGCCTGCAAAATGGCCAGAACATTGCGGGAATCTATGGACATTCTCAGAGCAGAGAATTAAGTCCAGGCCCAAGTAGCTGAAGCATGGCCATCTTTTCTGAAGAGAGAGTTCTTCCGGTCGAATTCGGACGAGTTTTTGGGTGATCCCAAGGAGCCACTGAAGGCAGATGAGTGGCTAGAGCAGATGGTGAAGATGTTTGAGATGTTCGGCATCGAAGACGGAGGTTTGAGGGTGACCTTGGCGTCCTTCCAGCTGAAGGGAGACGCGGGCTAATGGTGGAAGTATGCACGATGGCGCATTGGAGGGACTTGGAAGGCTTTTGTTGATGCCGTCCAGGATAAGTTTTTGCCTCCCACTGTTAAGGAGAAATTGAGAGACCAGTTCTCCAAATTGGTGCAATTGAACACACCAGTGGCTAAGTTTGAGGCCACATTTACTAGTTTGTCGAGGTTTGCACTAGAGTTAGTGGCAACCGAGGAGCACTGTTGTCTGGAGTTTGAGAAGCGGTTGAGGATTGGGTTCATGTTTAAAGTGGCCGGGTCGATGATTAGGGATCATGGACGCCTTGTGGAGGCGGCGGCTCATCTGGAGACCGTAATGCAGATGGAGGAAGAGAGGATGAGGGGCTCTAGGAGGAGTCAGGATGTGCAGAGGGATAGTAAGAGACAGAGGGGTTTTAACCCTCAGTCGTCCCAGGGAGCTCAGTCGAGGTCCACTTTTCCAGTACCGAGTTTGGGGTCTGGGAGAGGTGGTCAGAGAGACATCACTTGTTTCAAATGTGGTCAGTTAGGCCACAAGTCTCCAACTTGCCCGCAGAGAGGAAGAGGGCAGCGAGCAGCATCATCTTCGGCTCGTTCTCAGAGCCAGAGTTAGGAGAGAGGCCAGTCGCTCACTTGTTACTAGTGTGGCCAGGCAGAGCACATGAAAAGATTTTGCCTATAGTTGGGTGGCACATCTGGTGCGTTTGGTTCAAGGCAAACACAGAGTCACCAGCCTACATAGACAACACAAGCCTCGAGGGCCAATCAGGGAGCGTCTTTGGCTTAGTCAGTGCATCAGTCTCATGCTCCGAGAGGTAAACAGGTAGATCAGAGGCCTATAGGGCGTGTATATGTTGTTACCGCACTAGATCTAGTACCAACGCCTTTAGTAGTGAGAGGTACCTTCTTGTTTTGCAATTTGGTTGCTAATGTGTTGATTGATACGGGTGCATCCCATTCATTTATTTCGTCTGCATTTGCTACGGTGTTAGGGTTAGAGTTGGCTTAGTTAGCATCTCCCATCTGTGTGCAATCGCCTATTGGTGGTGAAATGATTTTGAAGTAGGGGTGTCAGGGTTGTGATATAGAGGTTGTCGATCGCCGACTTCGTTTTCCATTTATGTTGATTGATATGTCTAGTTTTGATGTTATTTTGGGTATGTACTGGTTGTCTTCATATTGGGCTGTTATAGATTGCTACCATCAGAGGGTTACTGTATGTACCTTGAACGGTGATTTTTTCATTTCTTGGGGGACCGGGTTAGTAAAGTCTTATCACCAGTATATGACCCGCGTAGGCGTAGTGAACTTAGTTGCCTTCTCGCCAACATTTTGGACAGTGAGTGATGAAATCCGGGTTGAGTTGCCCAAGGTAGTTTGTAAATACTCTGATGTTTTTCTGGAGGATCTTACTAGTTTACCACCCCACCGAGAGATAGAGTTCTCTATTGACTTAGTGCCTGGTACGACACCAATTTCCATGGCACCGTGTAGATTTGCACCTACTGAATTGAGTGAGTTGAAAGTTCAACTCCAAGAATTGTTAGATAAGGGTTTTATCCACCCTAGTACTTCACCTTAGGAAGCACTAGCTCTCTTTGATAAAAAGAAAGATAGAGCGTTGTGACTTTGTATTGATTACCGGAAGTTAAATCGGGTAACTGTTAAGAACAAGTATCCAATGTCTCGTATAGATGATCTGTTTGATCAGTTGAAGGGGTCTTGTTGTTTCTCTAAGATAGACTTGAGATCGGGTTATCATCAGTTAAGAGTAAGGGAGGAGGATATCCAAAGAACGATATTCCGTACGTGGTATGGCCATTATGAGTTTCTAGTGATGCCCTTTGGGCTAACCAATGCTCCAGCTGTATTTATGGATTTGATGAACCGAATCTTCTGTGAGTTCTTAAATCGGTTTGTGGTCGTCTTTGTGGATGACATTTGGATTTACTCACCCTCTGAGGAGGAACATGAGGAACACCTGCGAGTAGTTCTTGAATTACTTAGAGCCCACAAGTTGTATGCTAAGTTTAGGAAATGCAAGTTTTGGCTGAGAGAAGTTAAGTTCTTAGACCATGTGGTATTTGGGGAAGGGGTGACTATAGATTCATCCAAGATAGAGGTAGTGCAAGATTGGGAACAACCTAAAAATGCTTTCGAGATCCGTAGTTTCTTGGGGTTGGCCGGGTATTACCGTAGATTTGTGAAAGATTTCTCTAGGCTAGCCTTGCCATTGATTAGGTTGACGAGGAAAGTGATCAAATTTGTATGGAATGAGATTTGTGAGAAGTCATTTCAAGAGCTTAAAGTTAGACTTACCACTGCTCCAGTCTTGATTATTCTGGAGAGGGGTTTGGGCTGTTTGGTATATTATGATGCTTCACAGGAAGGTTTGGGTTGTGTTTTGATGCAAAAGGGGAAAGTGGTAGCCTATGGCTCACGACAGTTGAAAATACACGAGAGGAACTATCCTACTTATGATCTAGAGTTAGCAGCGGTGATATTCGCCTTGAAAATTTGGAGACACTATTTGTATGGTGAGTGGTTTGAGGTGTTTTCTGATCACAAGAGTTTGAAATATCTGTTTACACAGAAGGATTTGAATTTGAGGCAGAGGAGGTGGATGGAGTATATAGAGGATTATGATTTTGAGTTGCATTATCACCCGGGAAAGGCCAATGTTGTAGCTGATGCCTTGAGTAGAAAATCTATTAGCAGTGTGGCTAGTATTGCCATCCGGGAGTGGGAGATGTTGGGTGCACTTGGAGAGTTTGACTTGCATTTTGGTGAGTCCGTTGCATCTGCGACTTTGTTTACAGTAGTTACCTAACCTACACTTGTGAACCGAGTGATGAAAGCACATAGGGGTGATCTGGAGGTAAAAACCCTCCGGGAGAAGATCTCTAGTGGGAAGGTAGAAAGTGGGTTGAGTGTGTATCCTGACTTGAGTGTGAGATACCGTGACCGTTTGTTTGTGCTGGAGTCTTGCCGAGAGGAAGTACTCCGAGAGTTTCATCATTCGCGCCTTGCGGTGCATCCGGGAGGCACAAAGATGTATCATGACCTGAGTCGCTAGTTTTGGTGGAGAGGTATGAAGAAGGATGTGGCCGTGTTTATGTCGAAGTGCCTTACTTGTCAACAAGTAAAGGCCGAGCATTAGAGGCTAGCGGGTTTGTTGCAACCCTTGCCTATAGCCGAGTGGAAGTGAGAGCATGTCATAATAGATTTTGTTGTGGGCCTTCCGAGGACTCAATAGGGTAGTGATGCTATTTGGGTGGTAGTTAACCGGTTAACCAAGTCTACGCACTTTATACCTATGAGCGTTAGTGATTTGGTAGACTATCTTGCCGACTTGTATATCAGAGACATAGTGAGGTTGCATGGGGTCCCTGTGACGATTGTATCGGATAGAGATCCATGTTTCACAGCTCTGTTGTGGCAGATATTGCAGAGTGCCTTGGGCACTAGATTAAATTTTAGCACTGCGTACCACTCTCAGACTGACGGGCAGTCCGAGCGTACCATTCAGATCGTTGAGGATATGCTTCGAGGTTATATCCTTGACTTCAAGGGTTCGTGGGAGAGGTACTTACCCTTAGTGGAGTTCGCCTATAATAACAGTTTCCAATTGAGTATTGGCATGACACCATTTGAGGCCTTGTATAGCTGATCGTGTAAGTCCCCTGTGTGTTGGGCCGAGGTGGGTGATGCACCTTTGTTGGGCCCAGAGTTGGTTCGGGAAACGACGGAGAAAGTGTCACTTATCCGTAAAAGGTTGGTTACGGCTCAGAGTCGTTAGAAAAATTATGCCGACCGTAGGAGGAGACCTTTGTCTTTTGAAGTGAGAGATCATGTCTTTTTGAAGATATCACCTAGGCGGGGTTTGATGAGATTTGGGAAGAGTGGAAAGTTGTCCCCTCGATTCATTGGACCTTTTGAGATCCTTGAGCGGGTTGGAGAGGTTGCTTACCGTTTGGCGTTGCCGTCATAGCTTTCTGGGGTTCATAATGTGTTTCATATTAGTATGTTTCGAAAGTATGAGCTGGATCCATCGCACGTGTTGGATTGGACCGACTTAGAGGTAGATGAGGATGCCTTGTATGAGGAGAGACTAATGAGAATCTTGGATACACGAAACTAAGTCTTGCGAGGCAAGATGATTCCCTTGGTTAAGGTTTTGTGGAAACATCACGGGGTTGAGGAAGCAACTTGGAAGCGTGAATTGAAAGTCCGAGAGAAATATCCAAACTTATTTATTGGTGTTTGAACGTCTATTGAGATTTTGGTTATGTTAATGAAATGTAAAAGCATTGTATATGTTTTAAAGTATGAGAACATTGTATATGTTAAATATGTTTTGGAAAAGCAAGCTTAATATGAACATTGTATATGTTGTTTAAGTTTTGGAAATGCGAATTTATCATAAACATTGAATATGTTTTGCAAATATGAGATATATATATATATATATATATATATATTGAAATTGGTTAAGACTCCGTGAAATGTATATTGGAAATATGTGTTGAGATGTATATTGAGAACTTGTTCATCATATGATGGGATTGAAGGACCGGTGGATGGGTCATGGTGTTGAAAATTGATTTGTAATCATTGTGGAAATTAGTAAAAACATGGTTTTGAATCATGATTTGTAATTTCGAGGACAAAATTCCTTAAGGGGGGAGGTTATAGCGATTCCAGTTTTGACCCGACCATTGTTGTATTCCGAATTCGGGTCTCGTGGTTTAATATTGTCATTCATGTCTTTTTCATCATTTCTTTGAGTTTGAGTATTGGGATGTCTTGGGCGTGTTTGGAATAGGTTGGTTGCTAGTTGGTCTAAATTGTTGTTGCTCAGATTTTGGCTTCTTTGCTCGAGTGAAACTTCTTACGCTTGAGCGAGATTTGTGATCTCCCAATACTTTTGCAGGCCTGTAGAGATACTGGAAGGGTGGTGTTGTTCGCTCGAGCGAGGACTCTTGCGCTCAAACGATGGTCTTCTGTCTGTAAAACTTCTGAAAGTTTGTATTCGGCGTTCGAGCGTTGCTTATTGCGTTCGAGTGAGTACACTTATTGTGTCTGGTTGCTCGAGCGACAATTCTTGCGCTCGAGCGAGCCTCGCGTATATTAGTTTGCAGCAGCACCTTTTTACATCACTTTTTGATATCTTTTCACTCACAAACCCTAGACCAACTCTCTCTCTAAAATCCGACTTCTCTCTACAAATACCCCTAGATCTAAGGATCTCTCTACCTTATTCTCTTTGATAAAAAGATAAAGCATTCTGTGGGCTCCCATTTAATATGAATAAAGTCGAGTTTGGACATCTTTGAGGTTTTTCCACTTTTCTTTTGGACTTCTACACTTGAAGTAGGGACTCTCTACACCTTAATATGGGTCTTAACTTGATTATGGGTTGTTGTGTGAAAATGGTGAGATTTAGGGGTGTTTTGAGCGAACCTAGATTTTGGGTTCAAGTTTGAAAAGAGAGGTTTCTATGTGAGTGTTATAAAAATGATTATGGGGTTTGGATATGAGGTTATCTTGTGTTAAAATAGTTGATTTTGGCCTTTGGGCTAATATTTGGAAAATGGAGAGCTTTGTCCTAAAATGTCTTGAATAATTATTTTGTAAAAATAATGAAATTGGTATGGAAAATGTGAAATTGGGAGGATGTATAGACGAATGGTGTTGTTGGATTTGTTTAATCACTCACCTACGGAAATTTGATGATTTATCTTTTATAGAGATTGTACATCTGTTTAGAAATATCTGTTTTGGGCTATCGGTGGAGGATAGTCATGATTGTTGTAGACATTGCATGTGGATTAGGCGAATTGAAACTAATCCCTTAACCATTATCATTGAATATGATTGTGAGTGATATACATTGTATATATATGATATTTGGGAGGAGAAAGGGGATGTATTCTATGGTTAGACGAGAAAAAAAGGGATGGACTCCATTGAACTAAATTGGCCTGTGTGTCCAGGGTGAAAGTTCCGAAAACCATTTGTATACATGGGTGCCGATTCTTGCGGACAAAATTTTCGTAAAATGGAAAATAGAAGTGAATGTATTTGTATGATGATTTCATCTGTTGGAAAGTTGAGATGTGTAACATTTGTTGATGGGTTGAATGCAATAGATGTATCTATTGAACTAAAATAAATGAATTGAGATGCGAGTTTGACATAATATGGTTTTGGAAAGAGTTATAAAGATTTTGTCATAGGACATTGAACATGTGCATCACACTTTTATTTTGTTAATTCTCATATATTGTGTTAGTATGTTTCTACTAGGCTTTGGCTCACCTACTTGGGAACCATTTTCAGGTGTTGGAGATATGCCTCCACCGAGACAATAGTTTGGGGAGAGTTAGAGCAAGAGCTTCCTTTTGTTTTGTTTATTTTTTATAGCCAAGGGCTAAGTTGTATTGAGTTAAACTCTTCCTTTTGTTTTGACCAAGCAATGTCTTGGAAAGATGTAAGCTCGTAGGGTATTTATTTTGTTGATTATTAACTGATATTACATGCTATAGATTCAGAATGAATATTTATGAATGTATATTGCATGTATTATCTTTTGTAATACAAACTCTGATGAATAGAAGATTATTACTCCCTTTATAAGTTGGTTTTATTGTATTGTTTTGGGGGCGTTATAGGAGATGCACCTTTGTTGGGTCCAGAGTTGGTGCGAGAAACAACGGAGAAGGTTGTGCTTATCCGTAAGAGGTGGGTTATGACTCGGAGTCGCCAGAAAAGTTATGCTGATCGTAGGAGGAGACCTTTGTCTTTTGAGGTGGGAGATCATGTCTTTTTGAAGATATCAACTAGGCGGGGTTTAATGAGGTTTGGAAAGAGTGTGAAGTTGTCCCCTCGATTCATTGGACCTTTTGAGATCCTTGAGCAGATCGGAGAGGTAGCTTATCATTGGCGTTGCCACCACAACTTTCCGGGGTTCATGATGTGTTTCATATGAGCATGCTTCAGAAATATGAACCGGATCTATTGCACGTGTTGGATTGAACTGACTTAGAGGTAGATAAGGATGCCTCGTATGAGGAGAGGCTGGTGAGAGTCTTGGATACCCGGGATCAAGTTTTGCAAGGCAAGATAATTCCCTTGGTGAAGGTATTGTGGAAACATCACGGGGTCGAGGAAGCGACTTGGGAGCATGAGTTGGAGGTTTGTGAGAAGTATCCAGAGTTATTTGTTAATGTTTGAACATGTATTGGAATTTTAATTATGTTTGAACATATTTGTTAATGAAAGCATTGTATATGCCTTGGGAATGTGAACACATTGTATATGTTGTATAAGTTTTGAAAACTTGGATTTTATTCAAACATTGTAAATGTTTTGGGAAAAATGTGAAATGTATTTTCAATGTTGGAACTTGTGTATCGAGTTGATGAAAATGAATGATCGGAGAATGAGTCATGGTGTTGAAATTGATAGAGTATCAATGTTGTAAATGGTTTAATAATGATTTGAAATTTCGGGGACGAAATTCCTTAATGGGGGGAGATTATAACGACTTGGATTTTGACTCGACCTTTATTGTATTCCGGACTCGGGTTTCATGGGTTAGTGTTGTTGTTTATCTCTTATTCCCCTTGTTTCCTTTAAGTTTTTCTTTTAGATTGTTGTGGTTGTGTTTGGGACAGGTTGGTTTCTTGGTTTCCAAACTTTTGTTGTCCAGATTTTTGCTCCTCTGCTCGAGCGGCACTTCTTGCGCTCGAGCAGGCTTTACAAACTCTCAGTACTTTTGTAGGCCTGCAAAACTACTGGGAGAGTGTATTCTACGCTCGAGTGGTCCCTTCTATGCTCGAGCGGCCATTTCTTGTGCTTAAGCGTTGGTCTATTGTCTGCAAAACTGCTGGATGTGTGTTTTTTACGCTCGAGTGTCACTTCTTGCGCTTGAGCGGTGAGTGTCTCTTTCATTGTGTCTTGGCGCTCGAGCGGAACAACTTATTGTGTCTGACGCTCGAGCGTCACTTCTTGCGCTTGAGCGGACTGTGCGTATTTCAGTCCGTAAATGTGACATTTCACATCACTTTTTCATATCTTTTTCTCTCTCTACTTTCCAAAAACCCTAGATCTAAAGCCTCTCTCTCTAAAATACTCTCTCTCTCTCTCTCTCTACATTTTCACATAGTTCTAGTGATCTCTTAACCACTTGTCTTTGTTAAAAAGGTAGAGTACCTCAAGATCTCCATTTTGATCTGAATAGAGTTGGGTTTGAGCATCTTTGAAGTTTCATCCTTGCTTTGTTCATCTTCTCTCTTTGAGGTAGGGATTTTTTACACTTTGTTATGGTTTTTAACTCAGTCATTTATTGTTGTGTAACAATGGTGGGATTTGGGAGTACTTTGAGCAAAACTAGGGTTTTGGTTCAAAATCAAAAGACAGGTCTCTAAGTGAATGTTATTTAAATGGTTATGAGGTTTGAAAATGAGGTTGTATTATGACAAATAGTTGATTTTGACATTTGGGTTGACATTTGGAAAAAAAATGGGAGTTTTGCCCTAAATGGGTCAAGTTGTTATTTTGTATAAATAAACGAAATTGATATTGGTAATGTGAAATTGGATGGTTGTTGATATAAATGGCGGGATTGGATATGTATTATCTCATACCTGTGGGAATTTGAATAAATTATCTATCTTCAGATTGAATATCTATTTAGAAATATCTGTATTGGGCTATCGGTAGAGAACAACTATGATTGTTGTAGAAATTGCATAAGGATTAGGTGAATTGAAACTAATCTCTTGTTGATTGTCATTGAATATGACTATATTTTAAATACATTGTACATGTATGATGTTTGGGAGGAGATAGGGGATGGACTCCATTAAAATTAAGTTAGCTGGAGTGTCCAGAGTAAAAGTCCCGAAACCCCGCGTATACATGGGTACCGATCCCGCAGACGAAATTTTCGTAAAATGGCAAAATTGAAGTGTTTCTGTGATAATGGTGTTGATTTGAGAACCACTGAGTTGTAATCTCAGTTAGGTTGTTTGAAAGATAATAAAATTGGCTCATGAATTGAGATGAAATGATTTAACTTGAAATGAATTAAAGGAAATTGGATTGAGATATGAAATTTGGTACTTTATGATCATGTCGAGTATGACTGTTTTGTCATCGGCATTGTATATGCACACCTTACTTATATCTTTGTTAAGATTCATATATTGCGTTAGATTATTTCTACTGGGCTTTTGCTCACCCTATTTGAGAAAAACCATTTTCAGGTATTGGTGATATGTCTCCGCCAAGGCAATAGCTTGGAGGGACTTTTGGAGCAAGAGCTTCTTTCTTTTTGTTGTGTTCATTTTGTATAGTCAAAGGCTTTAATTGTATTGAGCTAAACTCACTTTTGTTGTAACCAAGTAATGACTTGGAAAAATGTAAGCCTTTAGGGGATATAATTATATGTTTAGTTTTCAGTTCTTTTATCTTTGCAACACATGCTGTAGATTCAGGATGAACAGTTTGTGAATATATATCGCATGTGCTATCCTTCGTATACGAACTCTAATAAAGGAATGTATATGGCATTTATTATTATTTCGCTGATGAGTTGGATTTGTCGTATTATTTTGGGGGCGTTACATGAAAAATATACTAATTATAAAAACACACGTGCAGATGATAATTAAGTTAATAATAAATTAAAATCTAGGCCTAATCACAATTTTTTATATCCTTTACGCTGTGTTTGGTTCATGGATATGGGGAGATATTTGGAAAGAGAAATGAAAGGTAGGTGAAATAGAAAT
Organism: Camellia japonica; assembly: GCA_030407325.1. Classification (NCBI taxonomy): domain Eukaryota; kingdom Viridiplantae; phylum Streptophyta; class Magnoliopsida; order Ericales; family Theaceae; genus Camellia; species Camellia japonica. The sequence goes on from JAPPVO010000032.1 coordinate 60,885,377, forward strand.
GAATTATAACTACATTTCACATGCGTTTCACACATTTTCCCTTCCCCTTTTTAAATTCCTTTCTAAATCAAGGACCAAATATAACCTTAGGCTTATGTTCTATTTTATATTGTCTTTAGAACTAAATTAATTTGAATTAAATACTTTAAAGACTTAATTGACAAAATTGAAACTATAGGGACTTAAATAAAAAAGATATAAAATTTTAGGGACTATTATTGTAATTTATCTCACGCACATATATATATACAAAGAAAAACGAAAATAGTGGACTCAAATGCCAGTGTTCCTGAGTGATATCTATATATATATATATATACTAGTGAAAAAGGCCCGCAAAGCACAGGTTGGTATGACCATTTGACTTTAATATTTTATTAAGTTTATTAAATGAAATAGAATAATATGTTTGATTCATTCAAAAAATAATAATAAAAGCATTGTAAAAATAATAATTATTCCATAAAAAATGAAAAAAATAATCATTTCATTCAATTGCACTTTATTCCATTCCACTACCTGAACTTTTTCTCTAAAACTAAGATTAGTTTTTTTACAAAATTGAATAGAATCAATGATTAAATATATGATCGGATTTTAATTTCTATTACAAAGTACAATTATGGAATAAATAAATGAGATAAAATTTTAGTTCAAATGAGTGAATTATTATTTTTTAGGATGGAATAATCGAATGGTAATATTATACGCCAATGATCATATGGTATCATTGTTAAACTTTGACTTGGTTTCATTTGTAAAAAAATATTTTTAGACCCCTACCAGACACGGGGCTATTCTTGTTATAAATTTATATTTCCAAAATGCAAATCTTATAACAAATTATTTTGTTTGGTTTGATTTTTTTAAAATTATTTTTAGATGAATTTTCATTTGTTTTAATAAAAATTTTCATATTTTTTTTCAAATTATTTTTTTTACAATTGTTTTCTATTTATTCTTTAAATTAAAAATTCTAATAAGGAATAGTTGTAATTTCTAGTATTGTAGGGACATTTTATATTTTGAACAAACCTCAAGAGTGTATTTGTATTTTACCCAAAAAAATATATATTTATGTGAGCAAGAATATTTGCATTATTACGAAAACCCTTCACTCAAATTAGTACCACAAATATTGGTAAATATTACCAAAGAAGAGGATAATTGAGAAAGTCAAATTATAGGTTACCATTAATAAATTATACAAAATGAAAGGGCAAAATAGGAAAGAAAACCTCAAGGGTGTATTTGTAATTTATCCAAAATCAAAATATTTATGTTTTATAACTGACCAAGATTTTTTTGCGTAATTATGAAAAAATCTTCATCCAAATTAGTACCACCAATATTGGTAAATAATCAAAATAGGGCAAATTATGCAAATGGTCCGTATAATTTACCCGTTTTATTATTTTGGTCCTTGTTGTTTCAATTTGATCGATTTTGCCCATGAATTTTACGAATCGTGTCATACTAGTCCAATAAAAAACAGCGGTTAAGTTTGATGGACGGAAAATCAAATGATGTGTCCATTTGGTCCTTGTAGTTTACAGGATGTGTCAATTTGATCCCTGTAGTTTATAGGAAAGTCTAAACAACAGGGACTAAATTGACACATCCTGTAAACTACAGGGATCAAATTGACACATCATTTGATTTTTCGTTCATTAAACTTAACCACCCTTATTTATTGGACTAAATTGACACAGTTCGTAAAATTCAGGGGCAAAGTTGATCAAATTAAAACAACAGGGACCAAAATGATAAAAGCGAGTAAACTACAGGGACACCGCTGTAATTTGCCCTACAAAATAAAATAGTAAAATGGAAAAACTGAAATGAAAGCAACTATGGACAAATTACACTAATAGTCCCTATAGTTTTCAATTGTAACACATTTGACTCTGAATTTCAAATTTTGTTCTAAATAAAGACAATTGAAGATACCATTGCTCAATTTAAAGAGCAAATTCGTCAATTTAATAAAATATAAACTACTTTGACAAAATGTAAAGAAAATATTTTTGAATTTTTACAAATTATTTCTATCCACCAAAGATAAATTATGTAAAATTGATAAATCTTTACGCATTTATTTTACTAAATTAATTTTGATTATGTGTTTGGATGATAATTATGTAATTGGTGGTTGTTAGGGTTTTAATTTGTAATCAATATATTTAATATATGAAATGTTTTTAGTTTTGGATTTTTTGATTTAATAGATTGGTTTAATAATGATATCAAAATTGTCATCATATTTGACTTTTAGAAAAAAAAGAAACTAATTTGACGAAAATAAAAATAACCACCCATTACATGATTATCATCCAAACACATAAAAAAAATTAATTTGGTAAAAATAAATAAATAAATAAATAAATGTGTAAAAGATTTATCGATTTTACATAATTTTATCTTTGGTGGGTAGAAATAATTTTTAAAAATTCAAAAATATTTTTTTGACATTTATTCTTACCAAACTAGTTTGTATTTTATCAAATTGATGACTTTGCCCTTGAAATTGAGCAATTGTATCTTTAATTGTCCTTATTTGGAACAAGATTTAAAATTTAGGCTCAAATATGTCACAATTGAAAATACACAAGCTCCAAACTATAAGAACCGTTAGTGTAATTTGCCCTAGTAAATAATTCCAAACCAAAGGGCAAAATAAAAAAAATAAAAAATACGAGCCTGAAAAAACCTTCACCCGAATTAGTACCGTCAATATTGGTAAATAAAAAAAATAAATAAAAGGATAAAATGGAAAAACTAAAATGCAAGTCTCTAATAGTAAATAATTCCAAACCAAAGGGAAAAATAGGAAATAAAAACGAGCCTCAAGTAGGTAAGCAATTCTTATATATATATATATATATATGTATTTTTTTTAAAATTCAAAAAACTCATTGCTAGGTGTTCAAAGTAGGAGTGACTCGGTGTTCAAAATTGCAATGAGTGAATTTGTAGAACATGTGTATTAGTATTAAAAAAAAAAAAAATCAGGGTGTTTAATTAGCTAAAAAGTAGAGCCAGTGCCAAAGAGAGAAAGAGAGAGAGAACCTGAAATATGTTTGAAAGAAATTTTTCTGTCAGGATATGGTTTTGCTTATTCTCAACCAATCTGAAGCAATTCTTGATGGACACTGTGGCACAATCACTGCCTTCGGATGGAATCCATATTGTTCTTAATGATGGGCAATCATCAGCAGATAGGACCTCTATTTTAGATGAAATCTCTGGCAATTCTTGAAGCTTCTTGCAACCATTCAAATGCAAGAACAACAGACTTGAAAGTTGATTCATGCTTGCAGGTAAACTTTCCATATTGTTTCCATTTAGTTCTAAGTGAAACAACGAGTAAAAGTTACAAATGGCTATGGGGATAGATTTTAAATTACAGTAACTGAGATCTAGTTTCCATAAAGACCCCAACCTCGACAAAGCTGCTAGTCCAGAAGCCAAGGAATTAGATGATATTCCTTTACACCCTCTTAGCGTTAGTATTCCAAGCTTCTCCAGAAGTCCAATGGAGGATGGGAGTTGTCTAATTGCAGTCCAGTCTGCACAAAGCTCATATAAACATTCCAAAACACCCAAGTCTTCCGGCAATTTGTCAAGTTTGGAGCAACCAGAAAGATTTAAATTTCTAAGATCTTTCAACTGACAGATGTTGTCTGGAATACTTCTCAAGTTTTCACAATGCCTCAGACTAATCAAACCAAGATTGGTAAGATATCCAATTGAAGGTGGAAGTTCACTGATACCAGTCCCATCTAAACAAAGCTTTGATAAACATTTCATATGTCCCAAGCTGACCAAAACGTTATCAAGCTTTGAACACCCAGAGACAATAAAAACTTCAAGAGAATCCAATTGAATGCCATATGGAAGACTATTGAGATTTTTGCAGTTCTTCAAGTTCAAACAAACAAGCCTTCTGACAACTACAATCGATGGATGAAGATTAACCAAACCTGCACAGCCTTCAAGAATCAGTCTTTCAAGATTTGGGACCCCTGTGAAGTCTGGGCTCTTCCTTAGATACATCGAGTGACTAAGATTCATGATCCTTAACTTGCCTAGATGCTGTTGAAGAAAAATAAAAATAAAAATAAATTACATAAATTATATAGAAATAAATTACGGAAATTATATTGTGTCAAGGACTTTGCATCTTATTCAAAGTAAAGAGAATACATATTCATACCATTGTTCCCTCCCAAAGTTGTTCAATGCTGCCATAGGTTAAGTGAAGTTCAACAAGATGCTCTGGTTGAAATGTTGAAGGCATGTATTTCATAGGGTATCCTAACCAGGCAAGATACCTTAACTTGTTAGAAAGATATTTGAGTTCTTTTGAGAAGTGCATACAACAAATTTTGAGAATCCTCAAGTTCGACATCTTTGCAAAAGCGTTAGGCCTCAACTTCCATTGTTCTAGAAACCAAATGTAAGGACCTCTTGGGTCACTATACTGCATAACTATGCCTTCCACTTTGTTTGTTCCCTAATAACCACAAGCAAATAACAAGAACACAATATTAGAAGGCTAACAAAATTATGCTGAGCTAGCTTTTGTTAATTAAACAATTTTTGAGTGTTCATGTTTTTCTATAAGACCTCTTACCGTATTGTCCATCAATACATGTTTTATATCTTCGTCACGCCATAACCTAGTTCGCTTTCCAGGCTCTTTATGTGATTGTTGGAAAACAATGCACCACCCTAGTTGTTGTATTAAATCATGCATCAACAGCTTATTGTCTAAGATAGTGATAAGAGACTTTTGAACAAGAACATCTATTCCAATAATTGGGTGGAAGCCACAACTTTCTAGTATTTTTATAACCTCATCTTTGTCCTTCCATTTGAAGAAACATGCAATGTCTAAGAATATTTGCTGCTCTTGCCAGTCCAATGCATCGTAACTCATTCTAAGTGCTTCTTCAACTTCCTTCATAGAGCTTTCTTGTAGTCTGTTCAATGAACTTTCCCATTTATCTTTGTCTCGCCCACAAAGAAAAGAACCTAAAACTTTCAGAGCTAAAGGAACTCCTTTAGCATAATTTATTGCATGAAGTACAAGTTCTTCATAGCCTTTCATATGTTGGTGTTTACCAAAGGCTTTCGATTTAAAGAGCTCCATAGCTTCATCTTCTCTTAATTCCTCAACCTCATAAATATGTGTTATGCCATATCTAGTTAACACATGTTTATTTCGAGTGGTTATAATGATTCTACTTCTAGAATTCAAACAATTGTGCTCGCCTACCAATTTTTCAAGGTCAATTGATTCATCCACATCATCAAGCACGATGAGACATACCTTATTCCTTATCATATGTATTGCATGACCATCACTTCGTACTTTCAAATCCTTTTCCATTAAGATTTCAGAAATGAGTTGTTCTTGCAAAGTTTTTAAACCACATTTTTCTGAAACTTCTCTAACATTCTCAATAAAGCTGGAGCCTTGAAATTGGTGAGAGATACAGTCATAAACAACTCTGGAAATAGTAGTCTTGCCTATTCCACCCATTCCCCAAATCCCTACAGCACGAACATCACCCATCCCTAAACCTAGCAATTCAATCACTTTTTGCTTGCGAGAATCCATCCCAACTAGGTCTTTGACAACGCTTGAATATGTATGATTTAATTTTTTAAAAAGTATCCTGACAACTTCTCGGATGAACATTGATTCAGACCTGTGCAGATTTAGGGGGATAGTAATAAATTTATTCATCAAAACTCAAAAGAGCAATAAGAAGAAAATTTTATTTTGGTAAAATGGTGATTAATTTTACTCATTGCAATTGAAATATTTTTTAATAGAAAGAAAAACATGAAAAGTCTTTATTTGCTTTATTTGAATGGCACATTGGGTTTCTAAATTCTCCCACAATTGATAAACTTTACTAGTTATTGAACTGCATTTCTTCAGTTCTACTTTAATTTATTGTCTGAAACCCTCATGAAGATTTCTATTTTTGAGATTTTTCATTTGTTATTATTCTTTATCCCCTTTTGGTTTTAATCTTTTTTATCTTCTGTGGTCTGAAGGTGATATTGAACTAGAGAACTTATGATAAGTCTCCCATAAGCCTCCCCAACCTCAATAAAACTGTTTGTTGCAGTTTATAGAGTTGTTTATAGCAATTTTTCATTTTGAAAATTTGTGTAAGAATGTTTGCTGAGCTTTTGTCTACAACTTATGAGGCATAACTAATCTAAATAAGTTGTTATTAACAAGCAAGGGCAAAGGTGTTTTAGTTTATGCTTTTCAATTATTTCTATTTTACAAATTTGTGTAAGAATGTTTGGTGAGCTTTTGTTTCCAACTTATGAGGCGTAAATAGTCTAAATATTTTTTTATTAACAAGCCACATCAAGGGAAAAGGAATTTTAGCTTTAGCTTGTTAGAAGTCACATCAAACAGTTATACTGTATTTCTAGTCATTCAACTTTAAAACTTTTACCTTTGTATTTGAATTTATGATTTTGATAGGAATTTGTAGAGAAAAAGGAAAGAATATAAAAAATACAAATGAAATATGAATAATGCTATATGCATCAATTAATGCATTTATTAGTATATCAATTGATGATGTGACATAATTTAAGAAGTCTTTGATATCTGTAATTTGTATAATGAGTAGAGTCAATAATAATGTCATAACTAGTGTTAGTACATTAAGGCTATGTTTGTTTGGATAGATATGAGCTTGGGATTGGACTAATAGTCCAATAAAATTATTAATCCAATGTTTGGTTAAACAATTGAAAAACGGATTAACAATCCATCCGGATATAGTATCCCACGTATGACGGACTATTAAATCTCACAGAAGGAGGTGTGATATAAATTGGAGAATTAAGCCAAAATCTGAACTATTAGTCTCTCCTATAATCCTAACTCAATCCTAACATGAGATAGGATACATAATCCAAAGGGATTCGTAGTCCTAGGACTATTAGTCATGGGAATGCTAATCCAACTTAATCTAGTCCGCCCAAACAAACATGGCCTAATTAGTGTATAGAGCATCACTAATGAAATATAAGTTAATTTTTCCACCATTCCTCTCAGGTTTTTATTTCCTTCCATAAATTTTTGTCCAGATCCTAAATTCAAACACAATTTAGGAATAGGTTAGATGACAATTTTCGTTTTCATTAACGTTATTAAACTAGCCAACTTGGCAATGCTTATTTCATGCATATGGTAATGTTTCATAAATAATAATTTTTACTTTCAAACTGATTAATTTTTTAATATGATAACATCATATAAAACTATGTTATATATATGGTACACACTTCTTAAATGTATACTATATGAACCTTATAATTAAAGAAGAAAATGATATAATTTTTTTTTTAGTCATAACTAAAAAAAGGAAGTCATAACCAAACATCACATGATGCCCAAACACCATATGATGCATAACCAAAAATCTCATAAGTCATAATTAAAATATTATTATAAATAAAGAAGAAAATTAGCTATAATTAAATTTTTTAAAAAATGAATAACTTAAAATGCATACGGCACATCCCTTTTAAGGCATGTATATAGTAGAATTTCCCTATATATTTATTTAAGTTGCACTAAGATTATACTTCCAAATCAATATATATTTTTAATCATATCTTGCATTGCACCTATTGTAACATCTTTTTAAATACTGTTAAGATAAATTACACTTTGCCCCTTTACGTTTGGCCACTTCCTCCCTTTGATATTTAAAAGTTTATTTTTTCTTACTTTGACGTTTTATGTTTCAAATTTTTCTCAATTTACTGCTAAAGTTAACTTATTTTAAAAATTTCAGAAAAAATGACACATTAGCAATCATGTGTCATAAAAATCATTTTAGGATAAACTACCAATAGGTCCTAATAGTTGGACTTAATTCCCAACAAGTCCTATTGAAAATAATAAGTCTTGATAAAATTGTCGTTAAAAATAATTTTTTTGTAACAATTTTTTACATGCGTGGCTAAAAATTGACAATTAGTGACTTTTTTTATCATAATTTTTATAAATTGTTGCTAAAACTTACAATTAGTGACTTCTTTTATGAATTTTTTTTTTCATAAGACCTATTAGACAATAAGTCTACTTATTAGGACCTACACGTAAGTACCCCAATATTTTATTATACTCCTTCCGTCCCAAAATATTAGTCCCTTATTTCATTTTTCATTGTTCCAAAATATTTGTCCCTCTTTAAAAATCAAGTACAAAAATAATATAAATTTCCTATTTTGCCCTTCTTTTAAATTAATAAACAATATAAAAAGTACAATTATGACATTGATATTCCCAAAAAATGTACTATCAAAAAGATAATTTTGAAAAATCAACTTTTTTCAAATATAATAATTGTACTACTAAAAAAAATTAGATTCCCCAAAAAGGACCATTTTTTTGGGACGGAGGGAGTATATAATTCAAACCACTGACGCAAATTCAAATCTCACTATAATAACATATATTTTTATATTATTTTATAATTATTGTTAAATTTTTTTTATCTAATTTTAAACATAAAATAACTTAAAGAATAAATTGAAAAAAAAAATTAAAACGTGAAACTTCAAAGTGAAAAAAAAGAAAAAAAGAAAGAGAGAGAGAGAGAGAGAGAGAGAGAGAGAGAGAGAGAGAGAGAAGACTTTAAGAACCAAAATATAAAATAAAAATAAAAATAAAAAAATGACTAAACATTAAAAGGAAAGTATAATTTATCCATAATTTTATAATTATAAACATAACGAAGAACAGGTGAGAGTGTTTTAAGACTAGGCCATCTTTGTTGGTAAAAAGGACACATGGCACTTTTAAATATACGGTGATAAGGATAATTATTGATATTTTTATCCTTTTTGTATTTTGTGTTAAATTTTTTAAAATCACATAACTTAAATTTCATAAATTTGTTTTTAACAAAATTGATATATATTAAAAAAAATATTTGGGATTTTTAATTGAACATTCCTAATCTACCTTAATAATGTGAAATAGACCCCATTCCTCACACTTCATCCTTCTTCACTATCTCTCTCTATTCTCTCTCTTCTATCTCATTAGAGGTCAAAATAAAAGTGATTTATTAGGAAGATGTAACACCACTCATATATTAATTTGTCTTTTTGAAATCTTTTAAGACAATGAATATTGAATATCAAATTTGAAAAAACAATTATATAGATTAAAAAAAAGAAAAAATATATTTTTGGGATAATTATGGGGAAAAAGAAAAAAAAAAAAAAAACCCAGAGTTTAACTCTTGTAACAAAATAATCTCAAAATTTTCAATTTTATCAATTTAAACCCGAACTTTTGATTTGTTTTCAATTTAAACCATTTATCTATTTTCGTTAAGTAAAACCAATAAAAAAAATAATATTTTAGCCATTAAACTCAATGTAGATATATATAAAATATCTAAAATATTCATTTTCATTGGATTTAATAACTAAAATACCAATATTTTTATCGATTTTACTTAATGAAAATAGAAAAATGGTTCAAATTTAAACAAATCAAAAGTTTAGGATTTGACTTGATTATAGGTCTTTCGATGTCCAATCAACTTAAAATTTTATAAGAATATTCTATTCAATGTACACTAAGACCCTTGTTCATATCATTAAAATGAGAACCGAATTGAACGCGCACAGTAGTGACACACTGCATCCTAATAAGGGAGTTAGAAAAAAAAAAAAAATCCCATAAAAAACTTAAATGTAAATATATTAGCATTCAACCTGTGCTATATACGGCTAAATATATATGATAATGATATATATTAATATTTTATAAATTTTTAGATTATAAATTTATTTTTATTTTTGAATTTAGAGATATATTATAAAGATATTTATTAACATTGCATGAACTTTTAGATCACAAAATTTAGAGCCCCATCTAATTTACCTAATGACCTAGCCGAGGTGCAATTTGTGGTAACCCAACTTAAGTAATTTTAAGTTTGTAAAATTTTAGAGCCTTAAGACTTTTTTTAAATTTAGTCAAGACAGGGAAAAATTTACCAACTCAAATTAAATTCAATAGTTTGAGGAAAAATTGTCACACTCCAAGCATTTTGATTTTTATTGTTAATAATATACAACCCTCGCATTGAACCTATACCTGTAGAGAAACTTACACTAAAAAAAATGATTTATGTTCATTTTAGAATTTTTTTTTAATTGTAATATAGAGAAAATTTGTACTAAGTATTTTTTGTCTATCTACTCATTTAAATAAAAAAATTATGTGATTAAAAATTTTGTGATTAAGGACAATAACATGGTTGGTATGAAAATCTAAAACTCATTCCAATCCAATCCAAATAAAGTTGGTAATCAGTAAAGTTGAGTGTTTTTTTTTTTTTTCAATGGTGCTATGCATCAATCAATGTACCAATTAGTATACCAGTATATATTATAACATTATTACTGACTCTACCAATTATACAAATTACAAATAATCAAAATCTCTAAAATTATGTCATATTATCAATTAGTAACACTAATTGATATACCAATTGGTGCATATTGCATTATTCTTTTTTTTAGTCATATCTATTAATGAGTCGTCAATATTCTTAATTATTATTTTTTCTTCTAAAATTAAAAAAATGTAAGTTTCCAAAAAAATGATTGTCTCATTGACATAATTTTATTTTTTAAATAATATTTTAAGACGCCAATTTTAATGAAAACTTAAAATAAACTTTTGAGAATTGATTTTTTTATAGATTTTTTTGACTTTGTGTGAAAATGTGTAAAAAATATAGAGAAATGAATTTTTTGTTTATCTTTTTTTGACTTTTTTTTTTAATATTAAAATATCACCTTCGCAAAACATTAGTCTTTGTTTGGTATCCAATTAAAAAGGTCAAATTCTTTTTGACTCTTTTGTATTTATTAATATATTTTTTTAATAATTTTTTGTTTTTCCAATTCGTCTAGTATTACTTAGACGTTTAAAACTTTTTAAAAATTTAAAAAAAAAAATCACCAAAAACGAAAAAAAAAAAAAGTTAATAAGATAGCTACTAAAAAAGCTAATTCCAAACACCAAATTGGTAGATATAAATATGGGTCACAATTAATAAGATTTTCAATATCAAAATTATGAGAAAAAATGATTGAAAATTTTAACATTCAACACCCAACAAAATTTACTTTCTAAAATAATTAAATTATAAATAACAGATGGTCTATATAAAATAATTAGTTCTTTTTTTTTTTCTAAAAAAAAAAAAAAATAATCATAGCATTTATTTTTTTATTAGATAGATTGTAACATTAAGTTAATATAATTGATCAAACCATTGCATTTCTCAACTTACATTATTATGAACAATAAATATTTCAGACAAAAAAAAGTTGAAAAAATTAAATAAAAAATGTAAGACTAGTATAATAGTGGAATTTGAAAGAACAAAAAAATTATATTAGTTGCTAGACATGTTTTATAAAATTCTGAAATGGTACGGTAATTTAGGGGAAAAATGTCATAATTAATGAAATGATTAAACATAATTTAAAAATAATTATCTAATCTTCTTATAAGAAAAATAGAAACAAATTATATTTTGTATAAACAATTTTAGAAGGATTTAGAAATTAAGAACTCAATTTATTTTTTGTGTAAGCATTTTTAAAAAGATTATATTGTAAAAAAATTTGAAAACATTTACTTATTAATTTATAAACAATAATGGCATATTATTGCATTTTAAAATTTACTTTAATTTAATTTCTATTAATTAAATGCCAAAGAGATATTACCATAATATGAAACTCAATCCATTCATGACACATATTTTTTTAGTGTTAAAAAAAATCAAAAATATAAAAAAAATTAAATTGAGATTTTTAGTCTCGAAATTCCAATATTTTTACTTATAATATATATATATATATTTGGATGAAATTTGTTGTGAATGACCCAGTAGTAATAATATCAACAAAGAACGTTTTCCCTATTTTGTATGTAATTGCAAGTTACCTAATGATGGTATCACTGGGGTAAGGCCATCCTGATAAATTGGCAACTTGCTCCAAACATTCCTCCACCTTTGAACATTCTCCATCCCCAATACTCCCTGTTTGGAAACCAATTCTGCAAATCCCTCCCCAAAACTCCCGCTTTGTCTTCGCACTTCCGATGGATCCACATGATAGAATATCGGATAAACGGTTGTGTTGCTGCATTCCAGTGCCTCCACCAGTTCATCCAAACACCATCTCGAAGAAGCGTAATTCTTCGATAAAACCACGATTGAAAACCTCGATTCCCGAATAGCCCCCCGGAGCTCTGGCGAAATCACTTTTCCTCTCTCGAGCTTTTCATCATCTTTGAAGGTGTGAATCCCCTTGCGAGCCAACGCAGTAGAGAGATGACTGACGAAATTATCGCGGGTATCTTCGCCTCTAAAGCTCAAGAACACATCGTATGTCCATCGAGGTCGAGATGAAGATGGAACAGAGGAGGAATTGGCTCTTTCTACAACCATGGAAGCGATTATTGTTAACTGATTGATTGGTGTACCAAATTACTATTAGAGAGAGAATAGTGGGAATTTGATAACAGAATAAATTAGGATCTCTCCCATTTTATACCGGGGCGACGGTATGCAAAACTCAGGATTTAAAATTAAAAATAAAAAAAAAAAAATCAAGATTTAAAAATTTTATTTTGTTGTAGGGGTGAAAACTTACAATCCTTTTTATAATTTTTTAAAGACTTTTAAAAATAAAATTTACGGATAATTACAAAAAAATAAAAAAAAGAGTTTGACTCTTATAACAAAATAAATTATGAGTTTTAATTTTTCAATTTAAATTATAATCTTTTGATTTATTTTCAATCTAAATTATTTGTTTATTTTCGTTAACTAACGAAAAAATAATATTTTGGTCGTTAAACACAATGTTAATGACTAAAATATAGTTTTTTTTCGATTTAACTTAATAAATGGAAAAGATAAAAAAAAAAAAAGGTTTAGGGTTTTAATTGACAAAATTATTATTATTATTATTATTATTATTATTATTATTATTATTATTATTATTATTTTTCCAAGGGCTCAATATTGAAATTTTTCTTATAATTTTCCTTAAAATTTAACATGTTTTATTATTTTTATTTTAAAGTTTTTTTTTTTTTTGGATAGATTTTTTTTTTGAAGTTGAAATGGTTAAAGAAATCTTTGATGTTAGCAAGGCCAGCCGAATTTGTATAAATAAAATAAAAATAAAAACAGGTTTTGGAATGTGAGTTTTTTTTTTTTTTTTAACTAGAAGAAAAATATTTATAAAAATAAAATCATTATACTAAATAATCTCATTATATAAAGAAGAAATAAACAACTAAATAAAGATAAATCATAAGTGTGGATAATTATTATAAACTTCAAAAGAAGTTAGTGTAATTATTTTATAATTTACCAAATAATAATATAGCTATATGGTCCATTGTCATTGTAGTTTCTTTGCTATTTCTATTATTTTTTTAATCAACGAAAAGAACATATATATTTAAAATTCTACTCATTGAGTCATTGTCATTATTACTTCTTTGTAATTTCTATTGTCATTGTCATTACTACTTCTTTAATATTGCTTGAATTTTTTAAATCAATGAAAAGAACATATATATTTAAAATTCTCATATGCTAGAGACTATTCATTGAGTCTTTGTCATTGTTACTTCTTTATTATTTCCATCATGAGATATTGCTTGAATATTTTTAATCAATGAAAAGAACATATGCCTTCGTTTGGCACACCAAAAAGTCTGATTTTTTGACTATTTTAGTCACAAAATCAATAAAACAAAATGTCACATTCAAACCATAATTATTTCATTTTTTCTCTTACAAAAGTCAAAAAAGTCAAAAAGTCTATTTTGAACGAGGCTTTTTAGTCCCAGGCTAAAATAGCCAAAAAGTCAACCCACATCCCAAACAAACTCATATATTTAAAATTTTCATATGAAGAGGCTACTCATTGAGCGATTGTCATTAGGATGGACATTTTTTCCTATCCCGCCTAGCCTGGCCTAGCCCTACACCTACATTCCTCACCCCGTTCTAGACGAGTTTTTTCTGCCCTGTTAAGGAAGTGGGGCAAAGACGGGTTTTGCTTCTCCCGTCCCGTTCTACCTAACTCTCGCCCCAATTATATTTATTAAATATATTTATATGTACATAATATATAATTTAATTTTTTTATTATAAAAATTTAAACACTAGAATATTATACTTAATATTAACTTTTAATCATTTATTTTCTAGGAAAAAATTAATCTAAGGTCCCTCTTCCATTTTTAGTAATGGAAGAGATCCACAATATTATTTTATGATGTCTAAAGTCTCTCAACCCCACACCCATATATCACAGAGAAATTTTGTTACCGGCAGAGTAATCGCAGATCAAGAAAAAGCATAGATTTAGGTTGCTGAAGCTAGTAAACGTGAACATGGACGATGAAATAAGAAGATTAACCTTCCGAGCATTGAATCGTATGGGAGTCGAATCGGGACGAATCACTAGCCCACCATCACTCCTCTGTACAATCTTCCTGTTCTTCAATGGCGACACCAATCTATTAGCCAATCTCGAAGGCGAAAACAATCTGTGTAGCTTCACAGCAGTTGATGACGAAGGCTTCAAAGCATTCTTCTTGCTCAAGCTCGTAAATCTGGTGGGGGAGAGAGAAAGGAAAAGCGGAGGTGAAGACCTAGTTCTGATCAAGAACTTGTGCGGAGACTTCATCTTGCAGAACTTGTGATGATTTTTAGGCGGCGATGAATGAAACAATGGATTCGGAAATAACACAATCTTCCTCACCCAAGGTCGATTCCTCAGAGACATTCTGTTTGTAGAGCAGTGTACTTTTTCCTTCTCATTTTCCTTCTCTGACATGTTTAATTTTCTCTGCCCTGTTCAATTTTCTCTGAATTTTTCTGGTTTGAACTCAGAGAAATTTCAATTTTCCCTGGGTAATATTCTCTACCCTATTTAATTTTCTCTGTGTTATTCAATCTTCTCTAGATTTCTCTAGGTTAAACTCAAGGAAATTTCAATTTTCTCTGGTTTGAACCCAGAGAAATTCTTTGGAAAGTCTAGAATTTCTATGTAAAGAATTTCTCTGTAGAGAATTTCTCTGGATCGATGTTGAGGGACTTTAGACATTATAAAATAATTGAATGTTCTTTATGCTATAAAATCTTAATATCAGGGACCCTAAAAAAATCCCCTATTTTCTATCTTATTTGTTATAATTCTTATAAGTATAAATTATTATCCATAATATACTATAATTTTTATTAATATTTTTATTTTTAAACTTATAAAAAAAAATCCATCACCCCTTCACCCGCCTCGCTACCGTCACCCCTGTTTTTTTCCGCACCCAGTATAAAATGGGGTGGAGCCAGATTATGACATAGTCACCCTAAATTCGACCCGTGACCATCCCTAATTATCATTATTACTTCTTTGTTATTTTCATTGTCATTGTCATTACAATTTCTTTAATATTACTTGCCTACTGCAATACTTGTCTTTATTTTATTTTTTTATTAAACTAGATAAGGTTTGAAAAATTGTTACTATGTTTTAAAATTCTACTCATTGAGTCATTGTCATTATTACTTCTTTGTAATTTCTATTGTCATTGTCATTACTACTTCTTTAATATTGCTTGAATTTTTTTAATCAATGTAAAGAACATATATATTTAAAATTCTCATATGCTAGAGGCTACTCATTGAGTGATTATCATTGTTACTTCTTTGTTGAGATATTGCTTGAATATTTTTAATCAATGAAAAGAGCATATGTCTTCGTTTGGCATGTCAAAAAGTTTGACTTTTTGACTGTTTTAGTCGCAAAAAGAGAAAATGTCATATCCAAACTATAATCATTTCATTTTTTCTCTCACAAAAGTAAAAAAAGTCAAAAAGTCTATCCCAAACGAGGCTTTTTAGTTCTAGGCTAAAATAGCCAAAAAGCCAACCCATATCCCAAACGAACCCATATATTTAAAATTTTCATATGAAGAGGCTACTCATTGAGTGATTGTCATTAGGATGGGCATTTTTTCCTCTCCCGCCCCACCCAGCCCAGCCTTACACCTGCATCTCTTACCCTGCTCTACACAAGTTTTTCCCGCCCTGTTAAGAAAGTGGGGCAATGACGGGTTTTGCTTCTCTCGCCCCATTCTACCTAACTCTTGCCCCAATTATATTTATTAAATATATTTATATGTATATAATATATAATTTAATTTTTTATAATAAAAATTAAAACACTAGAATATTATACTTAATATTAATTTTTAATCATTTATTTTTTAGGAAAAATTAATCTAAGTTCCCTCTCCTATTTTTAGTAATAGAAGAGATCCACAATATTATTTTATGATGTCTAAAGTCCCTCAACCCCACACCCATATATCACAGAGAAATTTTGTTACTGGCAAAATCATCGCAGATCAAGAAAAAGCATAGATTTAGGTCGCTGAAGCTAGTAAACGTGAACATGGACGATGAAAAAAGAAGACTAACCTTCCAAGCATTGAATCGCATGGGAGTCGAATCGGGACGAATCACTAGCCCATCATTACTCCTCTGTACAGTCTTTCTGCTCTTCAATGGTGACACCATTCTATTGGCCTATCTCAAAGGTGAAAACAATCTGTGTAGCTTTGCAGCAGTTGATGACAAAGGCTTCAAAGCATTCTTCTTGCTCAAGCTCGTAGATATAGTGGGGGAGAGAGAAGGGACAGCGGCGGAGAAGACCTAGTTCTAATCAAGAACTTATGCGAAGACTTCATCTTGCAGAACTTGTGATGATTTTTAGGCGACGATAAATGAAACAGTGGATTCAAAAATAGCATAGTCTTCCTCGCCTAAGGTCGATTCCTCGGAGACACTCTGTTCGCAGAGTAGCGTACATTTTCCTTATCATTTTGCTTCTCTGGCATGTCTAATTTTCTCTGCCTTGTTTAATTTTCTCTGTATTGTTCAATTTTTTCTGAATTTCTTTGGTTTGAATTTAGAGAAATTTCAATTTTCTCTACCCTGTTTAATTTTCTCTGTGTTGTTCAATTTTTTTTTTGATTTCTCTTGTGTGAACTCAGAGAAATTTCAATTTTCTCTGGTTTGAACCCAAATAAATTCTTTGGAAAGTCCAGAATTTCTCTGGGAAGAATTTCTTTAGAGAGAATTTCTTTGGGAAGTCCTGAGAATTTCTTTGCATTGAAATTTCTCTAGATTGATGTTGAGGGACCTTAGACATTATAAAATAATTGAATGTCATTTATGCTATAAAATCTTAATATCAGGGACTCTAAAAAAAAATCTCCTATTTTCTATCTTATTTGTTATAATTCTTGTAAGTGTAAATTATTATCCATAATATACTATATTAATATTTTTATTTTTAAACTTATAAAAAAAATCCATCCCCCCTTCACCTACCCCGCTACCGTCACCCTTGATTTTTTTCGCACTCGGTATAAAACGGGGTGGAGCCGAATTATGACAAAGTCGTCCCAAATTTGACCTGTGACCATCCCTAATTATCATTATTACTTCTTTGTTACTTTCATTGTCGTTGTCATTATTATTTCTTTAATATTACTTGCCTACTGTGATATGTGTCTTTTTTATTTTTTTTTATTAAACTAGATAAGGATTGAAAAATTGTTACTATGTTTTTAACTTTTTCAACAATAGAAAACATAAGCCAAAGAAGTCAAAAAAAAACTTCACTGGATATCAATAAATAATTAGTAAAACCCCACCCCATGATTAGAGGTAGTCATTGCCTCGGTGGTTTAGGTGATCTATCCGGTCAAGTTTTACATTTGCAAGACTTAGAGATAAATATTTTAATTCATAGGACTGGATTAGCTTGAAATTATGAACTTACTTATTTTTGAACTAGGATTGGAATATAGAATTCTAACCTTCCCTAGTTTGGCCATTCATAAAATATTTATTTTAATTTTTCAATTATTTGGTTACTTGTAAATTATAAAACATTTAAAAAAATTAACAAAAATATACATATTCTCTTTTTAAAATGGAAGAAATTTTAGTTTAAGGTCCCTAATATTAAGATTTATAAGATAAATGTAGCACTTTGTACTTCCTGTTATAATGGAATTATATTTGACTCTTTGATTATCTTGATTGGGAATCTTCTTAGTCGATATTTGAGCCTTAGTTCAGGTGTTATCATAGTGGTTCAGTGTGATTGAATAAAAAACTACAAATTCGAATAGTTGTTATTGAGTAGTCTTTACTCATTGTAGACACCTCATTTTTGATCGTCCTCAAGACTTGAACGTCATCGCTTATGCACTCGATGATTATGACTACATGTGCTCGTTTTAGTGCTCGAAGTCCTCGGTGGAATGCCCTGTCTTTGAGCTTTCAAACCCTGTCCATTCTATGCCTTGTTTTGGACCAAAACCTTAAAGCTTGCAACCTCTGGTGGCCAGCCAACCATTGTTTGAAACTACCGGCCACCAATTGTGCTTTTCCGGCAATCCAAGTGGCCTACCGGCTAATGGTGGTGGCCTGTCGGCCATCATGTCATTTTTTCAAATATTTTGTTGATAGCTGTGCCAGCTGTTGGCACAATTGGCTGCATCTTCTTACACGTGTATGAAGGGATATATCTCAACCAAGTGCATGTTTTTCTATGTATAGGGGGTTTCCTCCCCTATTTTTGAGGGTTAGAATTTTTGGAGCAAAAATCATCTATCTCTCTCTCTCTCTCTCTACATTTCTCTCTCTTGCAAGTTTGTGCATAGGAGCTTGGATACACCACACTTTTGCCTACACCTCCTCAACCAAAGTGGTTCATCTTTGAGCTGAGGTTCCTTGAGACCTTCTTGGAGCTCTAGAAGGTGGTTTTGGCTTGAATTGTTGTCTAGAGTTGGTCTTCCCTTCAAGAGATATAACACTTGCCTTTTTAACTTGCTTTGCATATTTGTTTTTCTATCTTTTTCCCACTGATTTTGGGCTGTTTTGTGGCTATAAAAACTCTATTTTTGTGGGCTGAAATTGGTGGTTGTAGGCCATTTAAAGGTAGGAAGTGGTTCACCCTTCTTTCTTCTTTGTTTGTAAGGCCTTTCCACCTTTGTTTTCCACTTTCAAACTATCTTTTTTTGGGCTTTTAAACACTGAATTTCAGAGTAATTTTAGTGGTGAAAATCATGTTTGGAAGTCCAAATTTGGAGGGGTTAGCCTCCCCTCCTTGTGCCTTGTTTGCTAACCTAGTTAGCTCTATGTGTTAGCTTATTTTCTAGCCTTTTATAGCTTAATTCTAGCATGTTTTAGGCTGTATTTTAGACTGTCTTGCTTTTTTTTTGGCTGGTTGTTGCATTTGAGTCTTGTTTTGCATGCTTCTAGTGTAAGTGTCCTCACAAGCTTGGTGTTTTAGGCCTTTAGACACCACTTGTTTGAGTTGATTGCATTGTTTTAGTGCTTTTCTCACTTAATTTTAGCAAGCTTAATCTCTGTAACCTCCCTCATTTCTTGACTCTTTGTTTGCTTTGAGGGTTGTTTCAATCTTTGGATTGTTTAAGCTTGAGATTGAGGTCCATGCTTAATGGTTTAATCCTCTTTTGGGGTTTCATTATCAATGGCATGACATCTCTCTCTTGCCTTACACTACCCCTTGTTTGACACTTCCTTCTCGTTAGAGGACTTCTCATCAATGGACTTAATTGGTTAAAGAATGGTTGGTAAGTTAAAATGGGTAAGCAAAAATGGAAACTAAGATTTTACAAGTTAAGAATTGGTTTTTTTTTTGGTGTGTTCAAATAAGACGTTAATTTGAACACAAAGAAAATTGGGGCATTTCATACTCAAAGTGATGAAATGTGCCAATTTTTCTAAGGTCACCATTGCCCTTAATCATGCATGATAGGGTGAAGGTTTTTAGTCTTGTTTGTGCATTGATTAAACTTGTACATCTTGGTTCTTTAGCTATCATGCAATGAAATTGCTTGATTGATGGTCTTTGAACCAATTATATCACTCCGTTGAGCTTGTTTTGATGATAAGGAGGGATACATAGTACAAACAACCTGTGAGAATACCCTCTCTTTGCTCTATTTGCTCGCTGTTGCAGCAAGAAATTGTGAATCAATAGTGGCCGGCCATCCACTGTTCCTGGCCTGTAGGCCATCAGTGTTGGCCGGTAACCCCTTATTGGTGGCTGGCCGGCAACCCCTTATTGGTGGCTGGCCAGCCACCACTTCTGGCCTGCCGGCCACCAGTGAATTTTGAGCAGAATGCTTATGAAGTAGAGCAAAGTTGATCTGGAAGAGGAAAACCAATGCAAGGGTTGTGCAACAGAGGCTTTCGGGAGCAAACAGTGGATGTTCTTTGGGTGGAAACTGAGCATGCATGGGCCTCTTTCGCTTCCCGAACTAGTTAATTAGTTTAAATTAGTCATTTGTTATTTAGTTGTTGCACTTACATGTTTTAATAACTTACTGAGGCTAGTTGATTAATTCATGTTGTAATTAATTAGTTAACTAGTTTAATTAGTTGTTTTGTAATTAATTAGTTAATACAGTTAGCTAATTAGCTTCGTATTGTACTTATTTAATTAGCTTAAAGTAGTTAATTAACTTAGTTCAATATTGTTATTTAATTAATTAGCTTAGCATAATTAATTATTTAATTGTAATAATATTTAATTAGCTTAGATAGCTAGCTTATTTATTCAAGTTTTGTAATAATTAGTTAAGTAGTTTAGCTTAGCTAGTTTATTCATTCGGACCCTCCTGCGCGAGGGCATCATTGTTGTAATAATGTGTATGTCTTCCAACCCCACGTCTTTCTCTTTTTTATTTATCCACTTTTGATTGTCAGATTAGGGGCATCACGTTTCAATTAGCATATAACCTGTTTGCATCCATTCATTTGTCTTGCATGCACCAAGGCTTGGTTCATCATTCAAACTTGCATTGTCGTTTATCACCTCGTTGGATACGTGTTTAAACGCATGCTATGAAATTGTTGCAAATAACATATTAAGTAGCCGAGCCTATTTTAGTTGCACTATTGCATGCGTTGCATTAGCCATCTTATATAGTTAGGTATCATGCTTATTTTTCTAACTCTTTTGCTTTATCTTAGCTTGGAGTACTAGGTGAGTTTTTAGTGCTTTAGCATACTTGCATGAGTGTGAGTGATTGCTATGACTAGCATGCTTGCCATGAGGCTAAGTGCTTGCTTGTTAAACTGTTTGAGTGCCTGTGGATGAAGGCTTATTGCTTGAGTTGGAATGATTCAATGAATGTATGCTAAAGCCCACTTTGTCAAGTGGCAAAATCAAACCCTTTTCGAAAAACAAACATGAAATTGAATTGTTCCAATTCGGGCAAACTAGTCTATACCTTGTGTGTGTGCATCACATAGTAATGCTAACCTAACAAACTGGAACAAGAGTATATAATGTTGATAAAAATCATATCATGATTAGTAGAGGCCGATCTTTGATCGGGCAATCAGGGGTGCTTAATCCATGATCTTTTCCTCTCGTATCTAAGTTCCCGAACTGAGACAATCTTGGTGATGACGGACACGTGGCCTTTGGCACGAGTCATGGGTTTCCTAAATTTCCTCAAAATAAATTATTTAGGTGGCGACTCGATATCTAGCGAAGCAGTCCAATTTTGGCATTTTTTTATTTTAAAATCGATTTTTCAAAAGATTTGCCGAATTTGG
The DNA here is from genome assembly GCA_030407325.1 of Camellia japonica. Taxonomy (NCBI): domain Eukaryota; kingdom Viridiplantae; phylum Streptophyta; class Magnoliopsida; order Ericales; family Theaceae; genus Camellia; species Camellia japonica. The sequence goes on from JAPPVO010000032.1 coordinate 60,907,171, forward strand.
ACTCTTTGGTGTTTATCAATTTCGTATTGCACTTGTGAGATTAGATTCAGAACCACGGGAGTCTGAACTGTAGGGCTTCTTTCAAATTTCTGAAAGGGGGGCACGAAAAAGCCAAGCTACAGTTTCTGGCGACTCTACTGGGGACTTTAGAGAACTTGACTCGAACTCATGATATGAATTTTTTTTATCTACACTTATATGTTTCTTTTCATTGCATCTATATTGGTGCTTTTAAGTCACTGTGTTTGCCATCTGCTATTTTTGGACGGTTTGCCAGAGGCTTGCCTGAAAAGCTCACCAAAAGGCTGACCGGTCACGGGCTCTGCCATGATGGAAACACAACCCTTGGATCTAGGCTACCGGTATACCATTTGATCCGCCTTTCACTTTTCGGTGATCGGTGTGAGAGGTATATTAGGTAGTCATGCTGAGGTACCCTTTTTGACCATTTGGCCTAGTTGCATATCGAAAGCCGTAGAGACTGTTCCAAATTAGGATAGGATGCTTACCCAAATACAACATTGCATGAAACCGCATTGTTTGAATAGTGAACCCTAGTTCCTGACAAAACTAGGACAGGGTAACCTTACCCCCTCATAGGGGTGTTTTGGTTCTCACTTAACTGATATGTGCTTTATAGTGAAACTGTATAGGAATGTGCGTATCAGTTGCAAGTTGGGTATCCGTTTTGGGGGAAGAATTTAGTGTTGAGTGTAGTCCTATAGCTTTGATTACATCTGTGTTGTTAACATCTGAGCCGAGGTGCTGTGCATTTTTCTGATTTCTGCTTTCTTTTTGCTTTATTTCTTTTTGTTAGGTAGTTTATCACAATTGCTTTGGATAGTTCAGATATCCCCCAAGCGCTCTGGACCAGTGTTAGGAGGCTTTACAGATCCGGAGATCTTGTTAGGGGACAACCAGTGTTTGCTTCGCTTCCACTGGTTACCAGACAGAGAAGAGTTAGGGACAATTCACCAGTGCAGCAGTCACCCTTTACTTCACCTGCATCTAGTCAGGCTCAGTCTTCTACATCCAGTCCAGTGAGAGATTACTCGCCAATTCTGATGGTACAATATCCCCTAGTCAGCATGGAGGACTTGATCCACCACCTTCAGCAAACCATTGAAACCATGCAGCAAGACGCTGTTCGTCAGGCCGAGGTCACAGCAAGCCAGGCTGAGGTCATCAATAGGCTGCAATAACAACAGCTACAGCCTGCAGCGGCTTCTGGATCTCACGCACCGCCTACGGGTATTCTAGCACCTGGAACCGCAGTTCATAATGCTAATGCGCAGGCTGAGAATCAGGGCAATTTGACAGAGCCGATCCCACCCCAAGCCTCCAAAGTGCATGTGTATCAAATCGAGGCTCTATTTGAGTTTGAGGTTGACCCGACTATGCTTAATGTCAACAAACTAGAGGAGTTTTTCAAGAGAGCGCAGGGTGTTAACTCAATCCCTGACATCAAAGATGGATATACGGATTCTGCAGTAACCTTGCCAAATCGGTTCAAAATGCCACACATCAATCGGTTTGATGGCTCTGGAGAGCCCATGGTTCATCTTCGGCTGTTCTCAGACATTCTGTGGCCAAACTCTCACTCTTTGGCCAGACCCGGTTGGGTATAGCCGCCATATGGTATGCGAAGTTGGAGGATTCTGTGAAGCAGAGTTGGGAAGAAATGGCTGAGGCCTTTATTGCACAATATTCCTACAACATACAAATCGAGGTCACAACCCGTGATCTCAAGGCAACACGCCAAGAACCAAAGGAGGGCTTCTCAGAATTCGTGACAAGGTGGAGGGCTAAGGCTTCAATGATAACTGCACGACCTTCAGAGAAAGACCAGATAAGGATGGTAGTCTGTAATCTACACAGGAAATTGTTGCAGAAAATGATAGTCCTACCCTTGTTTACGTTCACCGAGCTCCATGAGATGGGAGTCTAGATTGAAGACGCCATGAAACAAGGGTTGATAACTAATGAGAAAGAGCAGGCCAAGAGGCCTTTTGTGCGTAGTTCCAATGCAACCACTAGTGAAAGCACAGCTGCGTGGCCGTCTGATGTGAGTTTTGTCACCACTACAATCAAGATCGCCAATCCTTTTGCCAGTACAACCCCGTAAACTTCAAACAACCAGGCCCGATCCCAGAGGACCTTTACCCCACTCTACATGCCTTTATCATAAGCCCTAAGGGTGCTGATAAAAAAGGGACACCTCAAGCTGTTAGAGCCTCGCCCACTACCTGATCCTCTCCTACCGAAACACAACCCAGCCAAGTATTGTGCGTTTCACTAGTAGAACGGTCATGACACCAGCCAATGCTTCAGGCTGCGTCATGAGATTCAAGATCTCATCGATAACAAGGTGATCGCACCACCTCAAAAGCCAAATATAACCACCAACCCTCTCTCGGCCCACTATCAAGTTCCCCCACCTCACAACCTAAACCTAATCCATACACTGGCCCTCTCCTACGGCCCCAATGTATATATTACCCCTTCCTACCTACCTAGGCTGATCGTGTTCATTCCTGAAAGCACAGATTTGTGCATGATGGACACGTCCACACTTCAACCTGAACCCGTGGTGGTGACAGTGGTAGAAGAAGGGAGGCTGGCCCTAGAGGAGAGTACGAGTCTGCTGCCTGAGTGCTTTGAGGACTTGTCTGAGGGGGTGTACAATCCATACTGCTACATTGTGCCAGTTGATCAAGCCAAGCTCGAAGTGGTATTGCCAACAGCAGCGGAGGTCAGTGTGGTTCGAGAGGATGGCCCGAGCCAAGGTTTGGATGATCTGGTGGAGCTTGAGGAGGACTTAGACAATCTACAGTTCTATGACGAACAAGATCAAGGGGATGTGCAGATTAACTAGTTTAATTTGAATGGGTTGACAGACAATTCTAGGTGGTTGAGTGATGAACCTAACAGGGAGGAGGAAATTGAAACAAAACCAGAGGAAAAGGAAGCAAGAATAGCTGCAGGGGCCAAAATGGCTGATGAAAATGGGAAACTGCTGGAGAGCATCAGCGTCGAGAATTTAGCTTAAGAATTGAGCACTGTGAGTACTACGGACACCGAACAAGAAGCTGCACTGAAGTAGTTTGCACAAGAAAGGGTTGAAGACACCCAGAAAGTTGGAAAAGCCCAACACCCTGCGGGGGATATTTCTGATGTAAGAATGATCAGAATGGAGTCGGACAATTGTTTGTCGGTTGCCAAAGGTGTATGGTAGGAGGATGATGATCTACGTTTGGCCCACACGGACAAGGACTGGGATGAATCCCTTCCAGATAACACGTGGTATGCTGAGGAGATTGACCACATAATGAGAAGTGGGCGGTATTTCAGGCCACCATATTTAGACCAAGCTGAGGCCTCTGGAAAAGATAGAGAGGTTGAAAAGTAGAAAGAGAAATAGTTGGAAGAAGAGGTAGTGTTGAAGCAATTGAAAAAGATTCAAGCCGACATTTCAATCTGGGGTCTGCTCATGGCTTCTCACGTGCATCGACAGGCTGTATTAGCAGCAATGGACAAAGCCAAACTGTCAATTGACACTACTCCTGAACAGCTTGTGGGATTAGTTTTCTCAGGTGGTGCCATCCCGACCCTAACCTTTTCTGATAAAAAACTGCTACCAAAAGTCTCAGCTCACAACAAATCCCTGTACATATCTGTTGAGTGTAGAGAAAAATGGGTGCCAGTGGTGTTGGTCGATACTAGGTCAGCTAGCAATGTCTATCCGTCTTGTACTGCTTATGCCATTGGTTTGAAACTAGCAGATTTCGTGCCCACAACCCTAGTGATTCGGGCATATGACAATACAAGTAGGGAGGTTATGGGCACAGTACAAATCTGAGTTTAGGTGGGCCCATCACAGCAGGATATTGAGTTTCATGTCCTTGATGTGCCGGCCACTTTCAACTTACTGCTAGGGAGACCCTGGCTGCACCTTGTGAGAGCAGTCTCTTCAACCCTCTACCAAATACTGAAATACCCTCACGGGAAGGGAGTGGCTATTGTGTTTGGGAATTCGTCCATACATCCCCCACTAGAGGTAACTACACCAGAACTAGAGATCGTTCATGGCGATGAGGATGTATTCCTTTCAGGGTTTACTCTGGCCGAGGCCCGAGTGGTGCAGAACATCTTGGTAGCAGATAAGGGTATGTATGTCAGTGCCCAGTATGTGTATTTCATGAACAAACTCCAACACGTGCCAGGAATGAGACTAGAAAGAAGTGGCCAGAAAGACATCACAACATTGGTCAATGTGCCACATAATCCGCATGCCTTTGGTCTTGGCTATATGCCTACCAAAGTGGATTGGGTCCGGAAAAGGGAAGAGATGGTAGGCAGAGCTACAGCCAAGCAGGCTGGGAAACGTTATGAGCTTGTTCACAGGCCGATCCGGGGAATACTGAATAGTCACTTTGTTTGGGAGGAAGAAGACTTCTCATTTTTTGGCTTTCCCGATCCCTGGATGAATTTTGCGAAGCAGTATATCCCCGGTTTTGAAATCTTCTTCGACCTGCAGTTACAAGGCAGTGATGCCGAGGAAAAGGCTGAACCAACTGTTAAAGCTGGACAGAGCATAGAAAGTGACTCGGACAATAGCGAGCTTGGAGTAGGGGCAACATTGGCATGTCTCCTTTCAAATCCTCCGGCCGACTTAGAGAGCTTGGGGGATAACTTGACCATCTCCATGATCGGGGACCAATAGGGTGTGAACCCATCTAGCAGCATTTTGGATGCATCTGAGGCACTATCTCTCGTTTGGCAATTGGAGGAGGGCTACCTGTCTAGTTCTGAGTTGGGTAGTGAGCCACAGAGTCTGTGGAGTCGGAATCAGATTTCGGTTCTTCTGAGTCTGAGTCCGGTATTCCTAGGGGTGATAACCCGGATGCCAAGGTCTTGTCCAGGTCCTCTTTTTCTTTTTCTTTTGAGTCGGTTGTAACTGAAGAGTTGGATGAGCTGGACTTTATGAATGAGAATACACTGCTGATTTTGAGTATTTCTTTGTGCCGCTTGTTTATTACATTAACTAAGATTTTTAGAATTTTAATGAAAACGAAGAGGAAGGAATTCCTCTGGTTTTGAAAAATTTGATTAATCGAGAGGAGGAGAGGTTTGCCAAACCCCTTGCTGATGAAATCATTGCTTTTAATGTGGGTACTGAAAAGGATCCGCATTTGGTCCAATTGGGTCCACGTTGTCATCGCAGGATCGTGAGCGCTTAGTCATTTCATTAAAAGATTTCAAAGATGTTTTCGCGTGGTCCTATGAAGACATGCCTGGAATCAATCTTGAGATTGTACAGCATCGGATCCCTCTCAACCCCGAGGCCTGACCCGTCAAGCCGAAGTTGCAGAGAATACGTCCAGATTGGGTTTTGAAGATTAAAGAAGAAGTTACCAAAAAGATTGAGGCGAGGTTCTTGCTTGTGTCTGAGTATCTAACATGGTTGGCCAAAATTGTTCCAGTCCTGAAGAAGGATGGAAGAATCATAGTCTGTGTCGACTTCATGGATCTGAATAAGGCTAGTCCGAAGGATGATTTTCCCTTGCCACATATCGATGAATTGGTAGACTTCACAGTAAGCCATGTATTACTCTCCTTCATGGATGGATTCTCCTGGTATAACCAGATTATGATGGCGTCCAAGGACAGAGAAAAACTGCCTTCACTACGCCGTGGGGAACCTACTACTACATGGTGATGCCGTTTGGCTTGAAGAATATCGGGGCTACCTATCAAAGGGCTGCAACCACTATTCTGCATGATATGATCCATAAAGAGTTCGAGGTGTACGTGGATGACATGATTGTCAAGTCTAAAGAAAGAGAGGGCCACTACACTGCCTTGGAGAAATTCTTTCAATGAATCAGAGAATACTGTAGACACTCCATTTTTGACCGTCCTCAAGACTTGGATATGCTTGCAGGTACATTCGATGACAAGTTTGATTGCTCATCGAGTACTCGGATTTCGCGGCGGAACGTCACAGGTTTGAGCTTTCCAAACCCTGTATCCTTTCTGCTCCATTCTTGGACCATGTGTTGGTCCTTTCCTCGTGTTGCTTTTGGAGCACTGCCGGCCATGTAATGCCACTGCCGGCCATCAATTTATGCCTATTGGCCATTAATAGGCCCTGCCGGCCATCAATGAGGCACTGTCGGCCATCACTGATGGCCGGCTGGCCACCATTTGTTTCAACAGATATTTTGGCAGATATTTTGAGCTAGCTATGGCTCACTGAGCCATCCTCCATACACGTGTATGGAGGGATGGAAGGCAAGCTTTAAGCTTGTCAAGCAAGCTTCTCCTTGCTTTGCTTATATAAGGGGAGGTCTCCCCCCCTTGTGAAGGGTTCAGAAATTTTGGAGCAAAAAATCTACTCTCTCTAGAATTCTCTCTCTTTCTCTCTCTATATTATTGTGCTCTATAGTGCTTAGAATTGTATTTTCTTTGCATCTTTCTACACAACCCTCTTACCCAAGCACCCTACCTTGTTGCTGAGATACTTGGAGGTCTTATTTGGAGCCTAAAAGCTGGTTTTTGGCTCAAAAGTGCTGCTGTTGTTGCTGTGCTTCAAGGGTAAGTCTTTACCTTCTTTAAAGCTTTGTTTTAGTTTCTTACTTAGCCATCTTTGCATGCTTCTTTTGGCTTAGCTTTCAACTATAAAAACTTCTATTTTTAAGTGTTAGAAATGGTTGTTTAAGGCCTTGTTTGAGTTAGGGGTGGTCTACCCCCTTTTGTGGCTTATTTTGCTTTGCTTTGTGCTAGCTTTTAAAGCCTTTGAGATCACCTTGTTTTGGCCTTTTAACCACTGAATTGCAGAGGAATTTTAGTGGTGGAAAGTGGGTTTTGGGACCCAAAATAGGTGGGGGTGGTCCCCCCCCCTTTGTATCTTGTTTGCATGCGTTGTTGGCCTATCAAATGAGCATGTGTTTTTATTTCTTTGTGGCTTTGTTCAAGCATATTTTTGTGACTTTTTAGACCTTCCATAACTCTATTTTTGGCTTGTTTGATCATTGGTTGCATGCTTCATGTACTTGTAGTGTAATCTTACTTGTTGGCCTAACATGTATCATGCTTTATGCCTCTCATCCTAGCTTGTGTTGGCTCTATCTCAGCATGTTTTTGCCATTATTTTAGCATCCCTTAGCTCTGTTTTGAATGGTCTTGGCCATTTGAGGCTTGCCTTGTAGGGTTGTAGTGTAAGTGGCTTTGACTAGCTTTGAGTGTCAAGTCTCTAGCATGCTTTACTTGAGTTGTTTGCATGCCTTAAACTCATTTCTCACATGATTTCAGTGTATATGGTGTAGTCACACTCTCACATATATCGCTCTTTCATTGTGTTTGAGAGTTATGTTTAATGCCTAGCTTGTGAGCCAATGCATGAGCATGTTATTGTAGCTTTTGGTGCTTCATTTCCAGCATGATTTTGCCACTATTTTGGCATGCATGAGGTCTGTTTAGGGCTGGTTTAGTCCATTGAGCATTGTATTGCATGTCTCTAGTGTTGTATCCTTCACTAGTTTCATCATTCTAGTCCCTTAACATGTTATGCATGAGTTGTTTACATGATTAGAGTCTTGTGCTTCATGCCAAGCATAGCATGTTGTTTGCATTGCATGGTGTTCAATTGGACGTCACATTGAACACAAGGCGAATTGGTCCATTTCATACTCAAAGTGATGAAAAATGAGCCAATTCCCTTTATCTCCATTGCCTTTGATCTTTTAATGATAAGGCTGTGGTCTTAGAGTCTTGTTTGCATCGCATTTATTGAATTTGTGCAAGATTGGATCTTTGGCCATCATGCATTGCATGCTTGATTGATGGTTTTGGATCCAATAGTGCCTCTCCCTTGATGTTTTGAAATGATATGGAGTGGCATAGTACACACATGCCCTAGGGAGACCCTCAATTTCCTCTGTTTTTGTGCTCTATTGCAGAATGGTGTCACAGCACACCAGTGGTCGGTAGTGCCACATTGATGGCCAGTACCCTTCCATTGTTGGGCGGTAGAGGCCCACTCTTGGCCGGCAGGTGGCCGGCAACCACCTTTCATGGCCGGCAGGCCACTAGTGCACTCCCCAGCATTGGTTTGGTAAGTTTCAGCAGCAAGGTCTTGAAGACACCTTGCAAACAGAGCCTCAAGAGAGCAAACCAGAGAGCTTTTCGGGGCGAAAACAGAGCATGCATCTTATTCTTCTTCGAACAGAGCCGAGGCAGCATAGTTTCAAAGCTTTACTTATTAGTTAGCATGAATTTGTAAATTTGATTAATTTGTTAATTAGTTAAAGTGTTGTAATAATTAGTGAAGAGTTTGCTACTTATTCGATTGGTTTGTAATAATTAATTTAGTTAGCTTAATTAGATTAGTTGATTAGCTTAGCTTAGTATAGCTTAGCTAGTTATTCATTCGGACCCTCCGTCGAGAGGGCACAATGTTGTAATAAGGGTGCGTGTGTGTGTGCATGTCTTCCAACCCCATTTCTTTCTCCCTTTTACTTACCGCTTTCGATGGTTAGTTTTAAGGCATATTTCAATTAGCATACCTTAGGCTTTGCATGCGTGCATCATTCATTTGTCTTGCATGCACCGGGCTCGGCGCATCATTCAAACTACATTGTATTTCAATACACTTACTTGAATACGTGTTTCAAAGCATGTTATCAAGTGTTGCATTCATATGCCATCTTAGATAGTCGAGCCTATTAGTTGCATTATTGCATGTGTTGCATTAGGCATCTTAACATAAACTAGGATCATGCATGATTTCTAACTAGTTTTATGTTTTGGCTCGGAGTACACTGTAAGTGTTTATGCTTTAGCATCCTTGCATGAGTGTAAGTGTTGCCATGTTCAGCATGCTTGCCATGAGGCTATTTGCTTAAATGTTTAACTACATGAATGCCTGTGGATGAAGGCTTTATTGCTTGAATTGGGACAATTAATCAAATGTGAGTTTTAAGCCCACTTTGCGAAGTGGCACATCATCATGTTTTCAAGCCCACTTGAGGGTGGTAAATCCGCATTTTAGCGTACTTGCGAGTAGCACTTCCAAACCATTTTCGAAAAACAAACATGAGATGTTTTGTTCCAAATCGAGCGATTTAGTCTATATTTGTATGTCGTGCGCATCACATAGTAAGTTAGATTAACAATCAGAATAAGAATGCATGTGTTTATAAAAACAACATATCATGTTTAGTAGAGGCTGATCCTTTGATCGGGTGAGCGGGGGTGCTCATTTCACGACCTTCCCCCCTCGTACCCAAGTTCCCAAGCCAAGGAAACTTTGGTGATGACGGACACGTGGCCTTAGGCACGAGTTAGGGTTTTCTAAATTTCCCAAAACAAAATATTTAGGTGGCGACTCTGAAATCTGACAAAGTAGTCCATATTTGGCGCTTTTGATTCAAATTGATTTTTCAAAACCAATTTTCAGATTTGGACTCTTTGGTGATCTATCAATCTTACATTGCACTTTGTGAGATTAGATTCAGAACCATGACAGGAGTCTGAACTGTAATAGCTAGAACCTAATTCGCGCCCTCTTCGAAAGGGGGGCCCGCGAATAGAGTTCGGGCGGTCTACAAATACAGACTGAGGTTGAACCCGCAGAAGTGTACTTTTGACATGACAATAGGGAAAATGCTGGGCTTCTTGATCACACAGAGGGGCATCGAAGTAGATCCTACCAAAATCAAGGCCATCCTAGAAATGCCTCCACCAAAGACTAAAAAGGAGGTGCGAGGCTTTTTGGGTAAAGTACAATTCATAAGACGATTTATTTCCAAATTAACCTTGAGTTGTGAACCACTATTTGGTCTCCTGAAGAAAGGAAAACAATTCTGATGGAATGATCGATGTCAATTCGCTTTCGAGCAAATTAAGCAGTACCTTCAGAATCCGCCCATGTTGTCGCAGCCAGAGCCAAGAAAGCCTTTGATTCTGTATCTATCAGTCATAGATACCACAATGGGATGCATGCTTGCTTAGGAATCTAAGGATAGGGTGGAGAAAGCCATCTACTATTTGAGCAAGAAAATGCTGGATTAGGAGACCTGCTACACTCCTTTGGAGAAGGCTTGCCTAGCCATGGTATGGGCTACTAGGAAGTTAAGGCACTACTTGTTACATCACTTCGTAATTCTGGTTTCGAGATTAGATCCCATCAAATATCTCTTTGAGAAACTAGCACTTACAGGTAGGCTAGCCCGTTGGTTGCTTCTCCTCTATGAATTTGATCTTAAGTATGTAACCCGCAAGTCAGTCAAGGGGAGAGCTGTAGCAAAATTCCTAGCTGATCACCCAGTAGAAGGGGATGAAGCGGTAGAATACCTGTTCCTAGATGAAGCCATTCTGCAAGTTGAGGAGGAAACTTGGACAATGTACTTTGACGGCGCGTCTAATCAATATGGTTATGGGATAGGTGTATTGCTGATAGCACCCAACAATTTCTATATACCTTTAGCCTTCAAAGTTCGGTTCAAGGTGTCTAATAACGAAGCAGAATATGAGGCGTGTATTGCTGGTTTGGAAGCTGCCTTGGAACTAAGGGCAAAAAGGTTAGACATCATTGAGGACTCGAACCTAGTTGTTTCTCAAGAAAATGGAGACTAGAAGGTCAAAGAAGAAAAGATGAAAATGTATCATCAGACCCTGGATGTTCTGATTCCTAGGTTTGAAAAGTTGACTTTCACGCATCTATTGAGAGAGAACAACAGGTTTGTTGATGCTTTATCAACTCTATCTTCTATGATAGACATCCTGCTTGGAGTTCGGATGCGTCCAATCATCATTGAGTAGAGATATATGCCGGCCTACAAGACTATCGCCACAATAGCTGAAGCGCAAGATCAAAACCCTTGGTACTATGATATCTGGAACTTCTTGGAAAAAGGAGATTTATCCATCAGGGGCAAATGCCAAGGACAAAAGGGCAATAGGACAGATGACCGTTCAATTTATCATCTGCGGAGGTAAACGGTATAAGAGGGGTCATCTGGGAATGCACAAGTTGTGTGTTGAAGAAGAGGAATAGAAGCCATCCATGGGGAAGAGTGCCGAAGCGCGCGTGAACGGAGTAATGTTAGCTCAGAAGATTCTCAGACAGAGTTACTACTGGTCCGCCATGGAGGAGGATTGTATTGGTTTTGTTTGGCGATGCCACAAATGCCAAATTCATGCCAATCGCATGAATATCCCGCCGTCAAAGCTGTACAACATGACTTCACCATGGCCTTTTTCAAGCTGGCGAATTAACGTCATTGGGGTAGTCATGCCAAAAGGGTCAAATGGGTATGAATACATTCTGGTGGTAATTGATTACTTCACAAAATGGGTGGAAGCTCAGTCTTACATAGTGTTGAAAGCAGCGCATGTGTCTAAGTTCATCAGAAACAACATCATTTGCCGATATAGAGTCCCAAATGAGATCATTTCAGATAATGGCTCTCACTTCAAGAAAGAAGTGATTGACTTGTTGGAGAAATACAATGCGACTTTTCATAAGCCATCTACATATAGGCCGCAAACCTACGGAGGTGTTGAGGCGGCAAACCTATAGAGGTGTTGAGGCCGCCAACAAGAACATCAAGCATATTCTGCAAAAGATGGTTGAGATCTATAGGGCCTGGCCAGATAAATTGCTGTTTGCACTCTAGGACTACAGAACTTCAATCCGGACGTCTACAGGGGCAACTCCTTATTCTCTTATCTATGGGATGAAAGTTGTTTTGCCAATTGAAATAGAAGTCCCGTCCCTGCAAGTTATGGCTGAAAGTCAAATAGCAGAGGCGGACTAGCAACAGAGCAGGTTTGAAGAACTGATGCTGTTTGATGAGAAGGCTAAAAGCATTGTACCATGTTCAGGGCTATCAACGTAGGATTGCTAGGGCTTTTAACAAGAATGTTAAGTCCCAGAATCTCAAAGAAGGGAATTTGGTACTGAAAGACAACTGAGCTCCCATCCATGACTCTAGGGGCAAGTTCAGACCCATGGTCCTTATATCATCAAAACTATCTGGTTGGGTGGAGCTGTTATTCTCATGGACCTGGATGGCCTAGAATTTTTCCAACCGATCAACATAGACAAGTTGAAGAACTACTATCCTTGAGAGGCTCACTAGGCTGAAAACCCGGAAGGGTGACCTAGGCAAAAGTTACAGCATGAAAAATTAGAAATAAAGAAAAACTGAGCTCGCAAGGTTGAAAACCCTAAAGGGCGGCCTTGGCTAAAGTTAGAGCACAAAAGGAGAGAGTTAATACTCGAGTGAACTTGAACCGAACTATGTAAGGCCTGATTCCCATTTTTGGGATACGTAGGCAACTTCATCCTGAAGTCCGGCCGTAAACACCTCCAATTCAACTGTCCTGTCCATGTGTCTGATCAAGTCATCTTTGTTTTTTTTTTTTTTTTACCTGAGGGTTCAGTTGTGATCTGGGTTCGGTTGTGATCCTTACTCTGAGAGAAGAGCTGGTTACAGTGTAGAGTAGTAGTGTTCAAACAAGGGGCAATTTGTGACCCTTTTGATTCAGGGTTGTACATCTCGTGGATTGATTCTGTGCATGTCAAGTGGTGATCCTTTTCGAAAATGGTTTTGGAAAGTTTTAATAAAAGTTGATTTTTGTTCAAATTTTACCTTTTACAACTTAGACCATTTTTGGACCAAAAGGAAAATTTTCAATGCTCACAACTTTAATTTCATTGATTTCAATGCAAAGTTCTTTGACTCTCGATACAAATCAAAGTTTCTTTTATTACATTAAAAAAAACTTGAAAAGAAAGATCAAAGCAATAAACTAGGGGCATAGATGAGTTAGGTGCTCCTGTGTCCCCCGCTCATGCTTGTAAAAGCTTCTGAAGTCAAAGTGTTCCCAGTTTGTGCCTCATCTCCAATCCAAGCCAAACACTCGCCAGAAAGGGCGCAGCTGAAACTAGGGGCAGGGGCCAGAAGCTCTCTCATCCTCCAAGCAGTGAGATACTTAGCCAAATGTGAACCTCGGATAGGGAATGAAACTGGGTACTCTACCACTTCCTCTGGGCGGGTCTGATTATGCCTAAATTGATGTCTGAACTAGAACGAGAAGTAGAATACACAGTGAGTGAGGCCGATCAACTGAATATCGAACTGCCGAGCCATGCTGTAGCTCATCTCGGTCAGATTAAGCCAAGGGCATCGCCAAGCTATGTCAGCAGCAGACCTATTACACATCTATTCACACCACCATCCCTCACTCGGGAAATCCACTAGTTGGTGGCGGAAGAAGTAGCCTCGGGCTGAGTATTCAGGGCAAGAGTCCATAACCTTCAACTTGTCTATGGGAAGGGATGAAAGAAAAGAGAGATTAAAGAATAGAGAGATGTATGTTAAGAGAAAAGTGAGAAAAGGGCTTTGAGAGAAAAACAGAGCATGAGTGTCGAGCGATGTGAGAAACACATATGAGAAAGGGTAGGCAATATTACCTGAAGAAGTAGTGGACTCCCTGCGAATCTGGTAGTCTCTCGCCGATGGAAGGCATCTAAGCCCATCAAGATCTCAACTAATGTCAAACCAATGCAACTCTTACCTTCTTTCAGGCCTTGCGCCACTTCGATCAAGCAAATGCTGGACCTGCCGAAACTAGGGGCAAGAAGAAAATGAGTCAGCATACATAAGCAAAGCGTATGTTGTCGAAAACCCTGCCAAAGATGGTCATCGCAGTCACCGACGTCAGAAAAATGATGAATTAAATTGGGAATGTCTGACTCTTCGTTGGGGGCCAGAGATCGAGCCTCGTGCAGAGTAAGCCCACACATCCGTCCCAAATCTTGGGCGTGACCAAAATGGGGTTGAGGCATGATCTCCTCATCGCGTCGGGATTCCATTAACGCTTGAAATTCTTCAATTTTCGGGTACATTTCTTGTCCTCCGAAGCTAAAGACGTGTGTAATCGGGTTCCAGCATCTAGCCGCGGCATGAAGGAATGGAAAATAAAGTGGAGTTTGACTCAACGAAAAAAGTGCATTTATGCCGAAACCTCAAAAATTCACCTTTCTCGAGCCGTCCAAAATCGCAATCCAATCTGTGAGGTTTTGGGCAAGAAATGGCTCCATTTGTGGCGAAAAATAGCAGCTAGAATGAGTTTTGGAGAAGAAATGACAAATGTGAAGCTTTTGTAGAAGATAATGCAGTGAGTAGAAGCCAACTATCAACAATCTGGAGGTTCTGCACATTGGTGGCCGATAGGCCACTGCTGATGGCTGGCAGGCCACTTTTATGGCCGGCAAAGTTCATCCATGGCTGGTAGCCTTTCTTTTCTAGCCGACAGCCTCCCTTTTTGGCCTATTGTCCACCTGTGTGTTGGAAAGTGTGGGTAGCTCGTGTTTTGTCTCATTTTTTTTGGTGTTTTGGGTGGTCGTGTTTTGAGTCTTTTGTCCTTTTGTTTTAGTCTTTGTTTGTATTTGTATTTGAATTATTGTTATTTTGTGTATCGAGTCGTGGTTGTTTCATTTATCGAGTTGTATATTGCATTCTGTATTTTGTTTTTGCTGTTGGTCGGCTCATTACTTGAGGAAGAATGTTATTTTCAATCAAGTTCTCAATTTTGCAAAGTCAATTCCATGTCCATTTCATTCATATATGGTGCTTATGATGCAAAAATGATGACACACTTTTCATAAAAATTATGAGGTTTTATTCCGATCATGGCTTTTTACAAAAGAGGAGCACAAGTTTTAAAGCAAAGTAGAACTTCCTAAAGCTATACATGTGCTAATGCTACCAAACAAAAAGAAACTAAGCAAAAATACAAGAAAATCAGCGCCAGTCATCTTAGGCTCGAGAGGCCCTCTTTGTCCTATTCTTAGGTGGGGACTCAGCACTGTCTCCATCGGCGTCGCTATCTGACTCAAATGCCAAGCTGGAACCGGAATCATCGTCGCTCTCTGCCTCAGAGCCCGACTCCAAATCGCCTCCGCTGTCAGATCTCACGCCACCATTATCTCCACTCTCGGAGGACTCAGACTATGAACTCATTGCCTCCCCGGAGTCACTGGTCTCAACATCGTCGTCACTCAACATTGGCTTCGAAAGGCTCCTCCGGCCTCAACCACGACGCTCCTCTCGGTCGTGTGTTAAGGCTCATCTATCCCTCCTCTCTACAGCTAGAGAAGGTGGTGATGGTGCAGGTGTAGTGGCCGCCGGTGGTGCTCTCGGTGCGGTCGAAACCTGAAAAAGATGCAGTATTGGCATATCAGATACAATCTATGGTTGCAGGTGGAATGTAATGAGCCAGATACAGTACAAGTGCAGTACAGTGTGTCAGTGCAGCATGTCAGTGTGATGCGACAAGGGGCAAAATGCATACCGTGATATAAGCATCAGTGCTTCAGTGAGAATGATGTGCACAACAGTGTGAAAAATGCTGAAATGCGGGCAGAAAATATGGGAGAATACCTGGATGCCATAGAGACTGAGCAGTGCCTTCCTCTTCCGTATGATGCCCTTGAACGAAGCCAATAGCTTGAGCAGTCCCCCAGTGTACTCCGGGGGTGCCTGCAAATGCATTTGAAACGATCAGTATCCAGAATGAACAAATATCATAAATAAAATAGAAATATGGAGAAAATGTGGTACATATTGGAAGTGCGTCGTAAGCTCTGACGTATCTATGTCCGGCCTCCGCTGGCTCGATCAGAATATGGTAAGCCGTCCCAGTCAACCTCCAGCATGTCAGCATAGTCAGGATCTCTGGCCAACCGGTAACTTGTCTAGCGGGAGGAGCCCCTCTAGTCCTGTCCCTCCTCGCTCGAGTCCTACCTACTATAAGGGCACCTGCTGCTCTGACTGCACGAGCATTCGTCAAGGGAGGCATCAGATGTGTCTAGATGAATGTCAAGTAGTCCCCCTTCCCGAGGAAGTAGTCAGTGTCCAAGCCCACATTGAACTAGATCATCTCCTAGAAGGAGAGGCTCTTTGTAGCCCTTATAGATGCTAGGGGCGGCATGGGAACTACCGGCTCAGGCAAACCTATAGTCTGACGCATGAACCGCTCGCCCAAGAACCAGGCTCGGCAAACTGGACCCTCCAGTAGAAGCTAAAAACGAGACACCCCCTAGGCTCCAGCGTACTGGTCTCGAACTCCAGCTGGTATTGTCGCCCAAGGCTGCCAGGTGACCTACAAACAAGGAATATACAGATTGTTAGTCTTTGGTAAAGCAAAAATAACTATGAGTTTTGGGTTACCTCCTCTGTAATCACTGTGTCAAAGTACCGACGGAAGAATGAGAAGGTCTCCCGCAACAAGAGGTCCTCCGACGCGCGTCACGTGAACTCTCTAAAATGCCTAATACCCCCAAGTGGCAGTACATGTGTCCGAGGATGGTATGTCGTTGGATCGAAGGAGCGTACTCCCAGCGGTAATATCTCGGGCTCAAGCTTAAGAGCCAAATCCGCCTCCATCTCTGCTAGAGGTGATAACTGAGGTGGAATCTCGAGGGGAGCTCCGTCATGGGATAGATCATCTGCCATCTGGAAAGAAGATGAGAAAGTGGTTGAAAAATGAAGAAAAACGGAGGGAAAAGGGCAAACTTGGAAGAAGTCAACCCTAGGAGAGAGAAAATGGAAGGAAAACTCAAAGCCCCGGAAAAGGCACAAAACCCGAGAGAAACTCGAGGGGAACAAGCCTCAAGTGGTGAAACTCCAAGAAAAAGCATCGAAATCAAATTTCAATCGGTTCAAAACGGAGGAAACAAAGAGGGTTTAGCGAATAAACTTTGCATGAGGCATTGGAAAGCGTGTAGAAAGCTCGGATCTAGAGAGAAAAAAACACCTAGAGAGAGAGAGAGATGAAGTAATTTCGGATGTATAGTTGTGTGGAAATGAGGCCCCAAGCCCTATACTTAAAGACCCACGGCCAAATGTCCAAAAAGCCCTTAATCTGCCATGGGTGGCCATCAATAGTAATTCAAGGCTGGCAGGTGGCCGGCAACTCCCTCCAATGGCCGACAATTGGCCGGTGGCCCTCTCTGGCGTCATGGTGCTGTTTTGTGCCTCTGTTTCCTGAGTGGTAGATGAAAGGTTCTTGATTTGGAAGCTTACAACCGCGTTTCGGCGCGTGGCTGTGTCCCACTTGTCGCTGTGCACGAGGTGTATCCTTTTGATTGTTGCAAAGTCTCCGAGAGGTCAATTGGAGGTTTCATCAAGTATTGTTTTTTTTAGTTTAATCGAAATAGTTTCTTTGTCATCTTTCTTTTCTTCTGTTACATCGAATATGTATTTCTCATATACGTATGTTGCACGCGTCTCTTGTATCTTTTTTGAATTGTGCATAGAACATGTTGTTGTTTATCTCGCATCGAGCATGCATTCTCGCTTTGATTCACCTTGTGCATCTTTCACACTCATTCACTTTGTGCATCGATCGCACTCATTCACTTTGTGCATCTATCGCACTCACTCACTTTATGCATCTATCGCATAACCGACAAACGATATTGCATGTATAGTTCATTCAGAGGAGCTTTGGATAAGTCATTTGTGTCTCAATAGAAGAACCTGCATAGCTATGTAGCTAAGATCTTTGTGCATCTATCACACACATTCACTTCTTTACTTTGTGCATTTATCGCACACATTCACTTGTTTATTTTGTGCATCTATCACACATATTCACTTGTTTATTCTGTGCATCTACCACACATATTCACCTGTTTACTTTGTGCATTTATCACGCACCTCTCTGTTTTACCTTGGGACGTGTGAAACACGGCCCGAGTGGTTTTTTATTTTTCAAGACGTGTGAAACGCGACCCTGGGTGGGTTTCACCTCGGGATGTGTGAAATATGGCCTCGAGCATTTTTTTTGTTTCTTAGGATCTGTGAAACGCATCCCTGGGCGGGTTTCATCTCAGGACGTGTGAAGGACGACCCCAAGCGATTTTTGTTTCTCAGGACACGTGAAACGCGGCCCTGGGCAGGTTTCATCTCAAGATGTGTGAAACACGACCCCGAGCTGTTTTTGTTTCTCAAGATGCATGAAATGCAACCCTAGGCGGGTTTCACCTCGGGACGTGTGAAACACGGCCCGAGTGTTTTTTTATTTCTCAAGAAGTGTGAAATGCGGCCTTAGGTGGGTTTCATCTTGGGACGTGTGAAGTACGGTCCTGAGCGATTTTTTGATTCTTGGGACGTGTAAAACGCAACCTTGGGCAGGTTTCATCTCAGGACGTGTGAAACACAGCCCCGAGTAGTTTTTTTGATTCTCAGGACGTGTGAAACATGGCCCCGAGTGATTTTTTGTTTCTCAGGACGCGTGAAACGCTGCCCTGGGCGGGTTTTACCTTGGGACATGTGAAACACGGCCCTAAACAGTTTTTTGTTTCTGAGGACGCGTGAAATGCGGCCCTGAGCGAGTTTCATCTCGGGACGTGTAAAACATAGCCTCCAGCGGTTTTTTGTTTCTAAGGACGCGTGAAATGTGGCCCTGGATGGGTTTTATCTTAGGACATGTAAAACACGGCCCCGAGCGGTTTTTGTTTCTCAGGACGCATGAAACATGACCCTGGGCAAGTTTCACATCGGGACATGTGAAACACGGCCCCGAGCGGTTTTTGTTTCTCAGGACGTATGAAACACGGCCCTGAGCATTTTTTTTCTCTTATCTCGAGACTTGTGAAACATGGTCCCAAGTGGTTTTTTTTCTCAGGACACGTAAAATGCGGCCATGGGCAGGTTTCACCTTAGGATGTGTAAAACACAGCCCCGAGTGGTTTTTTGTTTCTTAATGCGTGAAACGCGGCCCTAGGCGGGTTTTATCTCGAGACGTGTGAAGCACGGCCCCGAGCGGTTGTTTATTTTAGGACGCATGAAACGCGGCCCTGGGCGAGTTTCATCTCTAGACGCGTGAAACGTGAGCCAGAGCGGTTTTTTTTCCCTCTTATCTCGAGATGCGTAGAATGCGACCCCAAGCGGTTTTTCTCTTATCTCAGGACATGTGAAACACGACCCCGAGCGGTTTTCTCAGGGTGCGTGAAGCGCAACCTTGAGTGGTGTTTTCTTTCCTCACCTCTTATTTTGACGTGGTTAGAGTGTGTTTTATCTCTTGTATGGAAACCTATGTTGGTTTTAAGCTTGAAGCTGCTCATTCATGTGTTGTTATCTTGCTTATTGTATTCATTCTAGGTTATTGCATTTGTTATTTCCTAATGCATCATCTCACATGATCATGAGTTTTCAACATAGTCAGTTACGCGAGGTGTGTAAGTCCAACCTCCAAACTACTTTGCATGCATATCATTTGCATCGCCCTAGACCTACGCTGGTTTGATTCCTTGCAAAGGGAAATGTAGGCAGCCTGAGGGCATAACCATTTTCTTTTTATTTTGATTGTTTGTCCAAGTCTTTCGGCCATGTCAAAATGGGTTGTCTTCGGGCTTTGACATTCTCTCACGTCATTTCATGACTTCTGAGTTCTGTTAAAGAGGGGCAATTGTAGACACCCCATTTTTTACCGCCGTCAAGACTTGGATGTCATCGCTTGTGCACTCGATGAATATGACTGCATGTGCTCGTTTTAGTGCCGGAAGTCCTTGGTGGAATGCCCTGTCTTTGAGCTTTCAAACCCTGTCCATTCTATGCCTTGTTTTGGACCAAAACCTTCAAGCCTGCAACCCCTGGTGGCCAGTCGGCCATTGTTTGAAACTGCTGGCCAGCAATTGTGTTTTGCCGGCCATCCAGGTGGTGGCCTGCTGGCCATCAGTGCCATTTTTTCAGATATTTTGTTACTAGCTGTGCCAGCTGTTGGGACAATTGGCTGCATCTCTCTACACGTGTATGGAGTGATATATCTCAGCCAAGTGCATGTTTTTTTATGTATCGGGGGGTCTTCTCTCCCATTTTTGAGGGTTAGAATTTTTGGAGCAAAAATCATCTCTTTCTCTCTCTCTCTCTCTCTTGCAAGTTTGTGCATAGTAGCCTGGATACACCACACTTTTGCCTACACCTCCTTAACCAAAGTGGTTCATCTTTGAGCTGAGGTTCCTTGAGGCCTTCTTGGAGCTCTAAAAGGTTGCCTTGGCTTGAATTGTTGCCTAGAGTTGGTCTTCCCTTCAAGAGGTATAACACTTGCCTTTTTAACTTGCTTTGCATATTTGTTTTCCTATTTTTTTCCCACTGATTTTGGGCTGTTTTGGGGCTATAAATATATTTTTTTGGTAAGCTGAAATTGGTGGTTGTAGGCCATTTAAAGGTAGGAAGTGGTTCACCCTTCTTTCTTCCTTGTTTGTAAGGCCTTTCCACCTTTGTTTCCCACTTTCAAGCCATCTTTTTTTGGGCTTTTAAACACTAAATTTCAGAGTAATTTCAATGGTGAATATCATGTTTTGAAGTCCAAATTTGGAGGGGTTAGCCTCTCCTCCTTGTGCCTTGTTTGTTTGCTAGCTTAGTTAGCTCTATGTGTTAGCTTATTTTCTAGCCTTTTATAGCTTAATTCCAACATGTTTTAGGCTGTATTTTAGATTGTCTTGCCTCTATTTTTGGCTAGTTGTTGCATTTGAGTCTTGTTTTGCATGCTTCTAATGTAAGTGTCCTCACAAGTGTCACGACCCAAACCCGCCCCTATGGGTTTAGCACCGTAACCGGTCAGCAATCCGAGATTACCGAAGGCCTGCTTAACAGTAAAACAATAATACAGAGTACAGGGGCTGGTGGAAGCCAAAACAGTAAATAAAAGACGTCCAATGAGCTGTGACATTCTGTAAGCAAAAAAACTTTTCATACATATACACATAAACAGTACACATACATTCATTTACAATCATTCAGGACAGGGACCTAATCCCTATTAGAACAGTACAGTACGATTATCATCCAGTCTATACAGTTACACAAAACCAGATGCAAAAAGGAGAAATCTAAAACACCCCAAAAGTCCTAGCTTGAAGGACTTGGAACCTCTCTGTGAGGCACATTGGTTGGCTTGACAAAACTGGAGTTTATCCCGATGCTCCTAGCAACGGTCCGATGCCTGTACACCTACATATATATATGAGCAGTGAGCTAAAGCCCAGTGAATAACATATGCGTAAAGAGGTTAAGAATGAATGTCCTTTCAGTATCGAAAACAGTCATTTCAGTCAGTATATCAGTTACTCAGTCATAGCAGTCATATGTGGTACATCCAATAGCAAGGTAGTACAGTAGGTCTTAGCAGACCGAACAGTCAGTCAATGGCTATCATATCAGTAAACAGTAGGGGTTCCAACATGGGAACCGACAGAGATCTCTGTGACAGTAGCAGTACAGTACAGTAACAGTAGGTTGCTAAGGATGCCACAATACAGTTCACAAATAGGACATCATTCATTCAGTAACAGTATCATTTCAGAAAATAGTACAGTTCAATTGTTCAGAAGATAATGATTATTGAACATATCTTTACAACATTGTTACTCACAGAGTTCTGGGCTACAGATAAGCTAGTACGCGTCTCCGGATGCCAACCCTACACAGTTACAGGATGAACACACATTAAGTTACACAGTTGGGAAAATAATAACTTAATCCCTAATTTGCCTCGGTGTGGTTCTACATCAATATCCTCATTAAGATGCTTTAGACTAGGCTTAGGAATTCCTAGGATGGAAAGAGGATGCAAAGATGCACTTTAAAAACATTTTCAGAATTTTCAGAAAAACAGGGTCCCGCTCGAGCGTGGCTTTCCCCGCTCAAGCGGACATGCAGACAAAGTTTCCCCGCTCGAGCGTCACTTTCCTCGCTCGAGCGAACTGCAAAA
The DNA here is from genome assembly GCA_030407325.1 of Camellia japonica. NCBI lineage: Eukaryota > Viridiplantae > Streptophyta > Magnoliopsida > Ericales > Theaceae > Camellia > Camellia japonica. The sequence continues at coordinate 60,928,963 of JAPPVO010000032.1, forward strand.
TATGGCAAAAGTACTGGATGCATGAAATTCACGCTCGACAGGCGCTCGACCCCCGCTCGAGCGTGTGACTCAGGTCCCCGCTCGAGCGTGGATTCCCCCGCTCGAGCGGACTGTAAAACAATGCAAAGTGCTGGGAGCACGTATTCCACGCTCGAGCGCCAATTTCCCCGCTCGAGCGTGAGTCCAAATTCTGGAAATTCCAGATTTGAACCTCAAGCTCAAAACCAAGTTTTAAAGCATCAAATTCGATCTTCTTGGGCTAATTTTCTGGAAAACACTTCAAAATTCATAATATAACATGTTTCAAAGCTCAATTTGAGAAATCAAAGCCCAAGGGTAGTTCAATTAAACACAATTTCAAACCAATCTCATGAACATGATGTAAAACATAACATGCATGAACTTAAACCAATTCAAAGCTTTAATCACTTGCTCAAATGAGCCAATCCTTTCAAAAACATGAGGAATTCATGGACTAGAACTATAATATGAGCATGCATGTGGAATTCCATGGACAAAATCCTCAAAACTCAAGAATGGCAACATGCATGCATGGATTAAGCTCTTAATTCAACATATGAAGCTAGTTCATGTCTTAATCTCTAGACTTCCATAAACTATGCAACATATAACTTGAATACATGAACAAGAAGGTATAATCTCTACCTTAAGTCTCCAATTCTAGGTGTAGGAGTCCAAACATGCAATCAACCTTCAATTTCCTCAAATCACCAAGCTAAAATTGTTGAACTCAAGTTTACTCACTCTCTCTATCTCTAGTCAGCTAAGGACTCAAGAAATGGCTGAGGAAATGATGCTAAACAATGTATAATTCAAGTCTCAACATATGGTATGAAGTGGGCCACTAAGTGGCAAAGTTGTAAATAATGCAACTTGTGTAATTTAACTTATTTTAATCTATTTAATCATACCAAATCACATTTCAAATAAATATGCCATAAAGTCACATTAATTCTAATTAACACAAAGCACTAATCAATGTCAAATTCGGCCGCTGATAAGGCCTTCAATTAGCAGTTTGAACATAAAACATGGACAGATAATTTAACAGTCAACAGATAGATATGCATTTAAACTAGCACATTCAATCTATCAGTTCAGTATTTCAGTCAGTCAGTCAATTAACATGCTTAATCATAGATTAGCACTAATCAGTGGTGTTATCAGTAAACAGTGGTGAGGGTTGTTACAACAAGCTTGGTGTTTTAGGCCTTTAGACACCACTTGCTTGAGTTGATTGCATTGTTTTAGTGCTTTTCTCACTTAATTTCAGCAAACTTAATCTCTGCAACCTACCTCATTTCTTGACTCTTTGTTTGCTTTGAGGGTTGTTTTAACCTTTGGATTGTTTAAGCTTGAGATTGAGGTCCATGCTTAATGGTTTAATCCTCTTTTGGTGGTTCATTATCAACGGTATGACATCTCTCTCTTGCCTTACACTACCCCCTGTTTCACACTTCCTTCTCTTTAGAGGACTTCTCATCAATGGACTTAATTGGTTAAAGAATGGTTGGTAAGTTAAAATGGATAAACAAAAATGGAAACTAAGATTTTGGAAGTTAAGAATTGGTTTTTTTTTTTTTGGTGTGTTCAAATCGGACGTTAATTTGAACACAGGAAAAATTGGGGCATTTCATACTCAAAGTGATGAAATGTGCCAATTTTTCTAAGGTAACCATTGCCCTTGATCATGCATGATAGAGTGAAGGTTTTTAGTCTTGTTTGTGTATTGATTAAACTTGTACATCTTGGTTCTTTAGCCATCATGTAATGAAATTGCTTGATTGATGGTCTTTGAACGAAGTGTATTACTCCTTTGAGCTTGTTTTGATGATAAAGAGGGATACACAGTACAAACAACCAACAAGAATGCCCTCTCTTTGCTCTGTTTGCTCTCTGTTGCAGCAAGAAATAGTGCATCATCAGTGGCCAGCCGGTCACTGTTCCTGGCTTGCTGGCCATTAGTGTTGGATAGCAACCCCCTATTGGTGGCCGGCCGGCCACTGGTGAATTTTGAGCAGAATGCTTATGAAACAAAGCAGAGTTGATCTAGAGGGGGAAAACCAGTGAAAGGGTTGTGCAACAGAGGCTTTCGGGAGCAAACAGTGGACGTTCTTCTGGTGGAAACCGAGCATGCATGGGCCTCTTTTGCTTCCCGGACTAGTTAATTAGTTTAAATTAGTCATTTGTTATTTAATTGTTGCGCTTACGTGTTTTAATAACTTACTGAGGCTAGTTGATTAATTTGTGTTGTAATTAATTAGTTAACTTGTTTAATTAGTTGCTTTGTAATTAATTAGTTAATATAGTTAGCTAATTAGCTTCGTATTGTACTTATTTAATTAGCTTAAAGTAGTTAATTAAATTAGTTCATTATTGTTATTTAATTAATTAGCTTAGCATAATTAATTATTTAATTGTTGTAATATTTAATTAGCTTAGATAGCTAGCTTATTTATTCAAGTTTTATAATAATTAGTTAAGTAGTTTAGCTTAGCTAGTTTATTCATTCGGACCCTCCTGAGCGAGGGCATCAATGTTGTAATAATATTTATGTCTTCCAACTCCACGTCTTTCTCCTTTTTATTTATCCGCTTTTGATGGTTAGATTAGGGGCATCACGTTTCAATTAGCATATCGCCTATTTGCATCCATTCATTTGTCATGCATGCACCGAGGCTTGGTTCATCATTCAAACTTGCATTGTCATTTATTACCTGGTTAAATACGTGTTTAAATGCATGCTATGAAATTGTTGGAAATAACATATTAAGTAGTCGAGCCTATTTTAGTTGCATTATTGCATTTGTTGCATTAGCCATCTTGTATAGTTAGGTATCATGCATATGTTTTAAACTCTTTTATTGTATCTTAGCTTGGAGTACTAGGTGAGTTTTTAGTGCTTTAGCATATTTGCATGAGTGTGAGTCACTGTTATGACTAGCATGCTTGCCATGAGGCTAAGTGCTTACTTGTTAAACTGTTTGAGTGCCTGTGGATGAAGGCTTGTTGCTTGAATTGAATTGATTCAATGAATGTACGTTTAAGCCCACTTTGTCAAGTAGTAAATTCACAATTTTTAAGCCCACTTTGTTAAGTGGCAAAATCAAACCCTTTTCGAAAAACAAACATGAAATTGAATTGTTCCAATTCGGGCAAACTAGTCTATACCTTGTGTGCGCGCATCATATAGTAATGCTAACCTAATAAACCGGAACAAGAGCATATAATGTTGATAAAAATCATATCATGATTAGTAAAGGACAATCTTTGATCGGGCGTGTAGGGGTGCTCAATCCATGACCTTCCCCTCTCGTACCTAAGTTTCCGAGCCCAGACAATCTTGGTGATGACGGACACGTGGCCTTTGGCACGAGTCATGGGTTTATTAAATTTCCCCAAAATAAAATATTTAGGTGGCGACTCTACATCTGGCAAAGCAGTCCAATTTGGTATTTTTGATTCAAAATCGAGTTTCCAAAAGATTTGCTGGATTTGGACTCTTTCGTGTTTATCATTGCTCTTGTGAGATTAGATTCAGAACCACGGGAGTCCGAACTATAGGACTTCTTTCAAACTTCCGAAAGGGAGTCACGAAAAAGCCGAGCTACATGCATTTATCATTTTCTCTCCACCCTTTGAATCTTGATGTGAGACTAGAATCATTGGAAAGCTTACTTCCAGGGCTTCAATTTGGACGCAAGAATGACCCTAAACGGAGTCTGGACGAGAGAGTTATACCTGTTTAAAATTTGCAAATCTATGATGTGAGCATAGTGCGCTTGAGCGCAACTTTCAACGCTCGAGCGGACTGCGCAGAATTTGGTCTTTAAAAGTCACTTTTTGAGTCAAATCTCTTCACTTTTCACTCCCTTTTCTCTCCCCCTTCCACCATTTTTTATTTTTGAAGCTTTTTAGGCTTGATTTCATGTATTTCTATACATCTTTGATCCCTAGTTCCATATACCAAAATGCAGAGCATGACGAGGGTGAAATGTTGATCTTTTGGGGAAATAGTTGGATTATTAAATCAAAATGTAAAAAAGGGGTTTCTAGATGTTTTCTCAAAAGATGTTGTGATTATGAAATTGGAGTTGATATATGTTGAAATAAGCTATTTCTTGCATTGAAATGGATTTTTAAAGAGGAAATGGATTATGCCCTAAAATGTAAATGTTGAGATTGTAAAGAAGAAATGGATTAAATGTTGGGAAATGTAAAATTGAAATGATGATTAAAGATAATGGTGGAGTTGGATATATATTATCACTCCCATTTGAGATTTTAGAAAAGTGTATCTTTAATGGAATTTATTTATCTATTTAGATATATTTGTTTTGGGCTATCGGTGGAGGATAGTTATGATTGTTGTAGAAATTGCATGTGGATTAGGCAAACTGGACTATTTATAAATCATGCATATCATGGAGCAAGCAATGGATTTTGAGAATTTAAACTGTATGTCTTGGAAAGAGATTTTGAAATTCTTGTGTTATGTACTATTTGGAAAGGATAAATAAAATGGTAAATCTGGGAAAATGTTGTTGCTACGTAAATTAAGTTGGCCCGTGTGTCCAAGGTGAAAGTCTTGAAAAACACGCATATACATCGGTGTCGGTTCCCGCAGACGAAATTTTCGTAAGATGACAATGGTAGTGCTTGTATAGCCTACGTTTACATGGATCCCGTTTGACGGTTTCCCGCGGACAAAATTTCCGTGAAAGGTTATATTGGTTTTGAAGATTTACCCATTTTATTTATTATCATCTTGGTTTTGGAAAGGAATGATTTGGAATCGGGTTTTAGCTATGTAATTGCTGTTGGTTAACGATGTATTTATATTTGATTTAGTAATGTATTTGCTAGTTGGTATTGAGATACCTGCATTGGCTTTGGAAATTGATTTTATATCAGGCTAATGTTTTGAATACAGAAAACATTTTGAATAAACGAAAGGTTTGGAAACTGGAATGAAAGAATTTTATTGAGGAAGCAATTGGATTTAAGAATGCATTTAGGCATATTATATATGTATGTACTGCATTCATGATTATTTGCATTGGTGGAGCATATTTACTTTTTGAAATATTTTCTATTGGGCTTTATGCTCACCCTACGTGGCTGAAAATGTTTTTCAGGTATGCTTATGTGGATATGGATTGGGACATTGAAGTTGTGTTGAGAACCGTGTAGGGTGGTTCCTTTAATTGTCAACCAAGGGTCATTTATGAATTTGTTGGCCGTATGCCATTCTTGTAAGGGTTACACCCTTTGTATATGATGTAAGCCTTTGGGCATCTTAATTTGATTTATAACATCTTTGTATGTTTTTGTTACAGAGCATTGATTTGACTTAGATGTTGTATCTGAGAACGTATAAAATTGGAATAACACATGTACTGTGTGCTTATATTATATACATTTGCATGAGTGTTGTTAGTGATCGCCTATCGTTGGGTGGTTTATTAACGTGGACCGGACCTTGTAAATTTTAGACAATCTTCACTGTATTCCGAATAAATTAAGTTTGTGTACTTAACAACAAACAAAAGAAATAAAGGAAATGAGAGAGAATGTTTGATTACAAAAATCAAACTAGAAAATAAAATAAATAAATAAATAACTGATTTTAATTTTGTTACAAAAACAAAATCAAAATCTGATATAAATAAACAGTGAACCAGAAAATAAATTAACAACTTACTTGATTAATTTCTTGAACAAATTTTTGATCAAGTCCAGTGTTTAACACTGTGTCCTTAAAACAGATTCGTCCTCTCCACAGTGCTTTTAGAATGTGGACGTCTATCTCCCAGGATAAAATGATCAACAACGAATAAATGCAGCACTACAATTTATTTGGACAACGAACACACTTTGTGTTTACGCTCTTTCTCACAAGAAAATAATGTAGTTAATGCAGCAAAATATGCAAAGAGCAAAAGCAGAATTTTGGACGAAAATTAGAGAGAAAATCCAAATAAGGGCTTGTCTTATTTATAGATGAATTTGTGGCTTTTCATTTTGAACTCAACAGGTACAGTACCTGTTCTGACAGATACAAAATCTGTTTAGTTTGAATTAAATAGGTAAGGCACTGTTCTAAACAGATACAATCTGTTTGGTTTAAATTTGAACAAATAACTAAATATGTTCGGTTTCTTTGGACATATATGGACTTGTTTGGGTGTAGGGAAAACTGGACAGTTTTTTCCGAAATTAATTTTGAATTCTGGATAGATTTTATTTTACCAAAAAATAAAATAAAATTCAAATGTTTTTGGCACAAAAAGATAGGTATTGGGTCGGACAAGCCCAACCCAACCTCTCACCACGCACCCGCGCCCAAGCCCAGGCCCAGGCCCAGCCTAGCCACCCGACCGACCGGATGAACGGCGGCGGTGGCAGCGCGCGCTTGTGTGGTTATTTTTGGGTCCAATCGGTCTAGCCCAATTTGCCCATAATCTCTCCCTTCTACAAACTTGGGGTGTCTCTTGGGGCCCTCTCCAAGTTATAATCCCATGCCTTATAAACCCACTCAAAACTTGTCCACCAAATCAATGTGGGACAAGCCTTAAACCAAACCTTTAAGAAATTTCACCAAAAACACCATTTCCATGGATCTCTCTTTGACTTGAATTTCCTATTCACCCGATAATGGTTTTGAGCAACCAAATATACCACATGAATCACAATGCGACATAGAACGCGTTACCACTTAGACTCGCGAAATTCGGTGCATGGGTGCCATCTAAAAATTAGACCAAAGTTTAGAAAATTTTTTGTTTTTCCAGATTTTTTCAAACACCATTTCCAACAGTAAATCCGGGGTGTGACAACTTGGTATCAGAGCTAATTGGGTTTGAAAACCTTGGGCTCGCGGGGAGTGGTTATCCATAATGGGTTTATCATGCTCGGTGAGGACATTTGTATGTTGTGTGCTAAATGACAACTGTCATGCCCCACTTTTTGTGCCAATGGCTACCATTACCAAATCCTTTATTATAATACAATTTCAGAGATCATGTGCGGGAATTCAATACAATAACGAGTACTATTATTAAAGGTTCTCTCATTCGAATATGAAATGAATGCAACATGAGATAAAAATGAGTAAATTGCCCGTAGGCTTACATCTTTTAAATTAAAAGAAAGGGTTTAACCCTTTTACATCAATGGCATTCCACCTACAAATAAAAGGCCCCATGGCAACAGATAAAGAAGATCCTCTATCTTGAACCCTTATCGGCGTTCACCTAAAAAAGGATTAGCAACATGGGATGAACATAAAATCCAGTAGGGATCCCAATATGATCCTAAACAATAACAACATACAGATAACTATGATCATGAATGCTTTAAATCATATCATATACATATTGTGACGGTTTATACAGAAATATACTTATATAGGAACTTTTCTCAAAATCATTCATTTCGCACAACAACATAAGCAATTTACTTTTCTTTCTTCTTGTTACCTTTTTCCCAAAATTCATATGACAATAACAAGCTCCTGAAAACAATTTTGCAAAACCCATTACGTTTTACCTTCTTAAAACATGTTCACAAGTATCCGATGTCCTTCACATTATTCACAATCTCGGTATAGTACTTACGTTTGTTTCCAACACATTCATGTCTTTACATATATACATTCAGTACAAAGGGAAAACAACAAGCAACCAACAACTATCTACTCAACAAATGAGGCAACTCGGCCTTCAAGAACCATAACCATCATAACCCATAATATACCCAGATATATTGAGACAATAATGATAAACGTGTTCCACTCTACCTGCCTTAAGCACAATAAGCCAAGGATACACCTTTCCACAACAAAGCGCCAAGTCAAGGATGCATCTTTAGTCAATTTAGTCGTACTTCATTTCATAACAATTCATTTCATGACAATTCATTTCAAGTTAATTTATTTCATCTCAATTCATGAGCCAATTCATTACATTAGACACTTAATTGAGGCTACAACTCAGGGGTTCTCAATAAACACAATTATTGCACAAGCACTTCAATTTTACCATTTTACAGAATTCTCATCCAAGGGAATCGATATCCATTTATACACAAGCATTTCGATTTTTCCATTTTACAGAATTCTCATCCGAGGGAACCGACACCCATATATATATATAAGATTTCGAGACTTTCACCCTGGACACTCCAGCCAACTTAATTTTCAATGGAGTCCATCCCCTATCTCCTCCCAAACAATGATACATATGCAGTGTATTTAAAGGCGTGCCGTATACAATGACTACCAAAATTCACACATTTAACAATTTAATCAAACCGTTATATTCAATGACAACCAATGAAGGATTTATTTCAATTCTCCTAGTCCACATTCAATTTCTACAACAGTCATAGCTATCCTCTACCGATAGCCCAAAACATATATTTCTAAACATATATACAGTCTCCAAAATAGATAAACTATCCATATTTTCATAGGTGAGAGATTACAAATATCTAACTCCACCATTTACATTCATATCTATCTATCTCTACATCTAATAAGTAAGGAAAAACAAAATCCAATTCTCGCAAAACTTTCAGTCCAATAATAGTGATAATATGTAAGGTTCCAAAATCCGACCTCAAGTTCATTATCAATTTACAAAGGGTGATAATTTCATTTTCTTTCAAAATACCACTTTTCGTTATTTTCCAATCCACACAACTCCAACCATTTTCTAAGAATTCATTCTCGTCATTTTACAAAATCAAAACCAAATCCATCCTCTTTATTTTACAAAACCAATTCCATTGGTATCAAAACCATAACTCAACTACACTTCACGTGATTAGTCTAAAACAAAACCAACACCGTGGTTACTTCTCATTTTATTTTCTTTTGATATAAACACAATCATACGACCCATATTAGCAAAATATATAAGGATTATTCAACTTCCTCCCTTTCCTCCCTTTTTAAATCCATTATATCAATAACATTAAATTAGGGTTTTCCTCCCTTTTAAATCCATTAAATCAATAATAGTAAATTATGGCTTTCCTCCCTCTCTTCACAAACATAATAAATCATTTTCCCAAATAACCCAACAACAAACAACTTAACAACTCCAATCACAAATATCAAACCCTCCCCTTTCATGGCTTTTAAGAAAATCCATAATGAATATGATTTTTATGCAATAAAATCTACCACATATCTATCTATAGACGAAGTATTAAAAAGGAGCAAAGAAATCCCTACCTCTCGAAGCGAAGAGAAAACAATCCAAAAATCACCGGTGACGAAACCACAAACTACTTGGATCAATAGGAAGCCTTGATAAGATCTACAACCTTTCCTGAAGGACCAAGGTGCAAAGATGGCTCTAGATGAGTAGATCTGAAGATCTAAGTGTGAAAAGTAAAGTTTTAAAAGAGAAGAGAGAAATCACGGGTTGGGAGGAAAAAGGAGAGGAAAATAATGAGAGAAAAGTGGTTTGGGCCTATTTATAGTAGTAGAGAATAGCCCTAAGGTCAAATAAAATAATAGGCCCCAAAACCCCCCAAAGGTAGGGCCCATTCGAACTCCAAAATCTAAAAAAAAAAATAAAAAATAAAATAAAAACCATGCAAGGGTCGACCCTTCGGGCAGGGGGGTCGACCCTTTAGGTAGAAAAGACAATTTGGCACAAGCAAAGGGGTCGACCCTATTTTCCAGCAACTAACACACAGATTCTGCAATATAAGAGGGTCGACCCTCCCCAGACTGGTGTCTACCCTATATTCCAGCAACACTTCCAGAAACTTCACCCAAAGGTAAGGGTCGACCCTTAGGAAGGCTGGTGTCGACCCTAGAATAGAATTTCTAAGTCTCCAAGGAACTTTTGACAAGAACCAGTGTGAACAACCAAACCCAATGAGTTTAAATCGGATCATACTCCTCCAAAACCAATATACAACAACACCAAAGATCCCCATTCCCAAAAGTTAAAAAAAGGCACAAGTGCTACAATTACATGCTTATGTGTTGCATTTTATGTGGGCATGGTGTTGAGACTCATGGATATTATTCAGTGTCTAGTTGACTAACTTGGAGGTCTTATTGGAAACACATTTGATCAACATTGTTTCTAATGAGAAATCTAAGTAAGTACTGGAACGAATGATTATCTTTGTAGACTTGGCACGATTACATGTTACGTGTTATGTGGTAGATTGTATGTAAATTAATTGGAGCCTCAACGAGGTTGTTTGAGTAATTGTTATGTGATTGTGTTAGTGTATAGTTCCAACTATGGTGTTGGTAACCTGAAGGTTAGCATGGTGGAGTGTGGTTGGTTGGGATGTGAGTTGTTGTTTAACTTCCCTCGAAGTTGGCAAAGCATGTTAGGCCATTTAGGCTTGGGGTTTCTCTTTATAGATGAGGTGTGGTTGGAAAAAGTGAAGTCGTTTTCTATATAAGTTGGATGAACTAGTTAGTTGGATACCAGGTGGGATTTATAGTTGCTTTGGGTAATTAGGTTTGGTTATCATGTTTTGTGACTAGAGGATAAACAATTGAAATTATTAGGTGGTCTCTTTGTTTTGTAATTGGTACGGTGTGGATCTTTGAAATATTATCACTATGTTTATGAATGATGGTGGGTTGTTTATTTTATGAGTTGTTGTGGAATTGGAAAATCTTCATATGGACGTGCAAGAACTATTGCATTTTGACTTGGGAATGTAAGGGCCAGAGAGCCTTATTTTGATTAGGGTTTGTATGTTATGTTAAATAATTTGTGTTTGGTTGAAATTGATTTAGAATGGATGGACGGTAAAGTTGGTTGTGGAAGATGAGTACTTTGAGGGTCATTGTGACTTGTTGAGTTATTGTGAGGATGGAGTTTTACCAGTCAATATATTCAGTTTGGTTGATGTTGGTTGTTGGTTTATGTTAGAGATATGATGACTTTGGTTTAGACCCGACCTTTTTGATGCTTTGGGATTCGAATTTTCTTATCTTTAATGGTTGTTCATATCCTTGTTTATCTTATTCCTTGTTGATTTGAGTTGTTTGAGTATTGTGGTTGCATTTGGAACAGGTCGGGAGTTTTCTTTTTCATAGAAATTTTGTCCAGATTTTGGCCTCAACTCTCAAGCGGTACTTTCTATGCTCGAGTGGTCTTTGAGAACTCTCAGTACTTTGGCAAGTCTGCAGAGATACTGGGAGGGTGTATTCTTAGCTCGAGTGGTGTCTCTTGTGCTTAAGCGGTGTTGCACTCGAGCAGTGGGCTTCTGTCTGCAAAACTTTTAGGAGTTGGTATTCTTCGCTCAAGTGGTGTTTCTTGTGCTCGAGCGGTCAGCTTCTATTTGTAATTTCTGGAAGTGTGGTGTTTTGGTCGCTTGAATGGTTTGTGTGTATTTGGAACCCATTATGGGGGTGTTTGGTGTTGGAGTATTGTTGTTTTGGTGCTAAGTGAGAAGAGTAGTTGGGCGAATAAAGCGCGAGTCTTATGGGTCAGTGAAAGGTAAAGTGTTGTTGTTTATACCAAGAAGTGGGTTAGACGGATCGATGTCCTTATAACATCTTTAAGAATTCCTTATCAGGTCTTTGGGAGTTGGCAGTGTTGGTGTTTGAATTAGTAAGAGTGGTTGGCATGAGAATGACTTGAGTTTATTTTATGGTGGCAATTATTTCTAGCCTACTGAGGGTGGTTAGTTTTGTTTTATGGAAATTGCTTTAATTATAGATTCTTTTGTTTGGGATTGGTGGTATGTAGAAGTATGTTGTTCAGAGATGTATAGAAGGGGATTGGTCATGGGACTATCCTAGGAGTTTGCCTTGGTGTAGTAATATTATGCTTATTGTATTGTTGCATAGTTTAATGTGTGCTAAGTTAAATTACTTTCGTCATAAGTGGAGGTTATTTGTGAACCCCATGTAAGATCCCTAGTGTTGGGTGATTTTCTGTTGTGGTTTTAGTTTAAGGATGGAACTTTTAGTGGTATGGTAAGGTGGTGTAGAGTAGGTAGTGAGTTGTGCAAGTTTGTTATTTACTTCATTGGTCTTGGGGTGACTGTATATTATGATCTTTGGGAGTTCAACTCGAACTCAAGTGTGGTGTGAGGAAGTGTTGCCATGTAGGCATAAGTGCAGGGAATGGGCTAAGATTTGAGGTAATAGGGGTTAACTTGAGAAATCTGGTGTGATTCAATGAGAATGTAAGATTGTGTGAGGAGCTCCATCTCAGGGTTGATTTGGTTAGGTAATATGTGTTGGTGTAGTGTTGAGATATGGAGTTAAGTGGCATGTCGGTGTTTGGAGGCTAGTATGGAATAGTGGTGTTGAATAATAGATTGGTTGGCATTTGGATTGGTTGACATATAGTCACCTCAAGAATAGGATGGAATTGAAGGATTATGTAATTGATCGATATCTTAGTGTGACATGTAAATTCCATATGGACAATTGGGAAGTTATTTTGAGTTTGAGGTAACCGGTTTGGGGTTATGGTTTTACTGTGCTTTTGCACCATTATGTGATTGTGAGTGTAAAATTCCTTTTTCTTGTGTTATTGGGTTTTGGTATTGTGGCATCACCGTGGGTGTGATGGGTTTTGTTGGGTGACCGTGTTGTGGTTCACCGGAGGAATGCTAATGAATGATTTTGAGAAAAAAAAATAAATAAATAAAATTCTTTTGGTGTTGTGGCCTTGGGTATTTTTTCTTGAACTAAAACGGTTTTGAATTAAAACGTAAGTTCTCGATTTAATAAAAGTTGAATCCAACAAATCAGAAACAAAATGAAAATGGTTTTGTGTTGTAAATATCATCTATGGTTTTCGAAAAAACAGTTTGGAAATCTCTAAGTTTTGTTGTGACCGGTTGAAAATGTATCTGGATCGTGACGATGCGGTTTATGCGCCTTTTGGAAAAGCAAAGTGTTTTGAGACAAATGGGAAAAGTAAGGAACTCTCTTTAACTTGGATGTGGTACCTTATGTTGTGCGGTGCGTTGTGATCTAGCCTGGGTTGCTAGTTATGTGCTATGTGTTTACTTTACGGGGGTTTAGAATTTGTCCGAGGCTTATTATGTCGTATTCATTATTCTTTAGCCGTATTTTGCCTTGTGTTCTCATTCCGAGAGTTGGTCGAGAGTTTGGTGTGCGAGGAGTCCTCTTATTCTCTGTGGCTGAGCGTGTGAGCACTCGGTGGTGATTTTGGTGTTGTAGGTGATTCAAGCGTGGTTGACATCTTTGAGTCCGAGTGGATACCGTTGTTGTTGTGGTGGTTGTTGTTTCTTGTCTCATTGACCACTACGAGTCATGTGGGTCGAAGAGGCATACGTGTTTGTTCCTTGGTGCTTTGTTGTTCGGGCGTCTTCGGGGTGCCGAGGTGTTGAACCTAGAGTCTGGGAACTTATCTCACGATGGATCTAAACGTGGGTTGGTGTTGTATTCCTTGTTATCGTCGCGTGGTTTTTGGTTTTGGCATTACTTCAATTTTGGGGACGAAATTTCCTAAGGTGGCGAGGTTGTAACACTTTGTACTTCCTGTTATAATGGAATTATATTTGACTCTTTGATTATCTTGATTGAGAACCCTTTTGGTTGATATTTGAGCCTTGGTTGAGGTGTTATCATAGTGGTTGGGTATGATTGAATCAAAAACTTCAAATTTGAATAGTTGTTATTGAGTAGTGTTCCCTCTTTTATCATTTCCTCTCTCCACACTTTGAATCTAAATGTGAGGCTAGAACCATTGGAAAGCTTACTTCTGGGGCTTCAATTTGGACACAAGAACGACCCTAAATGGAGTCTAGACGAGAGAGTTATACCTGTTTGAAATTTGCGAATCTGTGCTGTGAACATAGTGCTTTGACCCCTAGTTCCATATACCAAAACGTAGAGCATGGCGAGGGCTTCTATTTAATTTCAACAGATCATCGTTTCATCGCCGGTGATTTTTCCGACTTGTTTCCTTCTTGCTTCAAGAGGTAAGATCTATTTCTTAAACTCAATATAAGTTCGGTAGTGTATTTGTGGTGTATTTTAAATATATAGATTCCATTGATCTTGGATTGATTATTGGAAATTTGTTTTGTAAGTGAGGGTTTGTTCCAAAAGGATTGTTGAGCTATGGCTTAGCTACAAAAAGTTTATTTTTCCACTAACAAAAGAATGTATATGAGTTTTTAATAGGAAAAAGCCCTAATTTGGAGAAACCCTAAATGTTGATCTTTTGGGGAAATAGTTGGATTATTAAATCAAAATGTAAAAGAGAGATTTCTAAATGTTTTCTTGAAAAATGTTGCGATTATGAAATTGGAGTTGATATGTGTTGAAATGAGTTATTTCTTGCGTTGAAATGGATTTTTAAAGAGGAAAGGGATTGTGCCTTAAAATGTAAATCTTAAGATGGTAAAGAGGAAATGGATTAAACGTTGAGAAATATGAAATTGAAATGATGATTAATGATAATGGTGGAGTTGGATATGTGTTATCACTTCCATTTGAGATTTTAGAAAAATGTATCTTTAATGGAATTATTTATCTGTTTAGATATATTTGTTTTGGACTACGGTGGAGGATAATTATGATTATTGTAAAAATTGCATGTGGATTAAGCAAACTAGACTGTTTATAAATCATGCATATCATGGAGCATGCAATGGATTTTGAGAATTTAAACTGTATGTTTTGGAAAGAGATTTTGAAATTCTTGTGTTATGTTTCAAAAACATTTGTTTCATTTCGAAAATCATATTTTGGATCACATGTATTGTACTATTTGGAAAGGATAAATAAAATGGTAAATCTGGGAAAAGGTTGTTGCTACGTAAATTAAGTTGGCCTGTGTGTACAGGGTGAAAGTCCTGAAAAATACGCATATACATGGGTGTTGGTTCCCTCAGACGAAATTTTCGAAAATGGCAATGGTAGTGCTTGTATAACCTACGTTTACATGGGTCTCATTTGACGGTTTTACGCAGACGAAATTTTCATGAAAGGTTGTTTTGGTTTTGGAGATTTATCCATTTTGTTTATTATTTTCTTGGTTTTAGAAAGGAATGATTTGGAATCGGGTTTTAGCAATGTAATTGTTGTTGGTTAATGATGTATTTGTATTTGATTTAGCAATGTTTTTGCTAGTTTGGTATTGAGATACCTAGATTGGCTTTGGAAATTGATTTTTTATCAGACTAATGTTTTGAATTCAGAAAATGTTTTGAATAAACAAAAGGTTTGGAAACTGGAATGAAAGGATTTTATTGAGAAATCAAGTAGATTTGAGAATGCATTTGGGCATATTATATATGTATGTATTGCATTCATGATCATTTGCACTAGTGGAGTATATTGAGTTTTTGAAATATTGTCAACTGGGCTTTATACTTACTTTCCGTGGCTGAAAATGTTTTTAAGGTATGCTCATGTGGATGCTGACTGAGACATTGAAGTTGTGTGGGGAACCGTGTAGGGTGGTTACTTTAATTGTCGGCCAAGGGCCATTTATGTATTTGTTGGCCGTGCGCCATTCTTGTAAGGGTTACACCCTTTGTATATGATGTAATTTGGGCATCTTAATTTAATTTATAACATCTTTGTATGTTTTTGTTATAGGGCATCCATTTAACTTAGATGTTGTATCTAAGAATGTATAAAATTGGAATAACACATGTACTGTGTACTTATATTATATACATCTGCATTAGTGTTGTTAGTGATTGTCTATTGTTGGATGGTTTACTCACGTGAGCCGAACCTCTTAAATCTGGGGCGTGACAATAAAAGACATGCAATATTTTTATAGTAGTTGAGGTTACTTAACATTTTTACAAAGAAATTTCAACACAAAAATTTTTACTTGTCAAAAAAATACCACAGAGAAATTGCAGCTTGTCACAGAGAAATTTGAAATTTCTCTATGGCGAGCTGAAATTTCTCTAATAATATTATTGAGGGATCTTAACTAATAAGAAAAAACATATTAGACCTCTGCTACTACCAAAAGTTGGAGAAGAAAGTTTCACTAATTTTTTCAAACTTTAATTCAAACATTTTGCTACAAAGTCCAAATTCAAACATTTCTTAATTGGGCCAAATTCATTTTGTTTTGTTGTTTACTTATTTTTTGACTTATTTCCATCCTTAGTAATTTTTTTTTAATAAAAAAATTAAATTTTTTTTAAAAACCTTTAAGGTTCTAGATTCAGCTTGACAAGATAAATCAAAAATTATAAATTTTTGGACGAATTATATTAATGGTCCCTGACTTTTTAATTGTGACACATTTGACCCTAAATTTTGAATCTTGTACCAAATTAGGACAATTGAATATACCATTGCTCCATTGCAAGGGCAAAATCGTCAATTTGATAAAATATAAACTAATTTGACAAAAATATATGTCAAAAAAATATTTTTGAATTTTTAAAAATTATTTCTATCCACCAAAAATAAAATTATGTAAAATTGATAAATCTTTTACATATTTATTTATTTTACCAAATTAATTTTTATTATGTGTTTGGATGATGATCATATAATGGGTGGTTGTTTTTATTTTAATTAAATTAGTTTCTATTTTTTCAAAAGTCAAATATGGCGACAATTTTAATATCATTATTAAACCAATTCATTAAATCAAAAAAATTCAAAACTAAAAACATTTCATATATTAAATATATCGATTGCACATTAAAAGTCTAACAACCACCCATTACATGATTATCATTCAAACACATAATAAAAATTAATTTGGTAAATAAATAATAAATAAATGTGTAAAAGATTTATCAATTTTACATAATTTTATCTTTGGCGGGTAGAAATAATTTTTAAAAATTCAAAAATATTTTTTTGACATTTATTTTTGTCAAATTAGTTTATATTTTATCAAATTGACGACTTTGCCCTTGAAATTGAGCAATGGTATCTTCAATTGTCCTTGTTTGGAACAAGATTTAAAATTTAGAGTCAAATGTGTCACAATTGAAAAGTCAAGGACCAAAGTGACACCGAGCCCCAAACTATAGGGATTGTTAGGATAATTCGCCCTAATTTTTTTTACAAAATTCCAAAAAAAAAAAAAAAAGAAAAAGCCAAAAATAAGCAAAAAAAAAATAGTGAATTTTTTTTTTTTGGAATTTTTCAAAAAAAAAATTACTTTTTAAATTCATCTTGACAAAGTGGACCGGAAAAGTAAAAAAATTGACATAATTGTTGAAAAAAAATCACTAAAGATAAAAAAATATTATAAAAAGTTGTAACTTTTTTAAGGGGAAATTTCTTTTAAGATCCGTAATATTAGCATTTTATACGATAAATGACGTACAATATTTTTATAACAATTGGGATCCCTCAACATTTTCACAGAAAAAATTCGACATAAATAAATTTTGTCCCGACACATAAATTTCTGTGATTTTACAGAGAAATTTAATCGAGGGACCTTAGCTAATAATATATATATATATATTGGACATCACTTACTTTCTAAAGTTGAGATGAATATTTTACTCATTTTCCCCTTTTTTAAGTGTTGCCAAAAAAAAAAAAAAAATTGATAATTTTTTTTTAATAACTCATATATCAAGGAGAGTAAGTAGATTTAAAATTAAAAAATTCTTTTATACTCGAAATTAAAATGTCAAAGATTTTCTACACCCACTCCTTCATGATAGAGGTGGCCTAGTAATTAAGGCCCCGTTTGTTTCATTGGATATAAAATAGAGGATATAATATGATGTGGGATTTAGTTAGAATATATAATGAATAGGATATAGGTATTGGATAGTATATCCCCCAAGTTATGTTTGTTGACTTGATATATAAGATTGGATATATGTTATGCATGTTTGTTTTATAAAATATATTGTGGGATATAACAAGTAATTTCCAAGATTGCCCTCATAATATTAAATTAAATTAAATTAAATTAAATAATATTATATTAAATTAAATTCAAAATTTGTATTAAATTAAATAATATTATATTAAATTAAATTAAATTCAATTCAATTCAATAATATTTATATTAAATTAAATTCAATAATTATATTATATTAAATTCAAAATTTATATTTAATTATATTATATTATATTCAAAATTTTATATTAAATTATATTATATTAAATTAAATTAAATTAAATAATATTATATTATATTAAATTTAAAATTTGTATTAAATTATATTATATTAAATTAAATTAAATAATATTATATTATATTATATTAAATTCAATAATACTTATATTATATTAAATTTAATAATATTAAATTAAATTCAATAATTATATTATATTAAATTCAAAAAAATATATTAAATTATATTATGTTAGATAGACAAAAGGGTAAATTGGACTTTTTACATCATATCCCAACCAAGGGGATATGATATAATTTTTTTTTTTTTTGGGGGGGGGGGTATTGTCTATCCTCCACTTTTAGGGGATATACAATCCCACCGGATATTATATCCCCTTCAAAAAAAATTTGCAAACATGGGATATATGGACCCCACAGGATATAATGGGGGTGTTTGTTTCAGCTTTTCAGAGCCAACTTATGACTTTTAACTTTGAAAAAGTTATTTTGGACTGTTTGGTTAAACTTATTTCAAACAGCTTCTGATTCTAACAGCTTATTTTAACTCAAAAAAGCTGATTCTGAGAAGCTGCTCACCCCCTGCTTTTGATTATCAGCTTCTGCTGTGGACATGTTAATGTATGGTTATACTCTTAAATTTTTTTATTTTTTATTTTTTTAAAAATAGAAAAAGACTCAAATGGACCATAGATTATTATTATTATTTTTTATGAGAAATGTAGACAAACAAAAAATAAAAATTAATTGAAAAAGCTATTTCACAGCTTATTTAACAAACACTACTCAGCAACTTAAATCTATAATCCAACAGTTACACCAAACAGATTAACAACTTCTGATTAAAGTCATAATCTATAATCTGTTAAGTTATAATCTATAAGCTGTTTTAACAGCTACACCAAACGGGGCCAATATCCAATCCCAATCTTCATATCCCCATTTGGATTGATTATTGGGTATTTTGAGAGTACGGTTGTGCTTTATATTATTATGATTGTTGTGGTGGAGAAAGTGAGTTATTATAATTTTGTGTTGGATAATTAAGAAAAATGAGGGGGCATGATGAATGATAATTAGTAAAAAAATATAGATACATGATATTTTAGAAGTACCTAATAATTTTTCCTCAATTCGATCAACCAGAAATGATGGGTTTGAGGCTTCTAACCATCTTTGGAGTCTGCTAACGATCAATTTGGTTAGTACTAAATCCAAAACAAAGCTAGTCATATTATTCAAAATTTTATTCGGGTCTAAATTTTTAGATGTGAGACAAAACCAATCATCTGAAGCAAATCTAACCAAACTAATATGTTGTAGTTCACCTTGGTTCAGATTAGAATAGTGGTTCAATCATATTTACACAAGTAATTTATTCCTTTAAAAAATATAACATCAATTGTAATCTTATGTCATCAAAAATTTATAATATATATTATATAAAACTAACAGTGGACAGATGCATCAAGTAAAAACAAAAAAATAATGATAACCAAGTGGTAAATGTCTTCTTTACTATATCGAAAGTCTTGATTTCAAGGGACACTAATATAGTATAGATAAACAAATAAGTGTGTAATAAGCAAGTCTTGAACATTATAATAGAAAAATAAATAAACAAATAAAAGCTAAACTAGCAATTAATCCTTCCAACTTTTACCTAATTTTTAATGTGACCCACCAACCTAATTTTTTTATTTAAATCGTCCAACTTTATTTTCATTTTCAATATTACCCTCCAACTTCTAATTTTTCTATTTAAGCAGCCTAACTTTGTTTTAATTTTCAATGCAATCTTCGAACTTTTTAGTGTAAACCTCAAACAATTATTTTTCTATTAGGCCATCTAACTTTCATAATTAAGTCAATGTAGTCTAATCCTTTATTAAATATGAAAATATATGTATAGGTTTCTAATCTGTTATTATTATTATTATTATTTATTTTTGGCTCTGGCTGTTCTATCAGTTCTCTATTACTCTTTGTTATTATAATTTGTTAGAAAGATATAAATTTTTATATGTAGTTTTGATTGTAGTCGTAGATTTTAAAAATAAAAGAAATTTGGCATAGTGGTAGTGATGGATTTTGATGGTAGAAGGTAGGTTCGGATTTGGGGGTTAAGGCTACGTAGCCGCCCCCAAAAAAAATAATAATAATAATAGATGAAATATTTAAAATTTTATATTTATTCAATTTTCATAAATTTGAAATAAAATTTATATTTTTCATTTTGGGTTGGGGGAGAGAAAACTATTGAACTAAATTGTTGATTATTAAATTTTTTAAAAACAAAATTTAAAAAGGCATATTGATTAATGAATAAATTTGTTGGGTGGAAAGAGGAAACTAATAATGTACAATTCATATATTATACTTAATTTTTTATTTATGAGAGAAAAAATGAAAAAAAAAATTAAATGTAAATAGTATATATTTTATTTAAAAAATAATATATTATTTTATTTCGTGCATTGCACGAATAATATGCTAGTATATTTGTTTCCTAATTGACCTAATTTTAAGGTTTACATGAATAAAATGATTAATAAATACGACAAAAATATGAAATGCAAAAATCATTTTTTCCTCAGATTTAAATTATCATTTTATCCATTTAAGAAAAATTATTATTCCATCCTAAAAAAATTAATAATTTCACTTGAAATTGCTAGCATTTTCACTCTGCATTTTTTTCATCACATTTAAATTAGAGTGCTGCTATTAGCTCCTACCTAATTTCTTTGGATCTTTATTTCTTTGAACCTCCACCTTAAATCCTAAATTTTAATAAGATTTTTTTGAGCACTTCACTTAATACCAATTTTACTCATATTCATAATATTATCACACCCAAGTGTACACTCACCTAATTTTGCACACCATCTCTTCTTCTTCTTGTAGTAAACGATGAACGATTGAGAACAACAAACAATTGAGAGACGAATCAATTTTCTCTCTGTTCTCCTTCACTCATAAATGATGGTCTCTTTCTCCTTATCACTGTAAACGACGGTATCTCAGTTGGAAATCTCATTGGAAATCTTTTCGATGATCTCTTTGTTTTTCTCTCAATAAACTTTTAACTCCTCATCACATATTATTTTTTTTGTTTATTTCAGGGTGTAAAACCCTCGATACAAGCGACTTTGGAGGGAAAAATCCTAAGAAAAAATAGAAATAGGGAAAAAAATCCTACAAAATGGAATCGTTTGACATTCTAATGCCGAACAAAATGTTTATGTTCAGCGCTATATTACTGATCTAAATTTTTCTATTCAGCACTATAGGGATCCCAGTTTTGCCACTTCACTGAGTATGTCGGGGGTCAAGTTGCCCGGTCAACTCGCGGGGGTCCATGGGGCAGCGCCCCTTGGCGGGTCCTAGGGCAATGCCCTGGCGGGGTTGAGTAACAAAATTCAAAATGCATTCGAAGTTGCTTGTCCGCACGAGCGGGAGAGCAAGCTGCAGGTGCGGATTTCAGGGGAGAGCACAGCTTGCACACTGCTAAAAAGGCAGGTGCGGTGGGTTGGTGAGATCTAAAATATTTTCCCTTTTGTTCTCTCTTTGGGCTGAAGTTGAATCACTTTTGTATATCTCTCTCTCTGTGAAAACATTTCCTCTCCCTTCTCTCTACATTTCCTACCAAAAACCTCACAAGATCTTTGATTTCTTCAAATCCTTTGGGATTTGGACCTAAGTTCTTCATCAAAGTTGGTTAGCTCCTCGAGGGTTTCGCTGTGTGCGGTGAAGATCGAGTTTGGACACCGTTGATTTTGGGGGTTTCATCTCATTTCTTCTTCAAAACTTGAGGTAAGGATTTTCTTAGAGTTATATATATATATATATATATATTTTTTACAAGATCTATATGATTTTCGAAATCATCTTTTGATATCTTTGAAAATTGATTGTTGATTCAAGAAGTTGAGCGATTTTGAAAGTGGGTGTAAACACCCCAATTTTGACCGCTCATAAGACTTAGGCGCTTGATTCTGAGCACTCGATGATGACGATTACATTGAGTTAGTGATTTAAATTCTCAATAAAAGAATCTGAGTTCGAGCTCTAAACAATTCCTACCTGCCATACCCACTGTATTTCTACCCCGGAACTTTAGTATTGCACATTGTATCAACTTGTATTGAACCTGAAAGTAAGAGATAGTGGAAATACATTGAAGTCCGGCCAGGCCTATGTGATATCCGACTGGAGATACCAACATCTGGCCGGACATCTTGACTTTTTACACAGATTCAGCAGTGTTTTGCCAGCTGCCCAATTCTGCAGATATTTTGATCAAACCTGCTCGGGGCCTATAAATAGTAGGGTTCAGACTGCTATATAGAGGTTAAAAAACACATATAGAATTTGGTTAGAGAGATCAAATTAATACCAAGTGAGTTAGAAATATCAACAGTGAGTTAGAAATATCAAGAGGTAGGAACGATCAAAGCTATCATCCTTCTTGTTCTTCCACAAGCCTGGAAGCTCTCATATCATCCATACATATCATACAAGAGCTTGAACTTGAACTTGATTTGAGAATTGAAAATCATACTCAAACTTGAGGGTGCTTTGGAATCAAGTTTGATTTATAACAAGAACACCTTCTCTACAAGTGGTAAAGCCTTCTTGCTTTTATTTCAATCTTTGTTCATATTTTTCTTGTGTTTTCATATTATTTTTGGACTGTTTTGAGGGCTAAAACTTGTGATTCAAAGCTATCCAAAGGTGGAAGGGTTAATCCCCCTTGCTTGAACCTTACTCCTAGCTTAAATCCTTGTGTTTCCCATTTGTTTTCGTCCACGGCTGTTTCGAGACAGTTTTGGAGCTGTTTTTCAACATCTAAACTATGTGATTTGAAGTTGTAAAAGTGGGGATGATTAGCGACCCTTCCTCATACTTATACTAGCTTTACTCTCTCTATGATTGTGCACCTTCTATAGTTTAATTTTAGCACTATTGTATGTTATTTGGAGGCTATTTATTTTACTTCAATAAGTTTGTTTTACATATTTTGTTTGTGTTATATTAACCAATTAATCAACCTTGCATAACCACCTCTGCAACCTCCCTCCATTCTTTGATGATTTTGATTAAAAAGTTGTGAAAAATTAACATTGCAATTCAAGTATAAGAAATAAGCTTTTCTCATGCATAATGGTTTAATCTCTTAGGAGGTTCACTACCAAAGGCATAAAACTTTCTCATGCTTAATGGTTTAATCTCTCCGGAGGTTCATTACCAACGGCATAAAAACTTTCTTATACTAAAGTGCAATCATGTATTTTTCAGTTCTTTTTATCACCAGTGTGTCTACTTTTAAGGGATTAATTGACCATTGGAAATCGCCAAAGAAAGTGTCATTATCATTTATTATCAAGTTTGGATTTCAAGTCATTATCACTCACTATGGGTTTATCTAAGTCATTATCACTCTTTGGAGTTTGACTAGTCCTTGTTACGTATCTTGAGTTTGACTTGAAATCCCTTATCGCTTGTAAATGAGTTTGACTCTTCCTTTGTAATTTCCCCCGAAGAATTTATCATCAGTGTGTTTACTGTTAAGGGATTAATTGACCCTTGGAAATCGCCAAGGAAAGTGTCATTATTGCTCATTATCAAGTTTGGATTTCAAGTCATTATTGCTCACTATGGGTTTTTCTAAGTCATTATCACTCTTTGACTAGTTCTTGTTGCGCATCCTGAGTTTGACTTGAAATCCCTAACTTGTAAATAAGTTTGACTCTTCCTTTGTAATTTCCTTCGAAGAAAATAAGGTTTATTTACTCGGGTTAAGTCAACACTTATTTTCCTTTATTGCATTTCAGACTTAGTGGATGTAAATATCACTGTGGACTTAATAGATTAAAGAAAAGGGAAGGTAATGTAAAAGAGGCTAATAAAATTGAACTTAAGATGAATCAATCAACATAAAGAACCAACATGATTGATTGAATTCGGTCGGACGTTATACCGAGTTTATTGTGTCAAGGCTTGTCTTACATTAGTCCATAATGTTTTGATGAATCTTGAAGCGTCTCTACTTCCCTTCTTGAATCTGCTTCATGATAGGAGGGAGAGGTGGTTGTTATGCATTGCATTTATTGATCTTTGTCCTATCGTGTCCAAAATCATCTTGCAAATCAACTTGCAACCATAGATGGTTTGGGAACCGAGTTCGCTTCTCTCTTGAGTATTTTCCATGATAGAGAAGAGTAGAAAAGACAAACATGGATAGGAATACCCTGTCTGCAT
Source organism: Camellia japonica (assembly GCA_030407325.1). Taxonomy (NCBI): domain Eukaryota; kingdom Viridiplantae; phylum Streptophyta; class Magnoliopsida; order Ericales; family Theaceae; genus Camellia; species Camellia japonica. Next base: position 60,953,316 of record JAPPVO010000032.1, read on the forward strand.
GTTTGCACCGTTTCACCTCAGGCATAAAAACGGATTTCTGCAAAGAAAACAAGGTATGCTTGGATTTATTTGGCGCTTGACTAAGTCTTGTTTTGGGTCGGCAAGGCTCCAATAAATTGCAAACAATACATTTTTGATCGAAAGCAATGATAAGGTGAAACAGAACAAATCTTAACAAGGTAAACAGAGTAATTCCTGAGGAGCATCGCGCGTTCATTACATATTATTTGTTATAATAAATTAGACAATCCCTTTTCATTATTATTCATTTGGATTTCTAATATTTATTTATTCGGACACTTGGACATTCGGACCCTCCTTCGCGAGGACAAATATGTAATAAGTTGTATATCTTCCAACCTGTAGACACCCCATTTTTTACCGCCCTCAAGACTTGGACGTCATGTTTTGAACACTCGATGATCATCCATACTCGTGTTCGTTTTGAGTTCCCGGAGGCCTCGGCCACGCGCCTTGCCTCAGGATCTCTCAACTTGCCTGTTTTGTGCTTGGTTGTGGACCAAACACTTTTGTTTTTGCTTCTAAGGGAAGAGGGTGGCTTGTTGGCCATTTCCTCAACCCACCGGCCAAGGCTTGAAGCCATCGGCCCTGGCTCCGTGCCATCGGCCAAAAGTATTGGCCGATTGGCACTGTATTTGGTCGATCGGCACTTGTGTTGGTCGATCGGCCATTTTTCCTGGCCGAACCCTATTCATCTGCTTTATGCAGATATTTTGTGCCAGTTGGCACAGCTGGCACCCACGATTAACCCCCTCCATACACGTGTATGGAGGGATTTGCACCCTTTGCTTAGCTTCTCTTAGAAGCCTTAGAATTGAACTTCTATAAAGAGGGAGCTCCTCCTCCCTCCTCAAGGGTTCAAGAATTTGTTCTTGAGAGGATAGATATACTTTTGTATCTATTTTTCTTTGTTTAGGCTTGTTTTGTGCTCAAAAGTGTAGTATTGTCTTACTATTGTACACAAACACACACTAGAACACCATCCTCTTGGAGCTGAGGTCCCTTGAGGTTGATTTTAGTGTTCTTGGGTTGGTTTGGACTCAGAAAACCTGCTGGAGCTTTGTTCTTGAAGAGGTTCTACAAGGGTGAGTTCCTTGCTTTAGATGCCCCTTTCTTGCTTAAGCTTTTAGCCCTTCTTGCTTATTGTTTTAAGCTTAGATTATAACTGATAAAAGTTCTAATTTTGTGTGCTTTAGATCTTTGTTTAAGGTCATTTTGAGGTTTGGGGTTGTTTCCCCTATCTTAGGCCTTGTTAGGCCTTGTTTTAGGCCATCCCTTTTGGCCCTTGCTTTGAGCTTTGCATGACCTTTCTACCGCTGAAATCTAGTGGATTTTCAGTGGTGTAAAGTTGGTTTTGGTGTCCTAAATAGGAGAGCGTCATCCCCTCTCCTTGTTGTTTTGAATGCTTGCATAAATGGCTTATGTTTGTAGCTTGTATGTTTAGCTTGTTTTAGCTTCATTTCAGTATATATTAGGCTTTGTTTTGCCATGATATAGCACTTTTTTTATTTGGTTTAGACATGCTTCATGTACTTGTCTTGTAATCCTATGATTTGCCTTCACATGCGTCATGTTGTAACATGTCATTTTAGCATGATTTTGGCTCAACTTCATGAAGCTTCTAGCCTTGTTTTAACATGCTTGAGCTCTGTTCTTCATTGTTTTGGTCATGCTTACATTGTTTTGTATAGCTACCATGCAATCTAGCTTGTTAGCTTTGGGTGTTTGAGTCACTAGCATGCTCTATTCGGATCATTTCAGTGGTTTGGCATCACTTGTAATGTTACTTCAGTCCATGTTTCATACTCAAACACTTGCACTTATTACTCCTTTAATGTTTTAAAGGGTTTGTATTTTATGCCTCATGAATGGTCCATTGTGTATGCCACCATGCTTAGGTATTTGGGATGCCATCTAAGTGAGTTTTTGGGCTCATTTTAACATGCCATAACTCTGATTTTGGTTGCTTAAGTCATGCCATGTTTGGTTGTGTTAGGTGTAGTGTAACACCTTTTTTGTGGCCTTTGCATGCCTTATGTTTTGGCATTGTGTTCTAGCTTGTGTTGGCTAGTTTTGAGCTCACTTTTGGTCTTGTTTAGACCTGCCTTGGGACTGTTTTAGGTCCCCTTGGCCCTTTGGGGCTTGCTTCATGTAGCCTTGGTTTGAGTCCCTTGGCTAGTTTCAAGTTTTGGGTTTTATTGCATGCCTTACTTGTATTATTTGGTTGATTTAGCATCATCCCTAACATGATTTCAGAGCTTACCATGTTTATCATATGTCCATATTTATCCCCTTTTAAGTGTGCTTAAAAGTCGCCCTTTTATGCCTAAGTGTTAGGTTAATTAGCATGCATGTTTGTATGTGTATTTCATGCCTTTGTCGCATCATTTTGGCCACTGATTTGGACCTATTTGAGAGCTGTCCATTTTGGTTTAAGACCATTATCGCATGTTGTTGCATGCTTGCCTTGCATGTTGTTGCATGCTTGCCTTGCATGTTGTTGCATACTTGGCCAATTGCATGTTGTTGCAAGCTTGAGTTGTCTTGTATTTGGCATGCACTTTTGTTAAGTTACTTTGCATGTTTGCATGCTTGCCTCACATGTTGTTACATGCTTGCCTATCCTTGAATGTTGTCACATGCCTTGCATGTTTGCATGCTTGTCTAGGTTGCATTGCATTTGGCATACTTATTACCATTAGCCTTGTATGGCATTGTCCTTAACATGCTCATGTTGCATTAGTTTTGCTTGCATGTTTGCATCCCTTACCTCTTGATCAAGCATGATAGAGGTTGGGGTCCTTTATAAGGTTTGTGTGCATTTCATTTGACATTAAAATGCACACTTGGCTCCTTTGGCCATCATGCATTGAAATGCGTGATTGGTGGCCCGAGGGTCGAGAACCATACTCTTTTGAGTCTTAAACATGATAAGGGGGGTGGTTGTGCACACATTATCTTATAAATGCATTGCCATGCTCTGTTTGTCCTCTGCTGCAGCAAAAACAACATTCTGCAGGAAGAGATGGCCGGTCGGCCATCTGCAGTGCCGGTCGGCTACAAATTGTTGGCCGAGAGCCTCATACATGGCCGATGACCAGTTTCCCTTGGCCGATGGCCTTGCCTCTTGGTCGATGACCTCCCACAGTGCTCAAGGAGTCGTTCAGAAGCATCCTTGAGACTTGTGCAGTTTTCAGAGGTGCAGAGCAGTGCAAACAGAGGCAACATATGACATGGCGATGGATTTCCGAGCGAAGCCGAGCATGCATGCATTTGTCCCTCTTCCTGAGGCTGCTTCACTGCTTTAGTAGCTTAATTAATTTGTTTAATTAGTTAAGTGTTGTGTAATAATTAATTAGCTTGTTAGTTGGTTAATTAGTCAATTTGTATTATTCTTTCGGTCTCTCCCTCGAGAGAGCAAATTGTTGTAATAAGCGAGCGTGCGTGTGTGTGATGCATGTCTTCCAACCTCCATTTCTTTCTCCTTTTTATTTAACCGCTTATGATGGTTAGTTTTAGGGCACGTTTCAATTAGCATACCTTATGCTATGCATGTTTGCATCCATTCATCAGTATTGCATGCACCGGGCTCAGTGCATCATACTAACTGCATTGTATTTCAATTCGAAGTTGAATACGTGTATTAAATTGTCGCCTCTCATATGTCATTCTTAGGATAGCCGAGCCTATCTTAATTGCATTTTGCATGTGTTGCATTAGCCATTGTTGACATGAACTAGGATCATGTATGATTACTAACTAGTTTCGTGTTTTGGCTCGGAGTACACTGTAAGTGTTTATGCTTTAGCATCTTGCATGTATGTGAGTGTTAACATGAAAGCAGGCTTGCCATGATGCTAATTGCTTATGTGATATAACTGCCTGAATGCCTGTGGGTGAAGGTTGGATTGCTCGAATTGGAACGATTCATTGAAATCCGTGTTTTAGCCTACTTGCGAGTAGCAAATTCAAAACCATTTCTAAACAAACGGATATGCGATGCTTTGTTCCAAATTAGGCGATCTAGTCTATACTTGTGTGTTGTGCGCATCACATAGTAATTCTAGCTAATTAACCGGAATAAGAACGCATGTGTTTTCAAAAACTCGATATCATGCTTAGTACAGGCCGATCTTCGGATCGGGCGAGCGGGGGTGCTCATGGATGACCTTCCCCAATCGTACCCAAGTTCCCGAGCCGAGGCAACTTTGGTGATGACGGACACGTGGCCTTAGGCAACGAGTCAGGGTTTCCTAAATTTTTTCCAAAATAAAATATTTAGGTGGCGACTCTGTATCTAGCAAAGCAGTCCATGTTTGGCACTTCTTTCTTAAAAATCAGTTTTCCAAAACGATTTGCCGGATTTGGACTCTTTGGTGATTTATCGGTCTCGCATTGCACTTTGTGGGACTAGATTTAGAACCGTGACATTTGAGTCTGAACTGTGGAAAAGCATAGGCCCTCGGGGCGCGTCCACACAACCCCCATTCTTTCTCCCTTTTATTTATTTGCTTATGATGGTTAACATAGGGACATCATGTTTAATTTAGCATACTCATGTTTGCTTCCACTTGTATTGCATGCATAAAAGTTCGGCTCATCATATTATTCAAATGTCAAATTCAAACTCTTTACTTGAATACGTGCGCTATCACATGCCTTGAATTAACTCGCATGCCATTCTAGTAATTGAGCTTATTAATTGCATATTGTATGTATTGCATTAGTCATAATACATAGTTAAGATCATGCATTTTTTTCTGACTAGTGCTTTTTTTTAGCTCGGAGTACAAGGTAAGTTTTTATGCTTTAGCATATTGCATAAGTGTGATTGTTATCGTATCAAACATACTACCATAAGGCTAATTGCTTAAATGATAAACTATTTGAATGCCTGTGGATGAAAGCTATTCACTGACATTGGGATACTTTGATTAATGTATATATATATATATTTTTTTTTTGATCAGCAAAGAAAATCTTTATTGATGCAACCAATAGGTGAGAAAGATTACAACAATAAAGAGGCCGTTGGCGCTAGAAAACACCACGCGCCAGTTGGTGAGAAACCAACAAAAGGGAGGAGAAGAGAAAGAAAAAAGAGAAAGGCAACAGAATAAAAACACAGCAGCCAAGCTTTGCTTTCCAGAATAAAAACACACACAGCAGCAGTCTCACTTAACAAACTATGCTTTCCAAGAAATTCTGAAGCTGGAGTTAGATCTACAGCATACCACAGAGCAGCTAGACTGGTATGCTGATGCTATGGCCCATACCAGAAAGACTTCACCCACAGAAACAAAAGAGCATGGCAGCAAAGAGACACAAGCTGCTATGGCCCATACCAGCAGAGTGAACACAGAGCAACTATGCAGACTTCACCCACAGACAATCCAAACCAAAGAGAGCAGCCAAGCAAGAGCCTTAGCAGACCATCTATCGAGCCAGACCAGCACAGCAGATTGCCCAAGCCCACACGGATGATCCTTCTCATGTCTGTAAGCATCACCTGATATATATATATATGAGATCACTTTTTCAAGTGGTACATATTCAAAACACTTTTTCAAAACAAACATGAAATCAAATGTTCCAATGTCTAGTGAAATTAGTCTATACTTTTATGTTAAAAATAAAATAAGAACATATACTGTACATAAGAATCACATCATAATCAGTAGAGGTCAATCTTTGATCGGGTGAGTGGGATGCTCATTATTGTCCGTCCCTTCTCATACCTAAGTTCCCGAACCAAGACACTTTGGTAACGATGGACTAATGGCCTTTGGCACGAGTCACGGGTTTTCTAAATTTTCCAAAATAAATATTTAGGTGGTGACTCTGAAATCTAGCAAAGCAGTCCATTTTTGGCATTTGATTCAAATATCGATTTTCCAAAAACAATTGCCGGATTTGGACTCCTTTTGTGTTTCCACTATTTCACATTGCACTTGTGAAATCAGATTCAGAACCAACACAAGTGGAGTCCGAACTGTAAGGGCTATTCATCCTTCCGAAAGGGGGCGCGGAAAGCCGAGCTACAGTGGGTTTGTCTCTTGTTCTTTTAAAATGATCTTATGGGTTTTGATCTTCGTTGATTGAAGAAAAGATGATTTTGAAAAGTTTTCTTTCAAAGGATTTGAGTTGTAAAGTTTGGGTGAGAAAACCTAGAATTTTGGGATTTTTTAAAAGAGACTGAAAATTCATGAATGTTATTGTTATATTTATTTTGTGTGTCAAAATAAATGGATGTTTAAAAATTTTCTTATTTATATTTATATAAATGATGAATTTCAAGGAATATGAGAATTGTTGTTCATTTTGGAAATTATTGTTCAAAACGTTGAAATAGTCTTGTGTTATTCCTTGGGTGATGAATTGGAATAAAAGTATTTATATTCATCTTGTGTTATTGGCATATCAATTCATTTGATTACATTAAACTTTGAAAGTTGATTTGAAAACTTGCATTGAGAAAAGAATGTTGAGAAACAAGTTTCCATGAATTGGTTTTAGGGTAAATACGGTGGTAAGTCTTGATAGGTGGTGCAGATGAAATTGAATAGGTGTCGAGCCTACTGGTAAAAATGACAGATTATAGGTGTCGAACCTTCCAGTCAATGTTGGTAAAAATGACAAATTGGTAGTATTTGTATAGTCTACTTGCAGACACCAACCTAGGGATTACCATAATCGTATTTACTGCCCTTGAAATAAATTGTTAAGTTTTGAACAATTGAAATTGCATGATATCATTGAGCATGATGGTTTTCAAAAGATGAAAATGTGATTTATCTTCAAAAAGAGCATAGCATGGTATGTGCATTTCATCTCTTAAGACTTGTATAAAATGTATATACTTTGTTAAGAATTTCTTACTGGGCTTTATGCTCACCCTACGGGATTTTTGTGCAAGAAAAGATATGGTGATCCCACCCAACTAGGGGCGTGGAATTATGTATGTTAGGAGTACAATGCTCTCATTTTGCTGTGACTCTGTGTGTCAGCCAAGGGATGTATTTATGTGGGTTTGAATAACCGTTTTGTGTAACCAGGCTCAAGCCTTGGAAACTTGTAAACCCCTTGGAGGTATTTATTTGTTTATTTACTTGTTGTTGGATTAATGTATTGTTGCATGAAGAACTATTGTATCATGTAATATAAGTTTAGAGATTTATATTCGGTTTTCCTTGAAAGAGCCATGATTGTTGCATTATCATTTGGGCTAGAAATTTGGGGCGTTACAGCACTGTATTACTGAACAGAATCTTAACAGTGGGCAAACCAGTATCGAACCGAAAACAACCCAGAATTGTAATGCAAAATAGATAAACTTATCAATGCAACACCAGCCTCATCAAAGTTGTTGTCATCCTCTTTCATTGCTCTATAAGTATCAACGAATAGTGAAAACCATCACAAATGTAGAAACTCGAAATCTGTAATAAGATTGTTTGCAACGTTAACTAATTTGGAACACCAAACACATTTGAAACCACTGAACAAAACGTTAACTAATAAGCTGGTTTCAAATGTTTTTCATTGAAGATGAATACGTAGGTTTAGGATGGTAATGAAGAAAAATACGATTAGGGGTTTAGATTGGTAAGGAATATGTATAGATGGGGATGGAAGTGGTTGTACAATATTGTAGAGTATCATTCTAATTGTTTTTTTCATTTGGTGGGTGGGTGTTCCATTAAAAGTTATCCTGTAATGTAATTTTACTTTAGGGTATAATTGTAATAACATAAAAGGTGAGAATTGGAGGGTCCAAAAAAATTAAGTTGGTGCTAATAACAGCACTCTTAAATTATCATTTTCTTGGTTTAAATCTTAAAATTAAATAAATTAGGAAGTACACAATGGTTTTACCCACGTCTATTTATTGATAGACTACATTGACATATAAAAACAAATAGGGAAAATTATGCAAATAGTCCCCGTAGTTTACACGATGTGTCAATTTGGTCCTGTAGTTTCAATTTGCTTGATTTTGCCCCTTAATTTAACGAATTGTGTCATTTTAGTCCAATAAATAACGGTTGTTAAGTTAATTTAATGGAAAATCAAACAATGTGTCAATTTGCTCCCTGTATTTTCCATAATGTGTCAATTTAGTCCCTATCAAAATTGAGAAAATTGAAACTACAAGGACCAAATTGACACATCGTGTAAAGTACAGGGACCAAATTGACACGTTGTTTGATCTTTCGTTAAATTAACTTAACAACCGTTATTTATTGGACTAAAATGACACAATCCATTAAATTAAGGGGCAAAATCAAGCAAATTGAAACTACAGGGACCAAATTGACATATCGTGTAAACTACAGGAACTATTTACATAATTTACCCAAACAAATAAAATGAAAACATAGCCAAAACATGCCCCAAGTAGACAATAGTTCTTGGAATTGATTCACTCGGTTCAAAGGTGTAAACAAGAATTGAACCCAAGACCTTGGGTTTCATTAAGAACACTTTCACTATGTAGACAACATGCATATTATGATATTAGTTTCTTTATTATTTGTTTTTATGCTTATTTATCTGAATTGCATACGCATCACATGTGCCACCTGCTAATTAAATTAAAAGGTAGTATACTTTTGTTGTGTTTTCTTTAGCAAAGTTGTCTCTCAATTACTAAACAAAGGGTCAAACAAGAACCAAATGAATATAACTCATTCATGCCCAGAACAAGCCGTAGAGTAGCAAACTAGTTCTATATAATTCATATTTCTTATTATTTACTATTTTCAATGCACTTAAACTAATCCAAGTTACACAGTCGAGTGATCAATATAAATTTTACATAGCTTACATAAAATCTAAATATTTATTGTATATGTCTTCAATAAATAAATTTTGAATACATGAATTACATCTAACAATGGAAAATCATGAATATCAGAATTTACAGTTCATATTTCATTGTTTGACACAACTTGGGAAGTTTAAAGGTGAGAGGTTTACTAGCACCCCCTTCTTGAGTACTCTCCATCTTTGAGATGCTGTTGCAGCTCTTCATGGTCTCTCTTTCACTTCCTCCTCTGCAATCACCACGTAAAGCTTTAGTTAAAATTTTAAAGTAAAAAGTGTTGGCCACATTTTGAGACAATTTATGTTGTGTATATGAAATGTATTAATGCAGAAACCATTCAACCATCAACAGAATTTACTTCGCTACTATAGTCAACCACAATAATAAGCATCCAATGAGCGAAATTTTATTTCCATTCTAATAAATGCACTTGCATAGCACGTCAAAAATTTCAATTTTTCTTTTAGTATTTGCAATTAACATTGGATTCAAGTGCTTTGAGTTATAGCCTTTTTGGATCTTTACAAATGCTAAAACTAGCGACAACACTATGTGTGGCAGCAGACAAATATATATTTTTATTTACTATTTATATGAATAGAAATTAAGAATATGTTAGGTTTTTATTCTTGGCAATCCCGTTTGAACAAAACTCTTTTCAGTTGTACTTATTTTCGCACTTTTTATTTCAGTGAGGCTATGAGTGTTTCGATGCGAATCCAACCCAAATTGTGCCTAACAAAGAAGTTTGTGATGTTAATGCTTTCAAGATTGCCACTTCGCTGATTATGACAGGGATCGAGCTGCCCGGTCAGCTCGTGGGGGTCCAGGGGGTAGCGCCCCTTGGCAGGCCCGGGGCAGCGCCCCCGAAGCAAAATGCAAAATTGCATTTGAAGTTGCCTGTCCGCCCTTGCTCGCTCGAGCGAAGGCTGTGTGTAAAAACCTGAAAGAGATGAATGTACGCTCGAGCGAAGGGTGTGTGGCTCGAGCAAAGCCACTTATGGAAAACACGCGTTTTTGGTTACTCGCTCGAGCGAGCTTCGCAGTCCCAGATTTCTATAAGTATGTGTTTTTGTCAGATTTTAGGATTACTGCTCCAGATCTTCTTTTTGGATATTAAGGTTTATATCTGGGGCTATTTTGCTAGTTTTCTTTGATGTTTTATTGAGTATTCAACTCATGGTTTAAGGAGGATACATTAAAGGATTGTTTGTTCATTCTATACAAAAGAGAGAGTTGTTCTTCGGTGGATTCTGAAGAATTCGAGCCTGAAGTTTTGGTGGATTTTGGAGTGGCTCATCGTCAAGACAATTCCGAGGTGAAGATGGGGCTAGAAGAGGCACATAGGGGTTGGTTCAATTCGGGTGTGGATTCGCTAGGTAATTGAGAGTATACCCGCTAATTCCTTTATATCTTTTTAGTGGATTATTTTGTGGCTGTTGCCCGTGATTTTTTTTATCATAATTGGAGGTGCTCCAATTATGGTTTTTCTACATTAAAATCGTTGTGTCGATTTGTCTTGATTGTTTGATTGAGATTGTTTTATTGCTTAAAATTGATACATAATCACAAATCAATATCTAGCGGATTTCTAGATTTTTCAGAATACATAGATATGAGAGGCATCGATGTATACTTTTTCTCTCTTTATTATATTTTTACTTCGACACCAAATAAATTTTCTTAAATTATTTATTACTTTAAAAAAAACAATAAAAATGTCTTGAAGTGTAACCAATCAGAGGGCACGAGTATCCATGAAGTGTCTTGAACATGTTCTACAAAAAATAAAAATTTGAACGTCACGCGGCATGTCAAACATGTTGACACGCATGTCCTACCTATTAGACACTAACACAACACCCATCTTGAAGTGCGGTGCTTCTTAGCAAATAAACCATACACTCAAAAGAATAAACCTTGTGTTCCTTGCTACTATCTATCTTAAACTTGGCCAAATTCAAGCCTAAAGCTTTGATTTAAACCTCAACTTCTACCTTCTTACTCACAAAAACCCCTAACGATTAAGCCCTTTCCCACCATTTATAATAGAGAAGCTTTCTTTTGGCTCCATCCTTCATCATCAATCATCAGACATATCAGAATATATAAAATTCTAGACAATGTAGCTTAAAAATGCATTGTTAATGAATAAATAAGATAATGAGAAAAGGCTTTTATAAAAAGCCAAAAAAGTATAGTAATGAAAAATATTGTGACACCAAATATTAGCTGAAGTACAATACAAAAAAACCCACAAAAAATAAAATATAAAGGAAAGGAATGGAAAGAAAACGAACAAAGTAGAAAAAGAATAAAAAAAACATATCAAAGTTCTTACTTGTCTCTTTTCCCATCGAGAGTCGAGAGGCTACCTGCCACATTTGGAATAATTTGATGAAAAATAGAAATCAAATATATTAATACTAAAAATATTAAAGTAAGCTAGCAGTTTAATTACATTTATCAAATACATCTTCTTAAAACCTAATAAACAACTCAGAGATCTTCACGAGAGACAAGGTTTCCTGCCACTAAACTTTTCAAGAGCTAGTTAACTAAGAAGGCCATCATTCAGTTCAACTGTAGAGGGAATGTACAACAACCAATAAAGAATTGCGGCCTTACCATTCTAAAAACATCCACCGAAGAAGATCCCATTCCTGAAAGCATCAGTGCAACCTAATTGTCTTTTATGAAAACTGTCAATTTATAGCTATTTTTTAGTTTTTATTTTTAATGAACTTGACAAATGAAACAAAGTTGTCATGCACAGTACTTGGCATACTTTTATTGTGAGGTAAAGATTTTCGTTTTTGTTTTTTATTAAAAAAAAAAAAGTAGTACCTGACATATATTAGAAGATAACTTGGAAAGATTGCTTGGTCTTTTTAAGGTGTCTTGATGAATTTATATCTATAGAAGAATATCAACCCAGAAAAACTAGTCCCACTAGTCCTTAATATCAAAAGATGCAACTCAAAACTACTCTTACTTTAAGGTGTTCACCGAGACGAACACATCAAATCAATGAAGCTTCACCCATAAAGCTACTCTTAATTTTAGAAATTCACACAATTCACCTAAATTCGATCGATGGTTATTAAAGATGCAATCATTTCTATGCTTTCAAACAGACCAAATCCTGCTATAGGAACAGCTTTCCAAATTTCAAATTCCAACTTATTGACCTTAAACTCTAGTATTACCTACTGAAACCAACACAAACTCATCATTTCAGACCAACCTTTCCAAACAAAAGGGCAAAAAGCATAATATGATTCAGATTTCAGCATCAGAATTACAAAACACACAGGCATTGATAGAATTCAAATTCAGCACACCAATTCTTTGCAAAAACTTTGAAGTCTTAATTCTTCCTTTCCATGCTAATCAAGCAAAAAAATAAAAATAAAAAAAAATAAAATCGAGCTTTATAAGGAGTGACATTATATAGCGATTCTGGTTTTGACCCGTTATCTGTTGTATTCCGAACTTGGGTTGGTATGGTTTTGAATAGATATTTTTGTCTCTTTCCTTTGTCTTCCCCTTCATTTGAGTTATCAGGTTGTAGTTGTGCGTTTGGGACAGGTTGGTTGCTCGTATTTCAAAATCTGTGTTGCCCAGATTTTGGCATTTCCACTCGAGCGGGCTTCACAAATTTGCTCTTCCACTCGAGCAACCATTCTTGTGCTTGAGCAAGATTTGTCGACCCTCAGTACTTTTGCAGAGTGCATTGGACGCTCGAGCGTCTAGTCCCACGCTCGAGCGGGGACTTTCGTCTACAAAACTTCTGGAATTGTGCATTACATACTCGAGCGCCACTTTTCACGCTCGAGCGGAACCTTGTGTTTGACGCTCGAGCAGGGCTTTCCACACTCGAGCGGACTGTGTGTATTTCAGTTCGAAAAGATGAAATTTTGAATCATTTTTTCTTCTCTCTCTCTCTCTAAAACTTTCCAAAAAGCTTGTTCTTGAGCTTCTCTCTCTACATTTCACCTTCTCTCTTAGATTTCATCTAGATCCATTGGGATTTCCACCCTAGTACCTTTGAGAAAAAGGTAGAGCTCGTCAAGATCTTCGTTTTGATTCGATTGAAAGTGGGTTTCGTCATTCTTGGAGTTTCTCTCTTGTTGGACTCATCTTCTTCCTTTGAGGTAGGGATCTTTCTACACCTTCATATGATATGTAGCTTAGTTATTGCCTTTTGTGTAACAATGGTGTGACTTGGAGATGTTTTAAACAAACCTAGGGTTTGGAACATAAAATACAAAGAGGGGTTTTGGGTGTAGATGAAATTAATGTTTGTGGGGTTTGAAAATGATGTTGTGCCAGGTCAAATTTGATGATTTTGGTACTTGGCTAATATTTGGGGAAAAGGGAAATTGCCTTAATTGGGTCAAACCATCTTTTTGTACAAAATTGGAATTGGCATTTGAAATGTAAAATTGAGGGAGTATTGATATAAATGGTGAAATTGGTTATCTATTAACTTATTCTTTTGGAAGTTTTGAATAAACTATCTGTTGAGGTTGAATATCTATTTAGAGATAACTGTATTAGGCTATCAGTGGAGGATAGCGTTGATTGTTGTAGAAATTGCATGTGGATTTAGTAAATTGAAACTAATCTTTTGATGATTGTCATTGAATATGACCGTGATTATATACATTGTATATGTATGTTTGTTTGGAAGTGGAAAGGGAATGTGCTTCATATTTGAATATCTTTTTAACTACATTGCATATGTATAGATATTTGTTTGGGAGGAGAAAGGGGTTGGACTCCACTATAATAAAGTTAGCTGGAGTGTCTTGGGTGAAAGTCTCAAAATTATACATGGGTGCCTAGCCTGCGGACGAAATATCCATAAAATGGCAAATTATAGTGCTTGTATAGCCTACGTTTGCATGGATCCTATTTGACGGCTGCTCGAGGACGAAATATCTGTGAAATGGAAGTTTGAAGTGTTTATGCATATGTATTGTGTGGTTTGAAAATAATTGAGTTGTAAATCTCAGTTCAGTTGTTATGAAATACTGAAAATTGACTCATGAATTGAGAAAGATAAGTAATCGAAGTGTGGATTGGAAATAAATGGATTAAGGCTTGAAATTGATATCTTATGAATATATATATAATTGTAGAAAGTATTATTACACGCATTGTCTATGCACTTGTACTTATATCTTTGCTAAGTTTCATATACCGTATTAGATGATTTCTACTGGGTTGTGGCTCACCCTATTTGGGAATAACATGTTTAGGTAATGATGGTATGCCTCTAGTAAGGCAATAGCATTGGAGGGACCTTTGGCAAGTAAGAGCTTCATGTTTTGTTTAGTTTGTATAGCCTAGGGCTAAATATGTAAAGAGCGAAGCTCACTTTTGTTGTAACCAAGTTAAGACTTGAAAAGGTGTAAGCGAATAGGATATTTATTTATATTAAACTCCTTTGTATCCTTAACCTCATGTAATGAAAGGACCTTTCACTCTGATGTATGCGATTACCAATGTATGCTTTTGAGTTATATCTATTGTGTAATTTGGGGGTGTTACACGTTATGCAACAACATCCCAGGACAAGAGACATTCAGACCAAGGGCAAACTCACACCACATAAAGACTGAATGCACCATGAACTAACCTGAGGATGAGGTAGCCCATCTAACGTGATCAGCAAAACCATCTAGCATTCCCAAGCCATTTATCAAACCAGAAGTGAATTTGTTCCCATCACCTACCACAACATCAATATTGGCTAGAAAAAAAAAGTTGAGTAAATTAGGATTGGAAAAGGCACTAGAAATAATACCACTCTGAAAAACAAGAATTATCTCCATAAGATCGGAAACTCTGTAAATGCTACAAATCAAACGTTTCCATAAAGCATTGTCTTCTTATCCAAATCCCCTCCACCACTTCACCAGCAAACAATCATTAACATCTCTAATTCTTTCAACACCAAGCCATCCTTGTTCCTTGCTTGTAGACACCTCCTTCCTATTGAACATATGAACTTTTCTAATGAACTCTGTTTCTCCCCACCAGAAAGCTAATTGAAAGAGAGCATCATTACTGAAAACACACATCCCAATAAAAGTTCACATGCCTTCAAATCTATTTATAGCCTTCATTGGTAATGAGATAATGAGACAAAGTCTTCCTTTCACAAATATTTACAAAAATATCCATGACTCTTAATCGAAATTCAACTTGAAACATAAAAGAGAAGTAAATGGATGAGTTTTACATATCTCAATAAATAAATGACTTGAATTATGGAATCATGAATGGTACATCATATGACGCAGGAGAGGTAGATACCTATTATAAATAATATAGATAATGTTTGGTTCATTGAAATGAATATGGGATGGAATGGTCATTCCATCATAACAACCATTCTCACGTTTGATTCAATAAAAAAACAATGTTGGAAAATATATTGTAAATGGAATCATCATTCACCACTGTAAAATTTGGGAGGAAAAAAAAAAAAAGAAAAAACTTCAAATTTAATTGACTAGTTCAAAAGAAAACTTTTGAAAGATGAACATTGGAATAGAAAAGTTGAAAAGCCTGTTTAAAAATTCAAAGGCTGCTAGTGACAATCTAGGTTGGAAACGTTGATAATAGTAGTAAGCCCCCTAAATGTACTTGCATAATAGTACTATCAAGTTTGATTTGCAAGACTCACAAGGAGTTCAAGGATTGATAATTTCATCTTCATTATGGGGGTCTTTGTTGTATTATTCATTTCTTCCTCTTTACATGGCCCCTTCTTACGTTGATTGATTATTGGGTTGGTGTTGCTTCACCATTATAAGACTATTTGTTGGGCTAGTTGTTGAAGTTCTAAAATTAGTGAACTATAATTGTCCGGATGTAATTCTCTTTATATTGTAAGTCTTAAAAAGCACTAAAAAAAAAAAATGAATTGCAAGTCTCAAAAAGGAGTTAAAAAATGTGCCTCTATCATCATTGTGGTGTCACACAAGACATAATTAATTTCAATTTAGGAAGCCTCCTCAAAGAACTCCAAGAAACAAAAGAACAAGAAAAACAAATATATATATATATATATATAAGCAATGCATGATTAGGTAAAGAACTACATTTACTTTTTGGCATAATTGTATAAAGTGGTTGCCTTCAAGTTCAAACCCATAACCTCAATAAGAGTAAAATAAATAAATGGGCCCATAATAATTAAAATTTCATTATCTTCTGGGAGAGAATTCCTAGTCAAACAAAACACTTGAATAACATTGACACGTGATTTTATTCCTAGTAATGTCATCCAAACATACCCTAAAGTTTAGCATTGAAGAAAAATTGTTGGTCGAGAAATGGGAAATTCTCAATAAAAATGAGATAAATAAAAAGGACAAATATATATTGTAGTCCTTAAACTATGTTTATCATGTTACTTTAGTCCTTCAAATTTCAATTTTGCCAATTTCATTTATAAAATTTTCAATCTAAGTCAAATTGGTCTAATTTCAAACGGTCCTCTGAATAATTAACCAAATAATTATAAATACATATATTTTCCCTAAAGTATACATTATGTGTCATTTTGGTCCCAAATTTCAATTTTGTTAATTTCACTCCTAAAGGCTATAAGACGATGCTTCATCTTCGTCGCATATGCTTAGGGACCAAAGAGACAAAACTAAAAACTGAAGAAAAAGGGTGATACGGAGTGCACATATTTTAGAAAACCACAAGTATAGTTTACTACTATTGTGTAAACGAATTAGACAATACATTTGAAATTAGACCAATTTTGACTCATTTGAAATGGGTTATGTCTATTCTAATTTTATTTTCTAATTTGCAGTGGGAGTGTGAGTTGATTCCATTTTTATTTAGAGTAAACTGTGACTGAGTTATAAGAGATACTTACCTAAGCCTCTTGCTGTTGAGGTTGAGGAGGTCCTCTTGATCATCAATTCCAGGACTTCCACTGGATCCTGCTGCTGCATCGTAGTCATTGTCATTAAGGTTGTCTCGTATTCTCTTTGATGTAGTAGCACTACTAGCAACTTGTACTCCTGCTGATCTGTCCAAGTTTCCATGGAACACACCCATGTTGTTGTTTTCTTTAGAGTTGTGTATACTCAATGCTTGTTGTTTAGCTTCCTTGTATACTAAACAGACACCGAACTTTTCAACTTCAACAAAATTCTTCCCTTCCCATCCATCTTCGCCAAGGCAATATCTTTCGGTTGCTTTCAAAGCCAGTTGATATTCTCCTGATGAACAATCCCAACAGACTCCAAATAAACAAGCTTGAAATTCAATTCCACCCTCATTTAATTGCTCCATATCATCTTCCATTTTTCTCAGAAATTCACTGCGTGAGACATACCTAACCGGCAAATTTCCAAAATCCACAGCTGGAAGACTTGTGATTTGACGTTTAGAGCATTTTGTGATTATCCTCTGAGTACCAAGGATCTTAAACCTCAGAGCAATAAACAAAGGCTTGTATTTATTGCTGATTCCAACAGCAGCGAAAGCAAATCCCAAGAAGCTGTTGTTAAACCAATGTGGAGGGAACTGAAAAGATGCAGAAGACCCCCTACTTTGATGGCTGAACCACTTTGGATTCTCTCTCCCAGGTAAAACAATGTTAAAACAATTCCTTCCACAAGAATTTCTCTGTACAATAGAGATTGGTCACAACACAATCAGTGCTAGCGGCTCCAAGAATTTTAGTTAGAGTAAACATCCAAAATCTTTTATTATAATTTGTATAAAAAAAATTTTTAAAAAAAACACATTTATCTATATCTATCATTCACTCTCCTAAATCTCTTATTTTAAATTTATGTTTGGCTTTTCTCATGTTCACATCATAATATGATAGAACTTGATAGGTCATGGGCCTCACCACAAGTCTCATTTCGATAATACGAACCGTTCATTTTGTAAGGCCTTCAACGTATATTATCTATGAAAAAATTTAGTTCAATCCGATAATCGTAACATTTTCATTTTATCATCTTTGTCTCCAAAAAAATGGGCGATATCTTCACTTTCTCGGCACTTTTTTTTTTTTTTTTTTGAGTACATATCTCGAGTATTCAAAATATATAAACTTTCTCTTTTTTTTATTGCAAATCACAATACTTAATACATTGTAAATCCAATAATAAGTCATCAAATGAAGTATATCGGAGTACAAAATAGATCTCAAAAGGGATAAAAAGAGCCTTCACACAAGGAGGATAAGAGTCTTCACGTAGGGAAAAAAATAAACTTCCTCGTAGGAAGGATAAAGTCTCCATGAAGAGAGGAAATCTCTACGCACAGATATTATTGTAATTTAAAATATTAAAATACTAACATCAAAATAATGTAACTTTTTGATGATATGTTTGGTATAATTTTTTTTTATTGTAACTTTTTTTTATTATTAACTTTAAAAAATAAATAAGTTATAAATTACATTTGGTATAACTTTTGATAATTTGTGAAAAAAATGAATATGTTTTATTAAATAAGTTGTCACATGTTTTTTTGTTGTGCAAATATTCAAAATATGTTTAAAAGTTATCATTATGGCAAAAAGATGAGACTCTTTTGTCAGTATGTACTTATTGGTTTTAAATAAACTTAAAAAGTTTCAAATTGTAACTAAAAAAAACATTATTAATCTGGCCAAATGAATTGAAAAAATCAAATAACATAATCTAAAATTGCAACCAAACACCTTTAGCTATTTATTTATTTATTTTTAAGCAAATAAGTTATATCAAATGTTCATTGTGATTGGCCTAAATAGTGAGATCTACATATTCATATAGTGTCTAGAAGGCAACAATGAAAACTTATTTAGTAATTTTGAAATACCATGTGATATGTAAGGTGGCAAATCAATCACGTGGTCAAAAGTTTTTATGAGTGAGACATACTAACTCAACTTTATGAGGTAATTAATAAAGAAAAGATGAGTAAATTAATATGTTATAGTTTCTCATATATTAAAAATATCACATAAATAAAAGAGCAGTGCTACGTCGCTCGAATTTTTGTCCCCCCGAATCCTCCGAACCAAAAACGACGTCGTTTCGTCGTTTTTGGATTTTTTTTTTTTTTTTTTCGGTTCAATCAGACGAAGCAGACGAAGAAATAGACGAAGAAAGAAGAAAGAAGAAGGGAAAAAAGAAAGAAGGGAAGAAGAAGGGAAGAAGAAGCAGAGGCAGACGACGGCGGCAGCGGAGGCAGAGCTGAGCTGCGACGGGAAGAAGCAGAGCTGCGACGATCAGCGGAGCTGCGACGATCGGAGGATCAGCCGGAATGCAGGGGCCTCTCTGTGTGTGTCTCCATTCCCTCTTCTCTCTTCTCTCCCTCTCTCCCTCTTCCCTGCGTTTTGAGCTCTGCTGATGGTCGAAAATGGAAGAAAAAAAAAAAAACCTAATGCCCAAAACGACGTCGTTTTGGGCATTAGGGGGATTAGGGGGGCAAAGTTTCGAGCTCTCAAACATTATTCTAAATAAAATCACATAATATTACATGAGTATAAAAAATAAAAAATAAAATAAAAAATTGAAAGAATTACAAATTAGTGGCATTTTTTTCGTAATAATTATAGATTCATCAAGAAAAATTTTATGATTTTAATTATTAAAATTTGTAAAATTTATTATGAATCTATAATTATTTTTTTAAAAGTACCACTGATTTCTTATTTCTCCAAAACAATTCCAAAGAAAAAAAAAAAGAAAAAAGAAAAAGAAAGAGAGACAACTCTGTGATTGGTGCAAGATTTTTTTTTTTTTTTATTATAAAATAACTGAAGTAGCACTCCGTTGTCTCTAGCCATGAGCCAGCGGAATACTTGCCTACAAAGCCTGTTTGTTTTCAGAGATAAAGGGTGGAATTGGACTCACAATATCATGTTTGTTTTGAAAATCTGCCATGGGATTAAGAGTCTATGAGACTATGGACCCCCCTTCAAAGAGGGGACTAGTAATCCCATGGGGGAGGTGGTATTCAAATCCAATCCTATGGGATTAGAGACAAAATTACTATTTTGTCCTTTCTTTTACAAAAATAATTTCATATAAAAATAATTTTTAATATTAAAAAAATAATAGTATAGTAATACATGTATACCCAAAAAAATATCAACATAAAATACTATATTAAATTAATATAGTATCAAAATATAATTTTTAATATTGAAATATATCAAAACATTAAGGGTATTTATGGAATTTTATATAATTGATCACATCATAGAATGAGAAAACAAACACGAATTCTTGTTAGTCCGGTAGTTATCAAACAAATATAATTTTTCTTAATCCCCTCACTAACAATCCACACACTAAGGCCACGTTTGTTTGACAGATTAAATTAGATGGGATTGTTAATGAGGGGATGGTTACTGAAGAGATTGATAAGTGTGGATCGTTAGTGAGGAGATTAGGTGAAAGTGTGTTTGTTTTAATGATATAGTGTGAGAGATGGTTAGTGGTGGGATTGTTAAATTATTTTTATAAAAAACTAAAAAAATAATTTCTTTATTAAAAAAATATCTAAAACAAATATAAATTTTTCTTTTTTAAAATAACAAGTTATAATTGCAAAAAAATTAAAATAAAAATAAATAAATAAATGAATAAAAGAAGAGAGAGAGAAAGTATTGTTTCGGTCAACCAGCCGAACATTCGGCCAGACAACCAAATAGACTCAATCCACTCACTATTTTCCTAATCCTACACTTTTTTTAGCCAAGCTAATCCCCCTACTGAGCCGACTTTCTAAATCATCACCAAACATGCTATGGGTGAGACCCACAGCCATCCTACTCCAGTCCGGCTGCTAAAGCGGCCAAACAAATAGGACCTAACAATCTCCTCACTAACGATGCCTACACTAGCAATCTCACTTAACCTAACTCTAAAAATAAACAGGGCCTAGAGTAAAACAAATAACAGTGATAATAGCAAATGGCATGGAATATTTATAGCACCTTTCAAATTTGATAAGCACAATCTTTTTTTCACAAGTCATAGAAGGACAATTTCGGAAACAGATGGTAAAAAGCAAACCTTCTTGCACAGTAGCAAAGTGCAAGCACCACTTATAGTATATATAGATATCGATATACAAAGAAAAACAAAAACAGTGGACTTGATCCTACGTGATTTTTTTTTGGAGACAACTACAAAAAAAAAAAAAAAAATCTCATGGTTTGAGCCATCAAACAAAATAAACACTAAATTTTTAATTTTGTCAATTTAAAGCGTAATCTTTTGATTTATTTTCAATCTAAACTATTAACCTATTTTTGTTAAGTAAAATCGACAAAAAAAAGAGTATTTTACTTATTAAACTCAATGTAGATATACATAAAATGTCTAAAATATTCTTTTTCATTGAGTTTAATGACTAAAATAAGCAAATGATTTAGATTGAAAACAAATCAAAAGTTTAAGATTTAAATTGACAAAATTAAAAATTTAGGATTTATTTTATTATAAGGATCAACTCTGGGTTTTTTTTGTAGTTGTTTTAATTCAAAAAACTCATTGCAGAGTGTTCAAAGTAGGAGTGACTGAGTGTTCAAAATTGCAATGGAAGAACTTGTTGAACATGTATATTAGTAGTAAAAAAAAAGACATTTACACACAAGTCTTAATTTATGAACTTATACTCCATTAAATCCTAACTAAGATTTTTTGATCCTTCAAGTCTCATTAAATTTCTAATAGACAAAATTACCCTTCAAATAATGATTGTTCATCATTTATGATTATCTATAAAGGAACATGATGATTTGACATTTATTTTGATCGTCAAAACTTTAAAACATCAACTTTCAAATTGAAAAAACTAAAAAAAATAAAAAAAAATTATATGCAATTCTTTTTTTTTTTTGAAAAAAATTGAAAAAACTAGTTTTTTTTTTTTTTTTTTGTGCAAAACTAAAAATTTTGTGTCTATAAAGGAGCACGATGATGAAACATTGATGTGTAAAACTAGGAAAAAACAAAAACAAAACAAAAAAAAAAAACAATAAAAAAACTTTAAAAATAAAAAACTAATAATTTTCTCAATTTTAAAATTAAAAAAAAAATTGATAATGTTTTCAGTTTTATTGGATAATTGAATTAAACCCATACGTAGAAGGGTAAAAACGTTTAATCTCATACTCTTTTTTTTTCTATCAGTTAGTGAAAAAATTATCTCGAACATTACTATGCATAAATGATAATTTTCTTAGTTTTAAAAATTGAAAAAAAACTGATAATATTCTCAATTTTATTAATAGGACTTATCGGTTCAAAAAATCTTAAATAGGACTTGAGTTACCATAACATTTGTAAATAGGACTTTTAGGTTATTAACTCTAAAAAAAATTTCTGGGTTTTTAATTAGCTAAAGAGTAGAGCCGCAACTTCACATTGCCAGAGAGAGAGAGAGAGAGAGAGAGAGAGAGAACCTGAAATTGATTTAAAAGAAAATTTTCTATCCGAATGTTGTTTTGCTTATTCTCAACCAATTTGAAGCAATTTTTGAAGGAAAGTATGGAAAAGTAATTGCATTTGGATGAACTCCATATTGTTCTTAATGATGGGCAATCATTAGCACGTAGTTCCCTTATTTCAGATGAAATCTTTGGCAATTCTTGAAGCTTCTTGCAACCATTCAAATACAAGCCCCACAGCCTTGAAAGTTGATTCATGCTTGCAAGTAAACTTTCCATATTGTTTCCACTTAGATATAAATGTCGCAATGAGTAGATGTGACAAATGGCTGTGGGGATAGATTTTAAATTACAGTAACTGAGATCTAGTTTCCATAAAGACCATAACCCTGACAAAGCTGCTAGTTCCAAAGCACTGGAATTCTCTCTCTCTCTCTCTCTCTCTCTCTCTCTCTCTCTCTTCGTAAAATTGAAGGCAAGAATAAAGAACTCCATGAATTAGATGCCATTCCTTTACACCCTTGTAAGGATAGTATTTTGAGCTTCTTCAGAAGTCCAATGGAGGACGGGAGTTGTCTAATTGCAGTCCAATCTGCACGAAGCACTTTCAAAAAGTTCAGATCACCCACGTCTTGTGGCAGTTTGTCAAGTTTGGAGCAACCAGAGAGGTTTAAATCTTCAAGAGCTTTTAGCTGACAAATGTTGTCCGGAATACTTCTCAAGTTTTTACAATTTCTCAGACTAATGAAACCAAGGTTGGTAAGATGTCTAATTGAAGGTCGAAGTTCACTGATACCGGTCCCATCTAAACAAAGCTTTGATAAACAGCTCATATATCCCAAGCTGACTAAAAAGTTGTCAAGCTTTTAGCACCCAGAGACAATAAAAACTTCAAGATATTCCAATTGAATGCCACATGGAAGACTCTTCAGATTTTTGTAGTCCTTCAAGTTCAAACAAATAAGCCTTCTGACAACTACAATGGATGGATGAAGATTAATCAAACCTGTACAGTCTTCAAGAATCAATATTTCAAAATTTGGGACCCCTGTGAAGTCAGGGCTCATCGTTAGGTATGTCGAGTGACTAAGGCCTATTTTGGGAAGTGGGTTATAATCCACTTCCCATATTATAACCCACTTCCTCTCTCACAAAAAAGCTGCTTATAAGCAGCTTTTCACCAAAAAGCTGATTATAACCATCTTCCCAAAATAGCCCTAAGATTCATGATTCTTAACTTGTCTAAATGTTGTTGAACAAAAATAAAAATAAAAATTACAGAAATTATGTTGTGTCAAGGACTTTGCACCTTATTCAAAGTAATTAAAGAAAGGGCTGTGCTACATCCCCCTAATTTTTGGCCCCCTAATCCCCCTAAATTTCAAACCAAGGCAAAAAAAATAAAATAAAAAATGCCCAAAACGACGTCGTTTTGGGCATTAGGGGGATTAGGGGGGGCTTTTTTAGGGGGACAAATCATTTTCCTTAAAGAAAATGCATATTCATACCATTGTTACCTCCCAAAGTTGTTCAATGTTGCTATAGGTTAAGTGAAGTTCAACAAGATGCTTTGGTTGAAATGTTGAAGGCGTGTATTTCATAGGGTACCCTAACCAATCAAGATATCTTAACTTGTTAGAAAGATATTTGAGGTCTTCTGAGAGGTATATACAACAAATTTTGAGAATCCTCAAGTTTGACATCTTTGCAAAAGCTTTAGGCCTCAACTTCAATTGTTTTAGAAACTGAAAGTCCTTTGAATCTAGACCACTTGGGTCAAGATATTGTACAACTATGCCTTCCACCTTTTTGGTTCCCTAATAACCACAAGAAAACAAGAAGGAAATAATATTAAAAGGCTAAAAAATCATGCAGAGCTAGCTTTTATTAATTAAACAAGTTTTGAGTGTTCATGCTTTTCTATAAGACCTCTTACCGTATTGTCCATCAGTACATGTTTTATATCTTCATCACTCCATAACCTAGTGCGTTTTCCAGGCTCTTTAGGTGATTACTGGAAAACAATATACCACCCTAGTTCTTGTATCAAATCATGCATCAACAGCTTATTTCCAAAGATAGTTATAAGAGAATTTTTAACAAGAACATCTATTCCAATAATTGGGTGGAAGCCACAACCATCTAGTATTTTGGTTACATCATTTTTGTCCATCCCTTTGAAAAAACATGCAATATCTAAGAATATTTCCTGCTCTTGCCAATCCAATGCATCATAACTTATTCTAAGTACTTCTTGAACTTCCTTCATAGGGCTCTCTTTTAGTTTTTTTAATGAACTTTCCCATTCATCTTTGTTTCGACCACATAGAAAAGAACCTAAAACTTTGAGAGCTAAAGGAACTCCTTTGGCATACTTTATAGCACAATGTACAAGCTCTCCATAGCCTCCCATTTGCTAGTGTTTTTGGAAGGCTTTCAATTCGAAGAGTTCTGTAGCTTCATCTTCTCTTAATTCCTCAACCTTATAAATATGTGTTATGCCATATCTACTTAATGCATGTTGATTTTGAGTCGTTATAATGATTCTACTTCCAAAACCGAACCAATCGTGCTCTCCTACCAATTTTTCGAGTTTGGTTGATTCATCCACATCATCAAGCACGATAAGAACTTTTTTACGACATACCATGTTCCTTATCATACGTACTACACGACCATCACTTCCTACTTTCAAATCCTTTTCCATTAAGATTTCAGAAATGAGTTGTTCTTGAAAAGTTTTTAAACCACATTTTTTTGAAACTTCTCTAACATTCTCAATAAAACTGCAACCTTCAAATTGGCAAGAGATAAAGTCATAAACAGCTCTGGAAATAGTAGTCTTACCTATTCCGCCCATTCCTCAAATCCCTACAACACGAGCATCATCCACCCCTACACCTAGCAATTTAATCACTTTCTGCGTACGAGAATCCATCCCAACTAGATCTTCGCTAATGCTTGAATATGTATGACTTAATTTTCTAAAAAGTAACCTGACAACTTCTTGGATGAACATTGATTCAGACCTGCAAATTTAGGGGAATAGTAATAAATTTATTCATCAGAACTCAAAAGAGTTGTAAGAAGGAAAAATGTCATTAGTTTGGTCAAATGTGATTAATTTTACTCATTGCAATTATAGCGATCCTAGTTTTGACCTGACTCTTGTGATGTTCCGAACTCGGACTTAGTGTTTTCGTATTGTTGTTTATCCTCTTATTCCCTTGTACACCTTTGAAATTGGTCCTTGGCTTGTTGTGGTTGCGTTTGGAACAGGTTGGTTACTTAGTTTTCAAACCTTGTTTTGCCCAGATTTTTGGTCTTCCGCTCGAGCAGGATATGTAAATTTTGGTCCTCCGCTTGAGCGGGCTTTCTCATGCTCGAGTGAGAGTTGCAAACTCTCAATACTCTGCACTTCTGCAAAAATACTGGAGCAAAGTTTTCACGCTCGAGCGGTATTTCCTACACTCGAGCGGGTGTGCGCTCAAGTGTCCTTTCTTGAGCTCGAGCGGTTGGTCTGTCGTCTGCAAAAGTTTTGGAGGTGTGCATTCTGCGCTCAAGCAGAACAAAAGTTTGTGTCTAACGCTCGAGCGTCAAACTTTCCACTCAAGCGGACTGCGCGTATATCAGATCGCGAAAAGCACTTTTTACATCACCTTTTCATATCTTCTTAGCCAAAACCCTAAAGTTGAGAGCCTCTCTCTCTAAAATACTCTCTCTCTTTACTTTTTGGCCTAGATCCTTTGATCTCTCCACCCTACTCCCTTTGATAAAAAGGTAGAGCTTCTCAAGATCATCTATTTGAACTGATTAGAGTCGGATTTCAGCACTTTTGGGGTTTCTCAATTGCTTGGCTCATCTTCTCCTTTTGAGGTAGGGATATTCTATACTTCGGTATGAGTTTTAACCTAGTTATTTGTGGTTATGTATAAATGGTGGAAATTTTGGGGGTTTTTGGGTAAACTTAGGGTTTGTTCTCAAATTGAAAAGGGGGTTTCTATATTGTGCGCCATAGATGATTATGGGGTATTGAATATGAGGATATCTTACGTTAAAATGGTGAATTTTAGCCTTTGGATTAATATTTGAGTAAGGGGGAGATTTACCCTAAATGTGTTTTGAATATTATTTTGTATAAATAATGAAATTGATGTGAGAAATGTGAAATTGGGAAAAGGTGTAAATGAAGGGTGTAGTTGGATTTGTTTAATCACTCATTCTTGGACAATTTGATAAATTATTTGTTATAAAGATTATATATCTGTTTAGAAATATTTGTATTGGGCTATCGGTGGAGGATAGCTAGGATTGTTGTAGACATTGCATGATGATTAGGTGAATTGAAACTAATCATTTAAGTTGTCATTGAATATGACGGTATGATTAAGGCATTGAACATGTGTTACGGTTAGTCATTGTATATGACGATGAATTAAATACATTGTATATGTGTAATGTTTTTGGGAGAAGAAAGGGGATGTACTCTATTGTTTGGGAAGAGATAGGGGATGGACTCCACTGAGAATTAAGTTGGCCGGAGTGTCTAGGGTGAAAGTCCCAAAATCTTGTGAATACATGGGTGCCGATCCTGCGGACGAAATTTCCGTAAAATGGCAAGGTTGAAGTCTTTGTATGATGGTTATGTGGATATGAAACCACTGAGTTGTAGTTTCAGTTGGATCATTTGAACAATTATGTATATTTGCCATATGACATGGAATGAAATGAATTAACTCGAAATGAATAGTTGAGAATGGATTGAGGTGTGAATATCAGTATTGAATTGTTATGGGAAGAATGTAAGTTGATCACGAATGTTGAACATTTATCTAATACTTATATCTTAGTTAAACTTCATACATTGTATTAGACTGTTTCTACTAGGCCTTGGCTCACCCTACTTGGGAAACCATTTTCAGGTACAGGTGATATGCTTCCTCCAAGATCGTAGCTTGGGAGGACTACGGGCTGAAGGCTCTATTTTGTTATATTTATGTCTAAATGTTTATTCAAGCCGAGGACTTTACATGTATAGAGAGCTTAAGACTCTTTCTTTTGTTGTAACCAAGTAATATGTTGTAAAGATGTAAGCCCGTAGGACATTTGTTTTGTTATCATTAACTTGTGTTACATGTTGTAGATTCAGAATGAATATTTATGAATGTATAACGCATGTAATATCTTTTTTGTAATAGAAACTCTTATGAATGAAGTATATCATTTATTTATGTTCACAGATCTTATGGAATGGATTATTTGTATTATATTTTGGGGGCATCCCAACTTGGTATCAGAGCGTACCGGGTTTGAATACTTTGGGCACGTGGGAGGTGGTTAGTACCACAATGGGTTTGTCTCTCTTGTTAGAGACTTAAGTGTGGATGTTATGTGCTTATCTAATAACATGCTTATATGGGTATGGGATTTAGTTCCTAAGATGTTGATTGAGTCTACGGGTTTTTGGAAGTCCTGTTAGAAGAGCACTTGATCACTACTGTTTCTAATTGGAACTCTAACAATGCCGCAGGGTAGTCATTATCGAGGAAAGAAATTCGTATGTGTTTATGTGATTATGTGCTTATGTGGAGTGAATTACAGTTGTCCATTGTATTAGGACATGAGTGGTTTAGCTTCGGCACATTTGTAAATGTGCTAATGTTGTTTGTTACCTTCATTAGGATGTCAAGACGTGGTCGTAAAGGTAGGCGTGGTAGGCCTAGGAGGCATGAGATGCCTATACCGGATGAGATTCTGGCGCAGGAGGAAGGAGTTGGTCAGGCCAATGTGGCCGAACTAGTAGGTCAACAGGCCATGGGTGCCTTAGCCCGCGAAATAGCCAGAGCATTGAGGGAGTCCATGGACATTCCTAGAGCTGAGAATCAAGTCCAAGCCCAAGTAGCTGAAGCAGGGCCATCTTTTCTGAAGAGGGAGTTCTTCCGGTTGAATTCGGATGAGTTTTTGGGAGATCCAAAGGAGCCACTGAAGGCTGACGAGTGGTTAGAATAGATGGTGAAGACGTTTGAGATGCTATGCGCGTGGGCACATTGGAGGAACTTGGGAGGCTTTTGTCGACGCCTTCCAAAACAAGTATTTGCCTGCTATAGTGAGAGAGAAGTTGAGGGATCAATTCTCCAAGTTGGTGCAGTTGAACACACCTGTGGCTGAGTTTGAGGCCACATTCACCAGTTTATCGAGGTTTGCACCAGAGTTAGTGGCGACCGAAGAGCGCCGTTATCTAGCGTTTGAGAAGCGGTTGAGGACCGGGCTCATGTTTAGAGTGGCCGGATCCATGATTAGGGAGTATGGGCGCCTTATGGAGGTTGTCGTCCATCTTGAGACTATCATGCATGCTAAGGAGGAGAGGATGAGGGGCTCTAGGAGGAGTCAGGATGGACAAGGGGATAGTAAGATGCAGAGGGGTTCTAACCCTCAGTAGTCCTAGGGAGCACATTCGAGGTCTACCTTTTCAATGCCGAGTTCAGGTTCTGGGAGAGGTGGCCAGAGTGATGTGACTTGCTTCAAGTGTGGTCAGTTGGGCCACAAGTCACCGGCTTGTCCGCAGAGAAGAGGAGGGCAACGAGTAGCATCGTCTTCAGCTTGTTCTCAGGGCGAAGATCAAGGAAGAGGCCAACTACTCACTTGTTACCAGTGTGGTCAGGCAGGGCACCTGAAGAGGTTTTGCCCTCAGTTGTGTGGCACATCTGGTGCGTCTGGTTCGAGGTAGACACAGAGTCACCAACCAGCACAATCAGCACAGGCCTCGAAGGCCAATCAGGGAGGCTCCTCGGCTCAGTCAGTGCAGCAAGCTTATGCTCCAAGGGGTGAGTAGGTAGACCAGAGACCATCAGGGCGTGTGTATACTGTCACAGCGCCAAATCTTGTGTCTGCTCCTTCTGTAGTGAGAGGTTTTGCAATTTTGTTGCTAATGTGTTGATTGATACGGGTGCATCCCATTCATTTATCTCGTCTGCATTTGCATCGGTTTTGGGGTTGGAGTTAGCACAGTTAGCATCTCTTATTTGTGTAGAGTCACCCATTGGAGGTGAGATCATCTTGAAACAGGGGTGTCGGGGTTTTGACATAGAAGTTGTCGATCATCGACTTCCATTTGCATTTGTATTGCTTGATATGACTAGTTTCGATGTTATTTTGGGTATGGACTGGTTATCGTCATACCGGGCTATTATAGACTGCTACCGCCAAAGGGTTACTGTATGTACCTTGAGCGGTGATTGCTTTTATTTCTTGGGAGACCGGGTGGATAGAGTCTTATCACTGGTATATGATCCGCGTGGGCGGAGTGAACTTAGTTGTCTCCTTGCTAGCTTCTTGAGTGGTAAGTGTGAAGAAGTTCAGGGTTAAGTTGCTGAGGGTAGTATGTGAATACCCAGATGTCTTTTCTAATAATCTTACTAGCTTACCACCTCACCGAGAGATCGAGTTCTCTATTGATTTAGTACCTGGCACGACACCGATTTCTATGGCACCGTATCAGTTTGCACCTGCTCAGTTGAGTGAGTTGAAGATTCAACTCCAAGAATTGTTAGATAAAGGTTTTATCCGCCCTAGTACAGCACCTTGGGGAGCACTGACTCTCTTTGCTAAAGAGAAAGATAGAGCCTTGCGACTTTGTATCGAATACCGAAAGTTGAACCGAACAAGTACCCAATGCCTCCTATAGATGATCTATTTGATCAGTTGAAGGGGTCTTGTTGTTTCTCTAAGATAGACCTGAGATCGAGTTACCATCAGTTAAGGGTAAGGGAGGAGGATATCCCGAAGACGGCATTTCGTACGTGGTATGGCCATTATGAGTTTCTTGTGATGCCTTTTGGGCTAACCAATGCACCAGCTGTATTTATGGATTTGCTGAACCGAATCTTCCGAGAGTTCTTAGATCATTTTGTGGTCGTCTTTGTGGATGACATTTTAATTTACTCACCTTCTGAGAAGGAGCACAAGGAACACTTACGAGTGGTGCTTGAGTTGCTTAGAGCCCATAAGTTGTATGCTAAGTTCGAGAAATGTGAGTTCTAGCTAAAGGAAGTTAAGTTCTTAGGCCATGTAGTATCTGGAAAAGGGGTGACTGTAGATTCATCCAAAATAGAGGTAGTGTAAGACTAGGTACAACCTAAGAACACCTTCGAGATCCGTAGTTTCTTGGGGTTGGCCGGGTATTACCGTCGGTTCGTGAAAGATTTCTCTAAGCTAGCTTTACCTTGTACACCTTTGAAATTGGTCCTTGGCTTGTTATGGTTGCATTTGGAACAGGTTGGTTACTTAGTTTTCAAACCTTGTGTTGTCCAGATTTTTGGTCCTCCGCTTGAGCAGCCATTCTTGCGCTCGAGCGGGATATGTAAATTTTGGTCCTCCGCTCAAGCAGACTTTCTCACGCTCGAGCGAGAGTTGCAAACTCTCTGTACTCTGCACTTTTGCAAAAATGTTGGAGCAATGTTTTTCACGCTCGAGTGGCATTTCCTACGCTCGAGCGGGTGTGCGCTCAAGCGTCTTTTCTTGAGCTTGAACGGTTGGTCTGTTGTCTGCAAAAGTTTTGGAGGTGTGCATTCTGCGCACAAGCGGGCTTTTTCTTGCGCTTGAGCGGAACAAAAGTTTGTGTTTGACGCTCGAACGTCAAACTCTGCTCGAGCGGACTGCACGTATATCAAATCGCGAAAAGCACTTTTTACATCACCTTTTCATATCTTTTTAGCCAAAACCCTAGAGTTGAGAGCCTCTCTCTCTAAAATACTCTCTCTCTACATTTTGGCCTAGATCCTTTGATCTCTCCACCCTACTCCCTTTGATAAAAAGGTGGAGCTTCTCAAGATCTTCTCTTTGAACCGATTAGAGTTGGATTTCGGCACTTTTGGGGTTTCTCAGTTACTTGGCTTATCTTTTCCTTTTGAGGGAGGGATATTTTATACTTTGGCATAAGTTTTAACCTAGTTATTTGTGGTTATGTATAAATTGTGGAAATTTTGGGGGCTTTTGTGTAAAGTTAGGGTTTGTTCTCAAATTGAAAGAGGGGTTTCTATATTGTGTGTTGTAGATGATTATGGGGTATTGAATATGAGGATATCTTACGTTAAAATGGTGAATTTTAGCCTTTGGATTAATATTTGAGTAAGGGGGAGATTTACCCTAAATATGTTTTGAATATTATTTTGTATAAATAATGAAATTGATGTGAGAAATGTGAAATTGGGAAAAGGTGTAAATGAAGGGTGTAGTTGGATTTGTTTAATCACTCATTCTTGGACAATTTGATAAATTATCTGTTATAAAGATTGTATATCTGTTTAGAAATATCTATATTGGGCTATCGGTAGAGGATAACTAGGATTGTTATAGAAATTGCATGATGATTAGGTGAATTGAAACTAATCATTTAAGTTGTCATTGAATATGACGGTATGATTAAGGCATTGAACATGTGTTATGGTTAGTCATTCCATATGACGATGAATTTAAATACATTGTATATGTGTAATGTTTTTGGGAGAAGAAAGGGGATGTACTCCATTGTTTAGGAGGAGATAGGGGATGGACTCCATTGAGAATTAAGTTGGTCGAAGTGTTCAGGGTGAAAGTCCCGAAATCTTGTGAATACATGGGTGCCGATCTCGCTGACGAAATTTTCGTAAAATGGCAAGGTTGAAATGTTTGTATGATGGTTATGTGGATAGGAAACGACTGAGTTGTAGTCTCAGTTGGATCAATTGAACAATTATGTATATTTGCCATATGACATGAAATGAAATGAATTAATTCGAAATGAATAGTTGAGAATGGATTGAGGTGTGAATATCAGTATTGAATGGTTATGGGAAGAATGTAAGTTGATCATGAATGTTGAACATTTATTTGACACTTATATCTTAGTTAAACTTCATACATTGTATTAGACTGTTTCTACTAGGCCTTGGCTCACCCTACTTGGGAAACCATTTTCAGGTACAGGTGATATGCTTCCTCCAAGATTGTAGCTTGGGAAGACTAAGGGCTGAAGGCTCTATTTTGTTATATTTATTTCTAAATGTTTATTCAAGCCAAGGGCTTTACATGTATAGAGAGCTTAAGACTCTTTCTTTTGTTGTAACCAAGTAATATGTTGGAAAGATGTAAACCCATAGGGCATTTGTTTTGTTATCATTAACTTATTGTGTTACATGCTGTAGATTCAGAATGAATGTTTATGAATGTATAATGCATGTAATAACTTTTTTGTGATAGAAACTCTGATGAATGAAGTATATCATTTATTTATGTTCACAGATCTTATGGAATGGATTATTTGTATTATATTTTGGGGGTGTCACAGCAATTGAAATCTATATATTATATATGGAAAATGGGGTTTTTAGTGAGGAGAGTTTCAATATCTCATACTAATTTCCTTGATTTTCTTTCTTTTAAACAATTAAAAAAAATCTCCATTGGTTAGCTTCCATTTAACCATATAAAAATAAAATTCTAATTAGTTTATGATTTATTTGATAATTCCACATCAGGAGAAGAAGGAAAAAGTGAAATTTTTTACTCATATAAAGTGAATCTTATACTCCCATTTAATATTGTAGTGTTGTGCATGTTTCAATTCAATATAGTTTAAATTTTAAAATAAATTTAAAAATTTTAATTAATTAATTTTTTTTGTATGTTGGTTAATCTTTTGACCTAGCCGATTAAGCTGAATCATTTTTTATTTGACTAGTTCATTGGTTTAACTGCGATTTTACCAATTTTCTCAAAATATATTGATTAGATTTGTTTGATTCGAAATAAACTAAATATTGATTTGATTAAAGATTGAACGACTGAGATTGCTTGATTAGAAATAAACTTCCGGCCTAAATAATTGTTAACTTTTATTTTATAATCTCACATCGAAACAAGAAAAAAAAAAAGAAGAAAAAGAGTTGTTTCACTTATATAAAGTGACCTTAATATTGTAGTATTATACATGTTTCAATTCAAAACAGTTTAAATTTTAGAATAAAATTAAAATAATATTTAAAAGTTCTAATTAATTAATTTTTGTATAAGTTGGTTGGTCTTTTAACCTAGCCGATTAGGCTGAATCATTTTCAATTTGATTGATTCACTAGTTTAAAATATATATTGGTTAGTTTAAAATATATATTTGACCTAGCCGATTAACCGTGATTTTAGCGGGTTTTATTAAAATATATTGGTTAGATGTTTGATTCAAAATAAACTAAAGATTGACCTGATTAAAGATTGAACAACTGATTACTTGAGTAGAAATAAACTTCCCGCCCAAATAATTGTTTTACTTTATAATTTCACATTGGGAAAAGAAGAAAAAAGTGCGGTGTTTCACTTATATAAAATGAACCTTATGCTCCTATTTAATATTGTAGTGTTGTACATGCTTCAGTTCAAGACAGTTTAAATTTTAAAATTAAAATAAAATTTAAAAGTTTTAATTAATTAATTTTTGTATATTTGATTGGTCTTTTGACCTAACCAATTAGGCTGAATCGTTTGTTGTTTGACTAATTCGCTAGTTTAACTGCGATCTTAGCGGTTTTATGAAAATATATTTGTTAGATTTGTTTGATTCGAAATAAACTAAAGATTGACCTAATTGACCTAATTAAAGATTAAATGACTGATATTATTTGATTCGAAATAAAGTTTCCACCCGAACAATTGTTAATTTTTAGTTTACACAATACCACATCGGGAAAAGAAAGAAAAAGTAAGTTATTTCAGTTATATAAAGTAAACATATATATGCTCCCATTTAATATTATAGTGTTGTGCATGTTTCAGTTGAAAATAATTTAAATTTTAATATAAAATTTAAAAGTTTAATTAATTAATTTTTGTATAAGTTGGTTAGTCTTTTAACCAATTTTAACGATTTTATCAATATATATATTGTTTTATTTCTAAAAGGTATGTTTAAGTTTCATAACAAACTTTAACATAGAATAAACTAAAACTAAAAGATTTATAAAATGAAATTTATTTTTATTTTATCATAAATACAATTTTGTTTTTAATTTATTCTATTTTTTTCATATTTACCAATTAAATTATGACATCTATTTCTTATTGTGAACTTAAAATACACAATTAATGACATAACAACTGCAATATATATTTCAATACAATGGCTAAAATTTGATTCATTCTAATTATTTATTTAGCCCGTGCAGCACACGGGTTCATATACTAGTATTTCTTAATAGAAAGTATATTCAATGGGAGAAAAAGATAATAATAGATTAGCACATAAACATATACATAAATAACTCAATTTAAAACTTATGATACATTTGTCTTCATTTGGGATGTAGATCGACTTTTTGACTTTTTAGTTTGGGATGGACTTTTTGACTTTTTTGACTATCAAATAGTCAAAAAAGTAGGGATGGCAATGGAGATCCTATTCTATGGATACCCATGGAGACCCAACCCAAACATATTGATTTTTTCCCATTTTTTTTACCCGTCTGGTCAATTAAGTGGTGTTTTTTAAATATTCATAGGATATGAGTCAGGGATGGATACTCACCCATTTCCCCCATATGTTGCGTTTAGGGTTCTCTTCGTTACTTTCCTCTCTCACTCCCTCTCTCGTCCCATAGGTTCAGCTCCTCCACCTCCTCTCCAAGACCACCCACATTATCATTTGTTCCCAAAGTCTCAGAAATCGAACCAACCATTGTTGAATCTGAAGAAGCCTAAGCATCACAAGTTGTAGAATCTACCAGTGGAGATCGAGACCAGGGCGGACTGCCTTGACAGCTCCGTCATATTCCATGTTATCGCTGACATCCTAGCGTTCGTCCCGTACATGCACCAGCAACCAACTGTGTTCTTGACAGCTCTATGGATCATTTGGAAGGAGAGAAATAAGGAAGTTTTTGAGAATCTAACCCAACCTCCCCACATTAGTGCCAAACTCATTCTAAATCAAGCCTTGGAAACTCAGGAAGCTTTTTAGGCCATCCTTAACCCAAATTATAGAGATCCTAAACTAATGATGTGGTCTTGCCCCATTGCAGGTAAGCTTAAATTGAACACTGATGGAAGCTCCAAAGGAGACCCTGGGCAAGCAGGATATGGAGGATTACTTAGAGATGAAACAGGCACTTGGGTCTGGGGATTCTATGGCTACCTGGGCAACTGCACAGGTCTAGAGGCTGAGCTCTGGGGCATCTACAGAGGCTTAACTATTATCATGTAGAAAGGAATGGCTAACATCCAAATTGAGACAGACTCCTAGAAAGCTATGGAGCTCATTGGAGATAGAGCTAAAGCAAACTCACCATACGAAGCACTTATTGAAGATGTAAACTTCCTCCTCAAAAGATACCAGTGTTCAATTGAAGCCATACCTAGGGAAGCTAATCAAAGTGCAGATGTTATGGCCAACTTAGGAGTTAACCAACAAGAACATCTCATCTTCTTAGAAGATCCACCTAGCTCCATATCTGCTTTGTTAATTGTTGGCATAATGAATGTTGGCACTAGAAGGGATTAAATTATTCCAGGTTTATGTCTTGTTAAACTCTAGCTCTGTTAACTCTTTCTTATGAATCAAAATATATATATATATATATATATAGCCACCCCATTAACCCTCATTACCATCCCTAATTGTGAGAGAAAAAATAAAATGATTATAGATTGATGTAACAACTTTTAGCTTGAAAACTAATGTAACGCCCCGAAATAATTTGACATAAATTAAGTATATCAATCAACATTCCCCTAAATAACAATAACAGTACTCCAACCTTTACACCATTAATCACCAAGGTTTATACAAAAGTTCCACATGCGAATTATACATTCAATGATATAGAAATACATGAATCTATAACATGTAGAGCGTCAATGCCAAGATAAATAAAATGCCCTTAAGGGCTTACATCTTCCAAGGCTTGAGCCCGGTTACACGAAATGGTTTCACGAACCCATACTGTAGACACCCCATTTTTGACCGTCTTCAAGACTTGGACGTCACCGCTTGAACACTCGGTGATCATTCATGTTTGTGTTCGTCTTGAGTTCCCGGAGGTCTCGGATACGCGCCTTGCCTCAGGATCTCTCGACTCGACTGTTTTGTGTTTGGTTTTGCACCAAACACTTGTGCTTTGCCTTGGAGGGGCAGGGAATGGCTTGTGGGTCATCCCCACACTCCACCGGCCATGGCTTGAGGCCACCGGCTGTGTCCTGTTGCCACCGGCCAAATGTTTGGCCGGCCAGCACTATAGATGGTCGGCCAGTTATCTTTTTTTGGTCAATTGCATTTTTGGCCGGCCGACTACTGTGCATCTTCTTTTGCAGATATTTTCATGCACTTGGCATGCACTTGGCTCCCCTCCATACACGTGTATGGAGGGATTTCCCTCTTAGCTAGCTTGTCTTGTAAGCTTACAAGATTGAAGCTCTATAAGAGGAGGCCTCCTCTCCCTCTTTTAGGGTTAGACAACATTTTCAGAGGGGCTCTGGTTTTAGGGTTAGGATTTGTATCTATCCTATATCTATACCTTCCTATCTTTTGTGTTTTGTGTGTGTTTTGCCTCACTTTTGTGCACAAACACCCACCATCACACCTTCTCTTGGAGCTGAGGCACTAGAGGACTATTCTTGGACTTCTTGGGTGATTTTGAGCTCAAAGAACCAGCTGGTCTACCATTTTTGAAGAGGGTCAACAAGGGTAA
The DNA here is from genome assembly GCA_030407325.1 of Camellia japonica. Lineage (NCBI taxonomy): Eukaryota > Viridiplantae > Streptophyta > Magnoliopsida > Ericales > Theaceae > Camellia > Camellia japonica. Next base: position 60,990,322 of record JAPPVO010000032.1, read on the forward strand.
GGACTTTACCTTTAAATATCCCATTTTTGCAAAGCTTTTTTGACTATCTTGCATCTATTTTTGAGCTTAGCATATAACACATAAAAGTCTTGTTTTTGCCTACTCTAAATAGTTGTTTAAGGGTGTTTTAAGCTTTAGGGTTGTTTGACCCCTCTTAAGGCTTGTTTGGCCCTTGTTTTGTGCCATTTTGGTTGACCTCCGGGACCATTGTGTTTGGGCCTCCTCACCACTGAAATCTTGAGGGATTTCAGAGGTGAGGATGGTGCCTTGAGGTCCTAAGAAGGAGAGGGCCACCCCCTCTCCTTGTTGTCCTTGAAAAGGGACATTTTTGCCTCTTGAGGGAGCATCTAATTAAGTGTATGTTGACCACGCCCTAGCTGTTTTTTTGTGCTTATTATATCATGATTTAGCACTGTTTTGAGTTGGTTTAGGTACACTATGCTTTCTTAGCATACATGCCTTGTAATGCCATGATTTGCCTTAATACATGCATAGCATTTAGACTACCATGCTCATGCATTTTGGCCAAGCTTTGTGAAGCTTATATGCATGTTTTGATGTGTTTGAGGTCTGTTTTTGGTCATTCGGGTCATTCATGTTTTGCTTTGCATAGCTACCATGTAATCCCCCTTTGTATGCCTTGATGCATTGACCATGAGCATGCCATCCTTGCATCTTTCCAATGGTTTGGAACCATTTTTCATGACATTTCAGTCCTTGTTTCATGTTCACATGCTTGCATTTTATCACTCCTTTAATACTTTAAGAGGTTGTGTTGTATGCTCCATGTTTAAGCATTTGTGCATGCCTCCATGTGTAGATCATTTAGATGCCATCTAAGTGGTTTTTGGGGCCTGCCTTAATGTGATTTAGGACTGTTTTGATCCATTTTGGTCATTTGCTTCATGTGTCATATGATCATGCTTTAGGTCCTTGGGTTTGGTTGCATGCTTAGCTTGCATTAGTAGGTTGATTTGGCATCATTTCCTACATGTTTTTCAGAGCTTACATTGCATGCTAATTGTCCATGTTTGCCTCCTTTTAAGTGTGCTTAGAAGTTGTTCCTTTATGCTTAAGTGTTGGCCCATCAACATGTACATGTGTGTGTGTGTGTGTGTGTTGGCCCTCATTTCCATAGCATTAGCCACTGTTTTAGGCTTGTTTGAGGGCTGCCTAAATTAGTTTAAGTCCATCCCCTTTGCTTGTTTGCATGCTCACCTTGTATGTTTGCTTGCATACTTGCATGTACACATTGCATTGCCATGTTGCATATTAGTTCACATGCTTAGGATTGCATTGCATTGGCATGCATGCTTTGCCTCTTGAGTTGAGTATGATAGAGGTTGAGCCCCTTTGTTTGATTATGTGCATTGCATTCCATATCAAAATGCACACTTGATTCTTTGGACCATCATGCATGGAAATGCGTGATTGGTGGTCCGAGAATCAAGGCCCATCCTCCTTTGAGTCATACACATGATAAGGGGTGTGGTTGGTGCATACATTGCTTGAAATGCATTGCCATGCTTTGTTTTGCCCTCTGTTGCTGTCAACACATATTCTGCAGGAAGATTTGGTCGGCCAGCCATCTTCAGTGCCGACCGGCCATCCATCAGTGGCCGATAACTCAATTTGTGGCCGGTGACCATTATCCATGACCGGTGACCGATTCCCTCAGCCGGTGGTGTTCCACAGCATTCAGAGAAGCAACCCTGGGACTTGTGCAGTCTTCAGAGGAGCAGAACAGTCAAAGCAGAGGCATCTTGTGCATGGCAGTGACTTTCCTGGCGGAACCGAGCGCGCATGCATTGGACTCTCTTCCCGAGGCTGTTTACTGCTTTCATTAGATTAGTTAATTTGATTAATTAATTAATTGGTCTGTAATATTTAATTAGCTTGTAGGTTAATTAATTTGTATATTCTTTCGGTCCCTTCGAGCGAGGGAAAATTTGTAATAAGTGTGGGTGCGTGTGTGCATGTCTTCCAACCCCTACTTCTTTCTCCCTTTTACTTACCTGCTTTTGATGGTTAGTATTAGGACATGTTTAATTTAGCATACCTTATGCTATGCATGCGTGCATCATTCATCAGTATTGCATGCACCGGGCTCGGCGCATCATGCTAACTGCATAAAGTATTTCAAATCTAACTTGAATACATGCTATCTGTGCATTTCCACATACCATCCTAGGATTAGCCGAGCCCAGTCTAGTGACATTTTGTATGTGTTGCATTAGCCACTTGACATGGACTTGGATCATGCATGATTACTAACATGTTCTTTGTTTTGGCTCGGAGTACGATATAAGTATTTATGCTTTAGCATCTCGCATGAGTGTGAATATTAACATGCTTACCATGCGGCTAGATGCTTATTTGATTAAACTGCCTGAATGCCTGTGGGTGAAGGTTGGATTGTTTGAGTTGGAACAACTCATTGAAATCCGTATTTTAGCCTACTTGCGAGTAGCAAATTCCAAAGCGTTTTCCAAACAAACGGATATGCAATGCTTCGTTCCAAATTAGGCAATCTAGTCTATACTTTTGTGTTGTGCGCATCACATAGTAATTCTAGCTAATTAACTGGAATAAGAACACATAACGTTTTCAAAAGAGGATATCATGGTTAGTAGAGGCCGATCTTCGGATTGGGCGAGAGGGGGTGCTCATAGCTGACCTTCCCCAATCGTACCCAAGTTCCCGAGCCGAGGCAACTTTGGTGATGACGGACACGTGGCCTTTGGCACCGAGTCAGGGTTTCCTAAATTCCCCCATAAAAAATATTTAGGTGGTGACTCTGTATCTGGCAAAGCAGTCCATGTTTGGCACTTCTTTCAAAAAAATCTGTTTTCTCAAAACGATTTGCCGGATTTGGACTCTTTGGTTCAGATTAAGAACCGTGACAATTTGAGTCCGAACTGTAGTAGACCCACAAACGAACAAGACGGGACGCATCCTCCCGGGACGTTCGGGGACGTCTACACCCATACATTTAAAGCCCTTGGCTAACAATTAAATCCACAACAAAATAGAGTTATCTACTCTTCACAAAAATATAACCACGCCCTCAACTTGACGGGATCACCACATCTTTTCCTGCACCAAAATCCCATAGGGGTGAGCATAAAGCCCAGTAGAGAATCCTTACAAAGTATATACAGTTATGCAAGATTTTCCAATATTGAACGCAAATGCCATGCAATGCCAGTTTAATGAAAATCTCTTTTACATGCTCTTCTTGAAAATCACCATGTCCAACAACAATTAAAATCTCAACAATTCTGAAACTCACAATTTTATTCAATAGGGGTAGTAAATACGACGCAAGTAATCCCTAGGTTGGTGTCTACAAGTAGGCTCAACTAGTACTACCAAAAACCCCACTTTACCGGTTGCTAATCGGAAAGGAAGTGGTACCTCCTCCGCTCGTTTTTTTGGTCTTTCACCAAGGACACTCAGGCCAACTTATCAATTTCATCTACACCTCCTATCCGGACTTACCAACGTATTTACCCCATAAACATTTCCATGGTTTCGTTTTGCAAATATCTCATTTTTTAAATGAAAGTTCCAATTCCAATCAATGATCATGACATGCAAGGTTTTAGAAGAGTCAATGCAACAATTATCTATACAACATCTGTTTATCTACTTTCAACATACTTTCAACAAGATTTCTGCTAAATGGCCCTACCTATTTCCTTTGAACCCCCCACTTCTTTAAACCCCCACTCACATAATTGAAACCCTCTCCTATTTTCTTTGAAACCCCACCTTAATACCAACTATACCCCTCTTCTTTGAACCCCAACTCTTCTTCTTCTGTCAATCCTTTCCATAGTCAAGAACTCTTCACCGTCGACGACCTTCTTTCCGGTGACCTCCACCCTCACCGGCGACCTCCACCCTTTCCGTTTCCAAAGCCTAATCCCCCAAACCCAACCCAAACCAAACCAACTCAACAATTGCAGAACACAATCAATTCAGAAGACCCAGAAAGAAAACTGAAGATTTTGATAAACAAGTTTCATGATATCCATTTTAATTTCTCCCAAATATATATATATATATATTGGAAGCCCAACTTCAAGTTCTTCCAAGCCCAAGTCATCCAAATTAAAGAATAAACTCCAGCCAGATAAGCCCAGCACTGTTCAGCCCAAATCAAAGGATAAATTCAAAGCTCCTGCAATATTGGATCAACCCAAGGATAAATCCAAATCAGCCCAGTCAAAGCCCAAGGTTAAACCTGGATCAGCCAGTGATCAACTACTTCAAATGGACTGTCTCCTGATGGATCAGGCCCAGGCCCAATTAAAAGATGAACCTTCTGATGATGAGCCTCCTGCACCAGCCCAAAAGTCCAGTTTAGCAGCAAGTTCAGACAGTTCAAATTCTTCAGAAGGATCAACTAATCAAAATCCATATGGACTCGATTTCCAAGATGCTCAGGACCCATATGCCTAATCAATCTGCTCAATTACTCAACATTGGATTCAATATATATACATTATAGCTTCACTCTCTACTCAAATATTGAGAAAAGCTGCTATTTTGTCTATATATTGTTTTCCATCAGTCACATGTCACTGAAAGTAATGAATAGTAAAAGTCACTATTCACTTTTACTGTTCATCAATCAACAAAGTCAAAAGCTGCTTCAACTTTTGTCAATCAACCGAAAGCATCCGACAGCCCTGCTCAATCCCATGTGCTGCCAGCTGCTCTCCTGATCAACCAAGTCACATACTGCATAGTAATTTGCTTTTCTATAAATTGTAATCACCCATTCATTTGTAATCAAAGTTGGATTCGAAACTATCTGAGTGAGAACCAACACCTAGTAAAACTAGTCAATATGTTTGGTAAATGTTTTGTGAAGCAACTCAGTAATTGCAGTTACTTCCATTAATCAATTATCCTTGCAGTTTCAACAATTGTGATTGTAAGTTATTTTTTGTAAAAGTTATTTTAATTAATGCATTATTCTGATTAATTTTGTGTGCAAATTATATATATATATATATATATATATCCATTTTAATTTATAGATTTAACAAAAAAAAAAAGAATAAATAAAAATCTCTACTCCTGTCATCTTCCTTATAAATCAATAGTGTACAACTTATAAGTCACAGACTTGATGATTCACCTATATTTTCAAATCACTCGTCCATGGCTTCTTTGTCATCATCATCCACAATGTCTATAACTTTATTTCATCTTTAGTTCTCACCTTCTTTGACGAATCTCGAATAAAAAAAGACTCATTTCATATTACATCTTTTTGTGTTCTTCAAGAATCAAACATAAATGGAGGTTTTAAGAGATCATATGGAGTCTAGAGAGTATTGGTGCCGGTAGTGATTCGGACATCGGTGTATTGGGAAGTGAAGAATGTGAGGAAGAAGAAATTGAGGAAGTAGTATAAAGAACCCACCAATCAAGGTGGTGAGAAAGAGGAGCTGACCGGAGGAGGTGGCTAGTAGGATTAGATTGGCAGTGAGGGGCTGGGTGGCTGCAGATGGTAGTGAGGTGCTGGCCAGCAACAGGTGGAGGTGGTAATCAGAGTTGAGAGAGGTTAGGGTTTGGAAAATTAGGGTTAGAATGGTAGGGATGAGGGTAAAAATGTAACTTCATATTTAGACAAAATTGGAATTAAAAAATATAAAAGAGATGAGGGGTCTAAAGAAGAAAGGTAGGTGCTAATAGCAGCACTCTTCAACAAATATTCAATGATGATCAATTTTTCCTTTTTCTCCTTTCAATACCATTCCACAATAAATATAACAACATGTCCACAATTCATACACTTCCATCACTTTCATCATTTCAAAATTATAGCAAAATTTTGACAACAATCTCCAATCTCAATGATCCTCATGTGTAAAGGAACCATCATCAATATATATGCATTTGTAATAAAACAAGGAAACTCTCCACTTTCTTTATTCATCAAGACACACAACTATGAATATATATATATATATATATATCACCCATAAACCCTCATCTCCCTTTTATTGAAGAAAATCCCCAAATTTTCTAGGTTTTCTTCTTTACAAAAGCACACCCACACTAAACATTTGAAAGGGACTCAAAGGAACCCACCATTTTCTTACTTAAGAGGGTTTCAACCTTCAAGATGCTAGTTTAGAAAGAATTGAGATTTTTAAAACCCACTTTTGAAAATCTTTACACTTTGAGCCACAAAACCAAAACCAAACATATTAACTTCAAGAAAAACCTTTTAATCAACATCAATATTGCAAAACATATATATATATATATATATAACTCAAGAAATCCCTACCTCAAGTTCTTGTTGAGGTGATGAGATGAAACCCTAGAGCCCAAGATGGAAAATTTTCGATCTCTACCACACAAAGTGATGTTCTAGCTTAGATCTTCAAAACTTGTGAGAGAAGATGGATCTAGACTCAAAGGATTGCAAGAAATCAAGGGTTTTGGGTGTTTGGTGGAGGTTTTTAGAGAGATGGAGGAGCAAAACACTTTTTAGAGTGAGAAGGAAATGTTTTGAAATGAAATACATTCAGCCTAAAAGAAAGAAAAAAAACAAAGTTTTCAGACTACCCAGTATCCCGCACGTGCGGAGCCTCCTTCTCTCATGTGCGGCCTTCATCCTCGCATGTGTGGCCATCCCCTCCCACACCTTGCTCCGCATCTGCATATATTGCAGTGTGCTGCCCCAAACATCCCCTAAATTCCGCACGTGCGGCCTCACCACCTGCACGTGTGGCCCCACCTCCTGCACGTGCGGCCCAAGGCCCCCGTACGTGTGGCTCAACCATCCAGCCCAGAACATTTTCCAGCTCAAAATTCAAGCCCTCCATATTCAACTTCACACCTTCCGAAATAAACAAAAGTAGAACTTTGAAAAAAACTCACGAACGCAACAAGCCCCAACAATTAACAAGGTTCCAAGCCAACCCGACACCTCGACAAGATAACTCAAGGTTAAACTAAAGAGAATGAAAATAGTGCCACACCCGGTCATCACAACTAAAATGTCTATTTTGTCCTTCTTTTTTTTTTTAACTAAAATAGCCAAACCTCTCTAAAACCAACATGCAAACGGATACATTATTTTACTGGGGGAAAAAAAATACAAGTTACCTAACGATGGTATCATTGGGATAACGCCATCCTGATAAATTGGCAACTTGCTCTAAAGCATTCCTCCACCTTTGAACATTCTCCATCCCCAATACTCCCTGTTTGGAAACCAATTCTGCAAATCCCTCCCCAAAACTCCCTCTTTGCCTTCTCACTTCCAATGGATCCACATGATAGAAAATGGGACAAATCGTTGTGTTGCTGCATTCAAGTGCCTCCACAAGTTCATCTAAACACCATCTCGAAGGAGCATAATTCTTTGATAAAAGTATAATTAAAAACCTTGATCCTCAAATCGCTCTCCAGAGCTCTGGCGAAATCGATTTTCCGCTCTCGAGCTTTTCATCATCTTTGAAGGTGTGAATCCCCTTGTGAGCCAATGCAGTTTAGAGATGACTAACAAAGTTGCCGCGAGTGTCTTTGCCTCTAAAGCTCAAGAACACATCGTATGTGTATCGAGGTCGAGATGAAGATGGAACAGAGGAGGAAGCCATTGTTTAACTATTTGGTATAAGGAATTAATTAGTAGAGAGAAATAAAATTGGGAAATAGAAACTAGGATCTGTGACCTTTTTTTATAATGTGACATTTGCATTATTTGGAAGCAATTTGGTACAGATAACAACCAATTTTCTTTGTAACTTCCACGAATTTCTTCAAAGAAGGCGAGAAGGTCCGCTGCGGCTACTTTCCTATCCTATTTGTTGTGTGTTAGTACTGCAGTACGTGTGTTGTTGTTGGTAGGTAGGGTATTATTGCTCTGCTTCTTTTCTTTTTCTTTTTCTTTTTTGTGGTAAATATATGTGCTTGTTATAAAATAAAATACTTAGTACAAGATAGTTCTGGGATATAGAATTCCCATAGCATCATACATAACCATCTGAGATATAAAGGGAGATGGAGGGTAGGAGAAAACATGAAAATTCCCATCCATCATAAGCAGCCCATAATTGGCTAGCGCATCCGCACTTTGATTGGCTTCCCTGAAAATGTGTTTAACAGTTGGCGATCCAAGGCTGCCCAAGAGGAACCTGCAGTCATGAACAATATTGCTAAGGTGGTGTTGGTCATTGCAATTGTTTAATACCATGTGCACAAGAGTGAGAGCATCAGATTCAACTTTAATTGGTGTAAGACCCATTTCAAGAGCCAATTTGAGACCATCCCTAAGAGCCCAAAATTCAGCAGTTAGACTGTTGGTTTTGCCCAGAAATCTACAGAAGCCCGAAACCCAATTCCCATGATTGTCACGAATGATACCGCCTGCGGCTGCGTGATTTTCATTTGCCGCGCCATCGGTGTTAAGTTTGAAGCGAAGAATGGGGGGTGGTTTCCAACTGCAAGGTTTTAGTGGCACGGGATTTGCTGGTGTAAGAAAAGTGATACCATTCGGTGGCCAAAGCAATGGTCCAAGAAGGTTTGAGTGGGTTTGGGGGAGTGGGCTCGAAGTAGACAGAGTTTCTATTTTTCCAAATGGTCCAACAAGCAAGGGGAAAGACAATGGCCCAAGGAATTGATGATGGGTGAAGATCAGTGGAAAGACAGTTGATTTTGAGCCATTCCGTTGAGCTGAGGTTCAAAGAAGGTGATAACTTAGTGGGGATAACGATTGAGTCCCAAAATCTTTTCGCAAAAGTGCAGTCTCTCAATGCATGGAGGATTGTTTCAGGAGATGACCCACAAAGTTGGCAAGAACTATCTGAGGTGATGTTTCTAGAATGTAAGAGGTCTTTGGTGTGAAGGCGTTGTTGGAGTGCTAGCCAAATGAAGTGGATCACTCTCGGTCTGGTAGGGAGTTTCAAAACCCAATCCCAACTGGGTAAGGGAGGGATGGTGGAGAAGTTCTTGGAAAGTAAGTACGCAGATTTGCTGGTAAAAAGGCCATTGGGGAAGTGATTCCAAGAGGTCGTATCGTGTACAAGTCCAAACCAACACGGGGTGATTGTTTGAATTTGGGAAAGGATGTTAGGTGGAATTGGTATGGATAGTTTATTAAAGTTCCAATGATTAGAATTCCAGCAATCGCGGACTGTAAGGGGAGTTTCCTCGTGGGTAAGGGGGCCTTCAACTAGGTGACGCAAGGGGCCGAGGTTGGTCCAATTATCAAACCAGAAGCTTGCATTTGCACCACTTCTAATGAGGATTTTGGTTCCTTTGTCAAAGAGGTCTTTACCTTTAAGGATACTTCTCCAAATGGGAGAAGCGCGCCTCCTAGAATTGGGATTATTTGGGTATTTGGCTTTGAGAACTCTAATCCACAGTGACTAATTATCATTTGTTAAATGCCAATTCAAGTTGGCCATGCACACTTGATTGACCAGGAGGGTTTGTCTGATTCCTAGACCACCAAGAGTTTTGGGTTTGGACACATTCTCCCAATTCACAGTGTGGAGTTTCCTTTTTTCTGGCGTCGATCCCCACAGAAAGTCTCTGTTAAGCATGTCAATGGTTTGGATGGTTTTCTTCGGGAGGAAGTTGGTTTGCATAATATAGGAGGGGATGGCAGCATTGACAGATTTTATGAGGGTAGTTCTGCCTGCTGGCGAAAGGAGTTTGGCTCTCCAACTAGTGAGTTTGTTCTGAATCTTCTCAATGATGAAATTGAATGAGTTGGTATTAGGTCTGTCATGATGGATGGGGCATCCCAAGTATTTGCCAAGGTGCAAGGTAGGGGGGATTTGGAGTTTGTTGGCAAGCATAGAGCGAGTTTGGTCATCCACATTGTTTGAGAAAAAGACTTTGGATTTGGTGGAGTTAATTTGGAGTCCCAACATCTCACTGAAATTTTTAAGGGTGCTGGCTATGGTTTGACAGGTTGACACGTTTGCTACGCCAAAGAGGATAAGGTCATCGGCGAAGAAAAGGTGTGATAGGGATGGGCCACCTCTGGACACTTGTATGGGTTTCCAAATGTTGAGGTTGCAAGCGTGGGTGATAGAGAGGGAAAGGTATTCCAAGCATAGGATAAAAATGTAGGGTGAAAGGGGGTCACCTTGGCGAATACCTCGGGAGGGTTGAAAGGTTTCAGTTGTACCACCATTAAACAGAATTGCAAAGGAAGAAGATGAAGTGCAAGAAAGGATGAGATCAATCCAGAGTTGGGGGAAGTTGAAAAAATGGAGGACTTGTCTGATGAAATCCCATTCAAGCCTATCGTAAGCTTTTCTTGATTATTGCAAATTAGCATATCAATCGTGCTATGCTATGCACGAGATAAAATAATATATTATTTATTAAAAATATGATAATTATATTTATTTTTTATATTTTGTCTCTGATAAATAAAATTTTATATATAAATTTAAAGATTTGTTTCGAATGTTTCTTTATTATAATATATATAGATAGATTAAAATTGTTATATTGACAATTAATAATTAAAATTATGCATTATTATAAAAAAAAATGACATAATTCTAATACTTCAGCATTTTAGAAAAAAAATATATGAATTTTAAAAAATTATCATATTTGTAACGCCCTCAAAATAATACATAAAACCCATAGTTTAGCCATGCAATGATATAAAGAAATCAACACCTTTCCATTCATCAGAGTAGTTCTTACAACAGTATTACATATTAACAACAAAAGCAAATGTCCTACAGGCTTACAGCTTTCCAAGTTAACACTTGGTTACACAAAAGAAGAGTACTAACTCTATACAAAAGAAGCCCTTGGCTTGATATACATGTAATACAAACAAAATATTCAAAAAAGAGTCTTCAACTCCCATATCCATCCAAGCTAAGTCCTTGGAGGTGGCATGCTACCTGTACCTGAAAATAATGTCCCATATAGGGTGAGCCAACGCCCAGTAGAGATATGCTAAACACAGTATGAGCAGTAACTAAGACATTAGCAATTGATAAATGCTTAATTCCCATAAATCAATTCATAACCCATTTCCATTACATAATCACTATGTCCATGTTTCATTTCATTTTCCATTTCTTATCAAGTTCGCAATTCACAACAACGGCTCAGAACCTGACCAACAACTTATATGAGACAGTAACTCATATTAAACGTTCCCATTTTACATTAGATAAGCATACTAGCTATATCAACACTTCGATAAACGAGCATATAAGCTATATCAACATCTCAACGGATAAGCATACAAGCCGTATCCATACTTCAACAGATAAGCATATGAGCTATATCAACACTTCCATAGATAAGCATATGAGCAATATCAACACATTAACTGACAAGCATATGAGCTGTATCAGCGGAGTCCATCCCCTGTCTCCTCCCAAACGACATCCGATTTAGAGGTCCATCCCCTATCTTCCTCTAAACCGTAGAGTACATCCCCTATCTCCTCCCGCACACACACCGTATATACACATAGGTCATATACATAATCAATCAATACATAACGTTAATGTATTTTACCAACCGTCATACTCTATGACACATCCAATTGATTAGTTTTAGTTTGCCTAATCATCATGCATTGTCTACAACAATCAAAACTACCCTCCACCGGTAGCCCAAGCAATTATTTCTAAACAGATAATAAAAGCTCCAACAGATAAAATATCAATGTTTTCAAAAGTGAGCGATTAATAAATCCAACTCCACCATTCTACCATATAATGAGCCAATTTCATTATTTCCAACTCAATTCCATATAACCACCATTTTCCCAAATTAATTATACCAATTAATTTATACAACAAATTAGGGTTTTCTACCCCATTTCTCAATATCAACCCAATGGTTCAAATATCAACAACCAACAACAATATCATCATTTTGAAACCCAAATACACATTTTAAAATCAAAATAACAAAACCCTCTTTTAACATTTTCAAACCCTAACTTCCCAAATCAACCATTTAACAAAATGCCCAAAAATCTAGGTCAAAACCCATAGTAGTGAGTAGGAATCCCTACCTCAAACTCGGAGCTCAAAGGAAGAAGATGACGAAACTCAAAGTGCTCCAAAACTCAATATGCTCGGATCAAAATGTAGCCCTCGACGATCAACGCAACTTTTGTAAAGGCCAAAGGTGAGGAAACAACTCCTACTAGATCAATACCTAGAGAGAAGGCAAGGTTCTAGTGAGAGAAGCTCTCTAATAGAGGTTTGGAAAAGTAAGAGAGAGAAATGGGGTTGAAAAAGTGATCCAAAAAGTCGGATCTCGATTTTATATAAGAATCTCCCGTTCGAGCGTGGAAACCTCCGCTCGAGCGTCACTCACAGACTCCCGCTCGAGCGTCCAAACCACCGCTCGAGCGTCGGATGCACACTCCCAGAACTTTTGCAGAACCAGGTCCCCGCTCGAGCGTCAAACTCCATGCTCGAGCGTCACACACAAACTCCCGCTCGAGTGTCCAAACTCCCGCTCGAGCGTCCAACACTGCAGAGGAAAATACTAGGAGATGGAAAATCACGCTCGAGCGTCAAAATACCAACTCGAGCAGAGAAGCAACAACGAAAGGCCCGCTCGAGCGTCAAAAGCTCCGCTTGAGCGTAAAGGCAAAAATCTGGGCAACTACTTTTGGTTTCTAAACTCAACCAACCTGTTTCAAACCTACCCAACACAACCCAAGACTTAAATACAAAGAGTAAAGGATGTAAACAAGATATACACAACCACCAACTCTACGGACCCTAAGTCCAGATACAACAATTGAAGAAAAGGGGAAACCGGGATCGCTATAACCTCCCCCCTTAAAGAATTTCGTCCCCGAAATTAAACACAAGTTTTCAAAAACAAGTTTTCTCCATTCCCAACAATATTACAACATAATATTAAACATTCCGACTCATTACCGGTCAATCCCATCTCTTTTCAAGAGGCATTTCACATTACATATAACAACCTGCATTAGCAACATGCATTCCTTTGAAATCTACCAATTTCAACTCATTTTCCACCATTACACAACACATGCAACATTAATATCATGCTTGCATTTCCACAATACGCTTAACATACACAATGTTAACATACTTCCATAAACCAAAACATTCACAATGTTTTACAACTTAAGACATATATAATGCTCTTAAAGTTCAATAACGTTACAAAATTTCTATACATGATTACACATCAACAAACAAGTCCGGATATTTCTCATGGACCTCTAGCTCACGTTCCCAAGTGGCTTCCTCCACTCCGTGATGTTTCCACAAAACCTTAACCAAGGGAATGGTCTTGCCTCGCAAGACTTGATCCCGTCTATCCAAGACCCGAACCGGTCTCTCCTCATACGAGGCATCCTCATCTACCTCCAAATCGGTCCAATCCAACACATGGGACAGATCCGGCTCGTACTTCCGAAGCATGCTAACATGAAACACGTCATGCACCCCGGACAACTGCAGTGGCAAGGCCAAACGATAAGCAACTTCCCTAACCCTCTCAAGGATCTCAAAGGGACCAATAAACCAAGGGGATAACTTCCCACTCTTCCCAAACCTCATCAAACCTCGCCTAGGTGATATTTTCAAAAAAACATGATCACCTACCTCAAATGCCAAAGGCCTCCTCCTACGGTCGGCATAACTCTTTTGGCGACTCTGGGCTGTAACAAGCCTCCTACGGATAAGCTCAACTTTCTCCGTCGTCTTTCTAACCAACTCCGGGCCCAACAAAGGTGCATCACCCACCTCGGCCCAACAAATCGAAAATCTACACGGTCGGCCATACAAGGCCTCAAACGGTGCCATACCGATGCTAGACTGGAAACTGTTGTTGTAGGCAAACTCCACCAAGGGCAAGTGCCTCTCCCACGTCCCACTAAAGTCGACGACATAACCTCGAAGCATATCCTCTAGGATCTGAATAGTACGCTCGGACTGCCCGTCAGTCTGAGGATGATAAGCCGTACTAAAGGTCAACTTAGTACCCAAGGCACTCTGCAAACTCTGCCACAACCTAGCAGTAAAACGAGGATCTCTATCTGAAACGATCGTCACTGGGACCCCGTGCAATCTCACTATGTCCCGAATATACAAGTCGGCGAGATGATCTACCGAATCTCTCACGCGCATAGGGATAAAGTGCGCCGACTTCGTCAACCGGTCCACAACCACCCAATAGCATCACTACCCCGTTGAGTCCTCGGAAGACCTACAACGAAGTCCATAGTGACATGCTCCCACTTCCACTCGGCAATAGGCAAGGGTTGCAACAAACCCGCTGGCCTCTGATGCTCGGCCTTCATTTGCTGGCAAGTAAGGCACTTCGATACGAAAACAGCCACATCTCTCTTCATCCCCCGCCACCAAAACTGGCGACCCAAATCCCGATACATCTTAGTGCCTCCCGGACGCACCGCAAGGCGTGAATGATGAAACTCTCGGAGTACCTCCTCTTGGCAAGTCTCCGGTACGAACAAACGATCCCGGTATCTCACACTCTGGTCGGGATACACCGTCAAACCCTTCTCAACCTTCCCACTGGAGATCTTCTCACAGAGGGATTCTACCTCAAGGTCACCTCTCTGTGCCTCTAACACTCGAGTCACAAGGGTAGGCTGTGCAACAACAGAAAACAAGGCCGCAGCCTCAACAGATTCGCCCAGAAGCAAATCAAACTCGCCAAGTGCCCCCAACATCTCCCACTCCCGTATGGCTATACAAGCTACATCACCTATGGATTTTCTGCTAAGGGCATCGGCCACAACATTGGCCTTTCCCGGGTGATAGTGCAACTCAAAATCATAGTCCTCAATGAACTCCATCCACCTTCTCTGCCTCAAATTCAAGTCTCTCTGTGTAAACAGATACTTCAAACTCTTATGGTCCGAGAACACCTCGAACCTCTCACCATAAAGGTAGTGCCTCCAAATCTTTAAGGCAAAGATCACTGCTGCTAACTCTAGGTCATGTGTAGGGTAATTTTTCTCGTGTATTTTCAACTGACGTGAGCCATAGGCCACCACTTTCCCCTCTTGCATCAACACACAACCCAAACCCTCTCGTGAGGCATCACAGTAAACCGCATAAACCAACCCTCTCTCCGGAATAATCAAAACCGGAGCAGTGGTCAATTTATACAAAAATTAATTAATTAAAACTTTTAAATTTTATTTTACTTTTAAAATTTAAACTGTCTTGAACTGAAACATATACAACACTACAATATTAAATGGGCGCATAAGGTTTATGCAATAAAACAACTCATTTTTTTCCTCCTTTTCCTGATGTAGGATTATTAAATAAAAGTTAACAGTTGTTTGAACGAAAAGTTCATTTCTGATTAAGCAATCTTAGTCGTTCAATTTTTAATATTGTCAATCTTAGTTTATTTCAAATCAAACAAATCTAAGTAATGTATTTTGACAAAACAGCTAAAACCGTGGTTAAACTAGTGAATCAGTCAAACCGAAAACCATTCAGCTTAATCGGTTAAGTCAAAAGACCAGCCAATTTACAACAAAATTAATTAATTAAAACTTGTAAATTTTTTTTAAAAATTTAAACCATCTTAAACTGAAACATGCACAATACTATAATATTAAATGAGAATATAAGATTCATTTTATATAAGTAAAACAATTCACTTTTTCTTTCTTTTCTCGATATAGGATTGTAATTATTTTAAGGTTAAATATTATGAGAGTTTCAAAATCTCATACAAAATTATTTTTAAAATCAAAACATCTATGTAGGATTGTAAAATAAAAGTTAAATGTATACTAACCAATGGAGATTTTCTTAATTGTTTAAAATTCAGAAAACCAAAAAAAAAATTTGGTATTGATTATAGGGGAATTGACTGGTAAATCTCCTTTTTTGAACTTATGGTGTGGATGGTCCCAAATGTTTTCTTATGCACCATTTGGTCCTCATGTATATTGAATGACTATAATGCCATTAAGTTTAAACCCGTGTGGGGGTGTCACTAACGTGACGGATGAATGTGGTTGGGTGACACGTTGATGGATTTTGCAATATGGGAATCAGACCCACGTGCCCCGACCCGTTAACGTTTCAAATCCCCCAAATTGGAAACACCACTCAATTTGGTATGTAAATTGAATATTGCCCTAAAATTGAGGGGTGAAAATCGGTGGTTCGAAATTCAAATTCAATCAATCGTAACCCACGTTATAGATTTGGTGTGGCTTTACAAAGATTTGGAGATTGAAAATGTTTCGTCTGGATTCGCTTTGGTGTTTCTGCAGTCTTTGGTTTGGGATAAACCCTAAAGAGTGGTGCGATGTGACGACCGTGCGATGTTTACGGGAATATTACGGCGGAGGAGTATCTTACACACACTCGTCAACGATGATTGGTAAACTTAATTACATGAATTTGTTTACAGAATTTATGTTCCGATTCGTGTTTACAAAATTTTTTCACAGTCATCGACGATGAGTGGATTCTACCGTTGTGGTTGTTCATATATGTTACGTATGATATGTTTAAGTGCTGATTATGTTGGGCAAAATCAGAAGGGTGTAGTGCGTAGTTGTTTACGTGGGTAGGTGTGTGGTGTCGCAATCATAAAGGACAACTGTATTTCATATTAAAACGCTGAGAGTGGTGGGGTGTGTTAATATTGTAGTGTGTGGGTATGTGGGCCTTCCAATTTTTTTGATGTGGTTGTAGTTAAAATGTTTTTTTGTCTTTGAGTTGTGTGTTGGACATCAGTCTACGTAGTTTTGTGGATGTCAATGTTGCGTTGGTTGGAACGGTAAGGGATTGGCGTCACACATTAAATTTGTACTAATGTGAAGGGAAAAATGTTGTGGGTTACGTCGTTATTTGCATGTGGGCATTTTGAAAATACGATGTGTTACGTTAGATTGGTGTTGGTATGTCCATTCCGTTGTAACTATGTGATATGTAATTTTCGTACATTATGCAGTCATACTGTAATATAAAATGTTATGTGAAAATATCGTAATGTTGTTATTGTTACTGGTTGGACGGGGTACTCCAAAAATTTTTTTTTTTAATAAATAACTGGTACTGTGAAGAGTCTTTTTGTTGTAAACCCTGTGTGTGTGGTGTTGACGTGTTATAATATTGTAAGGTAGTTACGAAACTTTTTTGTTTTGAAAGTTATGCTTTTGAAACTGATATTTGAATTGATGTGTTAAATGCAGGTAGTAGGAGGACAAACAGTCCATGGACGCGTTCATGTGAGCGTAAACGTCAAGATGCATCCAGCAAAACAATGGCAAACGAACTTGCGGTACGTAGACAAGGACGGATCTTGTTCAAACAGACAAAAATTATTAATCGTCCAAGTGTGACACCGAAGCTTAATCGTACGAGGCTCAACTTTCGGTCGAACATTGCAGGCATTGTGAAGTTAGTGTACGTGCTGAATCTGCGTGACGAACACCTTGTGCACCTTAAGAAAACACCGTTCTGGTTGATGTTTGAAGCAATTTTGGTAAATAAACTTGACCACGCGGACTTCCGCAAAGGGGACGACTTGGTGGTAAATATCATCCGGATGTACAATGCGCGGGACAGGATGTTTCGCATTGGAGGACGAAGCGTGTGCGTTAGCGATGAGGGCATCAAATTAATATTTGGGATACAATGTGGGTTTGGTTGCCTTGATTTGACCCCCCGACCTAAGCCACCGTCAGATTTCGTACAACGTAGGTGCATTAACACTAGTCGAATAACCTCGAAACTGATACGGACCCTATTACTCGAAGCTACGGAGGGTAGCACTGCTCGTGATGTGGAAGACACTGTGAAGTTGCTATGTTTATATGCTTGTTGGATGGGGGCAATACGTAGCTCGTTGATGAGTTCGGTGAGGGACTTTTATCGAACACCTGAAAAAGTCATAGGATGTGTCGTCGCATTGATTGTGAGTTTGCTGCTTCTTCTTTTTTTCCTGTGGGTGTGCCATTAATTACAAGTGGTTTATTATAGGTTGTACGTGGTGTAGTCATGTAGCTACTATGGATCTTAATGTTTGTTGTGTGTGATGTGGGGTACAGTATTGGCTCTGTGAACATTCAACGATCATATCGCCGAAATCTACCGTCGCATTTCCCAGGTTCCTGAAGTGGGATGTTGCCACATTAGTAACAGCGGCACGTGGGGTTAATCTGTCAGGACATGTGGATTTTCAGGTAATAGTAAATTGTAGTTATGATTGTATTATAAGGGGCATCGTTTCATAATTGTTCATATATTTGTTATGTTGTGTTTACAGGTGAATGCTGGACGATTGATTAAAAAAGACTATGAGGTTAAGTTTTTTGAGTTGGATGGGGTAAACTGCGGTAGGAGTGTTGGAAATGCAATTGAAGAATTCGATGGTGGTGTGCATGAGGATGATTTTGTTGATATGGGAGTGGATGGTAATGTGGAGGGTGTGGACGGAGGAATTTATGGTAGAAATGTAGAAAGGGGTTCGTCTTCGGTCCGTTTTCAGACACCAACTAGGGATGTTCCACGAAACGCAGGCAAGCATGTAGTGGATGTTGGGATACACGTTTGCTACGCCACGAAGAAAATTGTGGAGCTGGAAATGCAAATCAACGAGAAAGACATTGTGATTTCAGAGTTGCGTGCAGAAGTGGACAGACTGAGGCAGGCGAATGAGGTGCAAACGTTGCATCTTGTTAGAGGTTTTGGAAGCTTGATGCAAGCAAAGGACGATGAGGTGAAGAAACTCAACACTTAAAATGCTGAATTGCAAAGGGCAATCAATGTTTTGGAGGATCAGCTTGCGGAGCGCGAAGTTCATAACGTGACACAAGCCTTCCGTCATGTAGACGTGAATGTAAAAGGTGTGAATGATGGTTTGAGTGGAAACGAACATGTTGCAGACCTGACAAACAATGCCACCCCCAACAGAGTGTTTGCAGTGACTGGGGATGCAGCTCTAGTTTGGGATGTCACGCCGGTAAGGGAACAAACAAACAGTGTTAGTGAAATGCAACATGGTGTAATGCCTAGAACAGAGGTGGTTGTTATCAGTCCAAACATGGCAGAAGGTGGTAGGTTGAATGTTGGGAAAAGTTCTTTTATGTGGGATGTCAAACACATAGAAATGAAGGGGTTTACAGTAACGGGTGTTGAGTGCGTGGGTATAAGTGGGCAGACGAGCAAATCGACCATGGTGTATCTTCCTTCATCCATGAGTAATGTAGTATGCAATGCCAGAAATACTGGGTGCACGGACGTAATTGATGTGGACGACGTTGACATACAACCGAAAAAGAAGTCAGGATTTGACATTAACAACAGACACGCGGTGTGGAAAATGATGACAGTTGCGGAGAAGAAGAAGATAACCGACGCGTACAACAGGGATGGTGATAAGTATGTACGGAGTAAGTGTTTAGGTTTGTCGTTGCTAATGTAATATTTTGTTTTGTGCGATGACGTGTGTTGCATGTTATATCCAGTGCTGTGATGTAGGATGGGCAGGGTCATGGTGTTGCTATGTATTTCACCGATGTGAAATCACTTGTGTGTCAAGCTGAGATACGGGGGAATGTAAGTTGCGTACAAGGGGATTTATTCAATCTGTTTGACGTGTATTGTTTTTTTTTTTTTTCCAAGCAGGCAATAATACAAAATGTGATAATGTCACAAGTGATTGATGCATATGCTGTTCTGCTAAATGCTTAGCAGAAGAGGATAAATGAGGGCGTTGATGTTGCGGACAAATCTTATTTCTTCAGTAGTATATGTCTAGTAAGTTTGTGACTATGAATGTTATGTTTGGTTATGCGATGTTAGAATGTGTAACATGTTTGAATGGTGATGCAGGACATGATGAAGAACAACAACGTACGGTCGAGGAATATGTATGTTTTGGACAACCTACGTGCAGCTAAGCTATTCCGTTACGTACATTTCCCGCTTTGCAAAGACTTACACTGGACGCTGGTCGTGTATGACACTGAGGATGGGAGTTGGAAGCATTTCAACTCGATGAGGCCGAGGACTGGGATTGTGGACGTGCACTACATGGAGGCACTTTCCCTGGTAAGATTTGAACATGTTGAATTGTATGGGTGTGTGTCCACATGACAACTATATTGGCTGACTTATGTATGCGGTGGTGTAGAAAAACATTGTGTCAGAGGTGCAAAGGCAGACCATTGGAAATGAGTCGATTGATACCCAGGACTATGACCCGCCGTTAGAGTCAGTTGCGGACTGTCCACAACAACGTCCCGAATCGTAAGCACATTTTAATTTACTCAACGACAAACCCTGGTACAGTACATGAATTGTCTTCATTTGTACGTATGACATTAATAACATGTGATGTGAAATTATTGGACAGGCTTGACTGTGCTATCATTGTGTGTGCTGTGATGCGCCAGTATGTGCGCCATATGGAAGTTAGAAGATCGCTATGGGGGCAACTGCAGTGTGTTGCGGGCGATAATGTTGAAGTCTTTTGTCAATGATCCACTACGTGGATTGAAGAATGATGTGGACTGAGAGAGGGTTACGCACATATGACGTGTTCGCAGTGTGTAGGGGCACACATACAATTATTTTTGGGTATAATATTAGGAAGCTAGAATGTGGGTTTTCCAGATTGTGTACGCTATGATGTGCAGATGTTTATCTTTTGGGTTATGCACATTATATTATTTAGCACAGATTATGGTTTGTTCATATTAGTAGTTTAGTGTGGTGGATGGTTTGTCGTGAATTAACGGGTGACGGGCGTGCACAGCATTCTATCTGAAGTTAGCTGGAATATTTTTTGGGGAAATATTATGATATGTTTTGCTTGCAATTTTGTGTACTGTATGCGTATTGTGATGAATGATGTGCTTGTCTGCAAAGTATGTTGCTTGTTTTATTTCTCTGAGATATGCATGAACATCAGTCAGGTGTGAATGAGTGGAAGGGGTTGGAAATTTGCATGACAGGGTTTTAGAGTGATGTGGGATGTTGTTGTTTGAGATAGTGTGTATGTCGTACGACTTTGAGTCAACAGGTGGCGTATTGTAATGCGTTATTGGCAACTGTGGTGATGTTAATTTGGGGGAATGTGGTGTAAATGGGTGTTATAGTAACTGTTAATTGGAGTTAGGAAGGCATCGGTTTTTATGTGGGATGTACGTTGTACGTAAGTTACATGTTTGTGTGTTTTTTGCATTATGGCAGGTCATGTACGATACAGAAAGTTGTGTGTGACTCGAAGGTATACAAGTGCATGAAACTAGAATGTTACTGGTTGATGGATAATGTGTCAACCAAAGCAGATTGACATTGGTAGTTAAATAGGCCACACGTTCCAGTCCATTGTGTTGAGTGAACATCAGTTAGGTCTCAATGAGTTTAAGGGACTGAATATCTGCATGTCGCGTTTAGTGTGATGTGCAATGCTGTTATTGCACTTAACGTGTATGTGGTACGATGATGCCTATGCGTTTGGTAAATTATAAGTAGATAGCGTCGACGGTGGTGATGTTGATGTGGGGGTGGCTGGTGTGAACGGGAGTTTCGTTAACTGCTTACTGAAGTTAGGGATGCCACGTTTTCATATTTTTTTCGTTGCGTGTACGTTTATATGTAAGTAAACTTACACGCACAGTACATGTAGGCAGGGTCTGCATTCATGTGTTGAAACACAAAAACTTCGATAAAATTAAAATATGGCTTAAGCAAAGGTACGTAGAATATATTTGAGAAAAAAATAAAACATAACAAAAACTGTAAGCCAGTTGTACTTATAGGCGCACACAAACATTCATGTAATAAGTTATTAAAATACTAAACTGTATGTGACTATCACATTCTTATTTAATGGTATGCACGAAGTACACAACCACTTAAAACGTACTAAATTTAAATTGGGATGTCTGACGTATTGGGATTATGTCTAAATAGGTTCTTTGCAGGTCTTCCTGTTGTGGTTTCCCATACGTCTACACCTTCCACACCGTATTTGTTGCATATTCTCACCTTTAGACGGTATTCTCTTCTTCTTCGGCCTCCCGGGCGGACGTTTGACGTTTGGTGGGTAAATGACGTAGTCGGTGGGGTTGAATGGTGGTTTTTCAACTGTTGGTATTGGGTAGATGGTGGGCGCATACGTTAGACGGTATTCGGATACATGGTACCAAAGTACGACTATGTCGTCAAGATTTTTCCCGCTTTTTCGCACTGCGACAATAGCATGCGCACATGGGAACTCATTTATTTGCCACTGGAAACACGAACATGTACGGCTGGCAATGTCCACCATAACAGATGGAAATGAATGGACCTCGTACACGTCGTTATTCGCCTAGCTCACTTTCCTGGACCGACTTTTGTTGTAAGCTTCTTCCAAACGGGATTCCATTGTGGGACAAATTGCACCAGTCCATGTGTGGGCCGACACCCTCCGCTTCGCCATTTGTCGCATAATCTGACCTCTAATGCTGTCAACCATTCTGGTGATTGGTAAATTCCGTGCTTCGCGAATCCAAGAGTTGAATGACTCGGCGGCGTTGGAGCTCATTTCGCCATATCATCGACCTCTGCAAAGCCGAAGGGGAAAAAATGTAAAGAATGAAACATGCTCGTTTGTTGTTGGGTATGTTCACGTTTGCATTGCGTAACGGAAATATCCGTACCTGAAAAATGCGTTTGCCCAGTGTTGTGGATGTGCATCCGCAAGGAATTTCGTGGCAATGGCTTTTCCAGATTTTTGAAAGTCATCGGCCTTTTGATTAAATGTTGTTATGGTGGGTGCGTATGCACACTTACGGAATTTGCTGACAAGCCCAATCCGATGCATGCTGTTCAGATAATGTAGTTTGTCCCGCAGATTTCTCTGTAAATGTTGGAGGCAGAATGCGTGGTGAGATGTAGGAAAAAATGTAGGCATTGCTTCCATAAGTCCGACGTTTCGGTCAGACACGAACGTGAGTGTCCTGTCACTGGGTACCACATTGGCAAGATGTTGTAAGAACCAACCCCAATTCGCGTTGTTTTCAGAGTCCACAATGGCATAAGCAAGCGGGAACAAACCTATTATAAATGATGAGAATATGAGTAGCGTGTACAGTATATCAAACCATAAAAGAAAATTGTTTTGAAATTTAAATGGGTCACACCTTGATTACCGTCTTTCGTTGTGGCAACTAGCAAAAACCCTTTGAACCTGCCTTTCAAGAAGGTTCCGTCGAGGAAAAGTAATGGACGATAATGACGAAACCCATCAACGCATGCTTTGAACGAAATAAAAAAATGGCAGAACCGGTAGTTGTGTTCATCGTAATCAATGTCAACATAACTCCCAGGATTGTATTGCATGACGGCTTCACGATACCAACGCAATTGGTCGAATGATACGGAATGGGCGCCGAATAATTCCCCCCTTGCCTTCTCAACCCCAAACCACGCAACTCGGTAGTTGACGTCCAACCCATAATCATCTTTCAAATCTAAGATGACATCAGTTGGACGTGTGAGTGGTCTGTCCTGAACACGAGCTGCGATAATGTCAGCAACCATATCAGATCTAACCCTTGGATGATTTGATGTCCGCACGGATACACCGCAAGTATGCACACTGTTCAATTTCTGAATGTAGAAAAATTGATTCGCTTTCAACACCCGAGCATGTACAGACCACGTGCATCCCTTATCCTCCAACATGGAGCAGACTGTTATGACCTGTACGGAATCGTTCTTAACATATTTGAAATTGAACCCGAACTCCACGGCGTACTTGCACAAAACCGTACGAAATTCGTGTGCACCCCCCTCAAAGCATTGACCGACATGGGTTAACCCCCGCGCCCATGATTCAGTCAGTAATACTTTGTTTTTGTGGGGGCAAAAATCAGGCAACAAATCAACCTCGTCATCACTTTGTCCTTGGTCATTAACAATTATTCCGGACACTGAGTTGGGTTGCATATTATGTTGTTCGGTGGCCGCACTTACACTATCCAACCTTCCATGCTGATCAACCAACACACAAACGTGTTGTAATCCGAACGATCGGGCAAGACTACCAAGGTTTTCCAAATCAACATCATCTTGTGAAGTAAAACTGTTCAAACCTGGAATGTTGTACGACAATCCCACATTATGGGGACCTATCCTGCTGAACTTGGAACACAAAAAATCAACTAATTCGGCAAACGTGCCATGATCCCGGAGATTGTAGGCTACGTTAATGTTACGATAAGAACACAACAACATCAAACTCCCTTCCATACCGTCGAGCACACACCGACATGGGTGAAAACACATGTTATACATGTAACAAAACCAAAAAAATTACCAACAAAATCAATACAGTAATGAAGTAAAAACAATCTGCATCCTCTCACCCCGCAGGAACGGTGTGGGGGGGGTATAAAAATCAGAGGCAGATACATCACAATGAAACATAAGTATAACAAATGTGGACAGTGCGGAGGACGTAAAAACGTGGTGGTGGGCACACGTCATCTACAGGGCAATGGCGTGTTAACTATGAAAAAGATATGAACGTATTATGTACCTGGAATGATAACCAATGTGGACGATTGAACACAGCTCTCACCACCAGCAAGAAGACAATGAAACCCTACTTTGCTAACTCACAATAAGCCTTTAGCCCGACCCACGAAATTATCACACCCCGAAACATAGGATCCAACTTGCCAACGTGACAGAGCAACGTATCCCACAAAATATTCAATGAATCCCATGATACACGTACATGTCATAACAAAAAAGGGCAAATCAATCTCCCCACACCTCACATAATTTGAAATGGGACTTGGTTGTCTACCAAACATGTAAAATAGGACTTGCCAAACCAAAAGATTAAATTTAGGACCATAAAGAGTAACAGTTTGGTACATAGGACTTTTTGATAATTTTCCCTTGATTATAAGGCTTCTCACTGACAATCTCCTTTTACTTACATAAATGGGAGCTTAAGATTCACTTTATATAAGTGAAACAATTCACTTTTTCCCTTTTTTTTTTTCCAATGTGAAATTGTAAAATAAAAATTAAATGGAAACTAGCCAATTGAGATTTTCTTAATTGTTTAAAATTAAGAAAATTCAATAATTTATATAAATTGGAGTATAAGATTCACTTTATGTAAATGAAATAATTCACTGTTTCCTCTTTTTTCCAATGTGGGATTGTAAAATAAAATGTAAATGGAAGCTTGCCAATGAGAATTTTCTTAATTTTTTAAAATTAAGAAAATTCAATAATTTTAGAATGAAGGTTTGGAGCTTCTAAAAAGCTTCTTTCTCAAAACCCCCTTTATAAGATTCACTTTATATAAGTGAAACTACTCACTTTTTCTTTATTTTCCCGATGTGAGATTGTAACACTTTATATATATAAGTAAAACAGCTTACTTTTTCTTTCTTTTCTCGATGTGGAATTGTAATTATTTTAAAGTTAAATATTATGAGAGTTTCAAAATCTCATACAAAATTATTTTTAAAATTAAAACATCTATGTGGGATTATAAAATAAAAGTTAGCTAATAGACATTTTCTTAATTGTTTAAAATTAAGAAAATCAAAAAAAGTTAGTTTGAGATATTGATCATACGGCTTCTCACTAAAAATCTCCTTTTGCTTATATAAATTAGTTTATTTCGAATTTAATCAATATATTTTGATAACATCGCTAAAATCACGGTTAAACCAATGAATCAATCAAATCAAAAAGGATTTAGCCTAATCGACTAAGTCATAATTAATTAATTAAAACTTTTAAAAATTAAGCTATATTGAATTGAAACATACACAACACTACAATATTAAATGGGATGAGAGTATAAGACTTACTTTATATAAGTAAAATAACTCATTTTTTCCCTTGTTTTTCCGAGTGAGATTATTAAATAAAAGCTAGCCAATGGAGATTTTCTTAATTGTTTGAAATTAAGAAAATCAAGAAAATTAGTATGAAATATTGAAACTCTTATAAGCTCCTCAATAAATGGGATGAGAGTATAAAATTTACTTTATATGAGTAAAACAACTCTTTTTTTTTTTCCTTTCTTTTCCCGATGTAGGATTATCAAATAAATGTTAACCAATGAAGATTTTCTTAATTGTTTAAAATTAAGAAAATCAAGAAAATTAGTATGAGATATGAAACTCTTACAAGGCTCCTCACTAACCCCATTTCCCTTATATAATATATAGATACGCGTTTCCTTTTGAACAGAAAAAGGCTTTCAATTATCAAAATTGATAAATTTTACTATTAATTTAAAACTGAAGAATGTGGATTGACTTTTTAACATTTTAACTTTTTAGTTATTTTAATCTGGGGTTAAAAATTTCGTTTAGCATGAGCTTTTTGACTTTTTTAACTTTTATGAAATAAAAAATGAAATGATTATGGTTTAGATGTGACATTTTGTCTTTTTGATTTTTTAACTTATTTTGTCTTTTTGTGACTATTTTAATCCAAAAAGTTTATGCCAAACATAGCCAAAAGAAAGCAAAAGCAAGAACAAAAAAAAAATTGTCACATATTAGCAAATAATTAGCCAAACACGACCAAATTGTAGGAATGGTCATTGACCTAGAGGGTGTTTGGGATGATCTAAAGAAATATATTTTTTGACTTTTTATAAAAAAACTGTGCAGAAAAATAGAGAGGTAATATGATTAAAAAAAAAAAGGTAAAAAGACAAAAAAATATAATTTTTTAGACCATACCAAATAGTCCCCATTTTTTATTTATTTATTTATTTTTGATAACTTAGGGTGTTCGGGCCAACTTACGCACACCTCGACTAATCACTGGGGGACCAATCCCACTGTCCACTAGCGGGGGGGCCCATTTAAAGCCAGAGCAAAGTTCCGTATAGACTGGCCCAACACAAGGATTGAGAGCACCTAAGAGGTTTTGAACCTAAAACCTACACAATGATTGATAGCACCTAAGAGGTTTTGAACCTGAAACCTAAAAAGGAGCAAACTCCTAAGTCCCAAGCCTACACCACTAGGCCAACCCTTGGGGGTTAATACCAAATAGTCCCCTAGTAATAAAGGTTGTTAAAATCATAATTTTAGATGGAATTGTTGGAAGAAAATGATAAATAAAATAAAATCAAATTATAGAATTGAATTGAAAATGATAAAATTTTACTTTTAATACAAAATAAAATAAAATAATTATTAGTTCATATACCAAGTTAAATGGTTGGGCTTCGCATGATAAGATTAGACTTGAACCCGGCTTATGCCCATCTCGATGGTACATGATGGCTATTAAGGGTTAACCTTCAATTAATTTGATAAACAAGAGGTTGTAGAATTCAAATTTCTCAGTATTCTAATAATCTTAACTAGAGATGTGCAAAAAATAGTTTGGTTCAAATTAATACTAAATTCATAGGGGTTATAGCGATCCCGGCTTTCCCTTCCTTTATTTTGTTGTATTTCGGACTCGGTTCCGTGGAGTTGGTTATTGTGTATGTCTTGTTGTCATCCTTCAATTTCTTAAATTTGAGTTTTAGGATGCGTTGGGCAAGGTTGTTGCAGGTTGGTTGAGTTTGAGTCTCAATTCTTGTTGCTTAGTTTTCAGGTGATCGGCTCGAGCGGGTCTTCTTGTGCTCGAGCGGGGTTTTCACACTTCCAGCATTTCGTGCCTCTGCAAAACTTCTGCAGATGTGTTTTTCACGCTCAAGCGGATTCCTTACGCTCGAGCAGGTCACGCTCGAGCGGGCCTCTTGGCGCTCGAGCGGGTAGTTCATTGTCTGTAAAAGTACTAGGTGTTGGTAATCTACGCTCGAGCGGCTTTTCCTTCGCGCTCGAGCGGGTGTGTTTTGCAGTTGTGCCTAGGCGCTCGAGCGGGATCTTTTATGCTCGAGCGTATCCAGTTTTTGTGCTTGACGCTCGAGCGCTCTATTCTCTGCTCGAGCGGGTCATACGTATATCAGATATCAGCTAGGCATTTTTGAATCACTTTTCAACTTCCACTCTCTCTCTTACTTTTCCAAAAACCCATTTTGAGAGCTCCTCTCTCTAGAATATCCCTTCTCTCTAGGGTTTGATCCAGTAGGAGTGATCCCTTACCCTTCGGCCTTTGTAAAAAGTGTATGGATCGTTGAGGGCTACACTTTGAACCGAAAAAGTTGGAGTTTGGAGCACTTCGAGTTTTGCTCTTCTTCTCCTTGGGTTCTCCATTTGAGGTAGGGATTTTCTTGTTCTTTTACAATGCTTCATCTATAGATAGACATGTGGTAGTTTTGTATTGCATGAAAATCATACCTATGTTGGGTTTGTTTGAAAATCATGAGGGAACCTAGGGTTGGTTGATTGAAAATGGATTTATTGTCATTGGTTGTTCTTTGGACTATTCGTGGAGTAAAATAGCATGTTGCTGTTGAAATAAAGAAAAGCCCTAATTTATATTTGACTTGATAAATTAAAAAGGGGGGTTTTGTTCTTTGGGCAAACACTTATATATTTTGGGCCTCAAATGAGGTTATTGTTGTTTGTAGTTGATGTTTGAGCCTTTTTGGTCAATATTGAGAAAGAGGGAGAAAACCCCTAATTTAATGTTATGACTTAATTTGCATAATTAATTTGGAAGGTTATGAAAGGATGAGATGGGTTTTGTGAAATGAAAGGATTGGTATTGGTTTTGTGAAATGGGAAAAGTGTTTTTGGGAATTGAAATATTGTACCATGAGTACGGAATATATACATTTAGGCTTTTGCCTTTACTTATCATACTAGCATTGTTGTTGGGTTTAAGATTGCACGATAGTGAGTCTTTTAATAGATGTACTGATTACATGCATCTAGAGGTTTTGTCCTTGGTCATCGGTGGAGGGTGACATGATTGGGTTGAATTGTTGGCTATGCATTACATCTGTTTCAATTGAACATTATATGTAATGAAGTGCTAGGATACATCATATATGTATAATTGTTAGGGAGGAAAGAGAGGTTGTACTCCAGTGTGTGAGAGGAGATAGGGGATATACTCCACACACCTATGTGTTCATCCACATTAACACATTACTTTTGTATCCGGATAGTCGTTGTGTATGGATTACACTTGCTGGTTGTGATTCGTTGTATTGGGACGGTTGGTATCATGTACTGCGCTTCTAATGAGAGGTACTGTAGACGTCCCCGAACGCATCCCGGGGAAAGGGGTGCGAGTCCCCCCCGTTCTGGTTCGATATTGGGTCACTACAGTTCGAAGGACTCAAATGTCACGTTTCTTAATCTTGAACCAAAGAGTCCAAATTCGGCAAATCGTTTTGAAAACAAATTTTTTTGAAAGAAGTGCCAAACATGGACTGCTTCGCCAGATACAGAGTCGCCACCTAAATGTTTTTTAAATGGGAAATTTAGGAAACCCTGACTCGGTGCCAAAGGCCACGTGTTCGTCATCACCAAAGTTGCCTCGGCTCGGGAACTTGGGTACGATTGGGGAAGGTCACTTCGTGAGCACCCCCGCTCGCCCGATCAAAGATCGGCCTCTACTAACCATGATATCTTATTTTGAAAACATTGTGAGTTCTTATTCCGGTTATTAGCCTAGATTACTATGTGATGCGCACAGCAGACAAGTATAGACTGAGTCGCCTGAATTGGAACAAAACACTTCATATTTGTTTGTTTGAAAATGGTTTGATGGTGCTACCCGCAGGTAGGCTAAGACGTGGATTTGCCACCCTCGGGTGGGCTTAGAAAAACATGATTTTGCCACTATCTAGTGGGCTTAAAACAAACATTTGATGAATTGTCCCAATTCAAGTAACACAACCTCCACCCACAGGCATTCAAGGCAGTTATATCACATAAGCATATAGCCTCATGGTAAGCATGCTATTCATGGCAACACTCACACGCATGCAAGGATGCTAAAGCATAAAACTCACCGAGTACTCCAAGCCAAAACAGAAAACCGATTAGAAATCATGCATTATCCTAGATACACAGAATTGCCTAATGCAACACATGCAAAGATGCAAACTATAGCAGGCTCGGCTATTCTAAACATGGCATGTGGAATGCTACAACTAACACGTATTCAATTTGGAATTGAAATACAAATGCAGTTTGTATGATGCGCCGAGCCCGATGCGTGCAAAACAGATGAATGATGCAAACATGTTGTCATACTGTATGCTAATTAAAATATGCCCTATATCTAACCATCGTAAGCGGGTAAATAAAAGGGAGAAAGAAGTGGGGGTTGGAAGACATACATCACACTCACCCACACTTATTACAGTTATGCCCTCGCGCAGAGGGTCCGAATAAATAATACAGTCCGAAATGAAAGAATAATACAGTCCGAAATGAAAGAATAATACAGTCCGAAATATACAGTCCGAATAATAAACAAACTAACTAAGAAAAGCTGTAAACTGGCATGCAAGCCAGGGGCTGCCTCACTTCCGCTAAATGATGTATGCTGGGCTGCCTTGAGCGGAAATCCACTGGGATGCCCTGATTAGCCTCTGTTTTGCAATGTTTCTCGAAAAGCGTGCTAGACTCTGAAAAGTTGCTGATTCTTGCTATGCTGCAACAGAGAGCAGGAAAGGGGCACAGCAATGTATTTCACAGATATATGCATGCCTCGATCCTCGTGCCACCAATCACGCATCTCGATGCATGATGGCCGAGGAGTCGGATTGCACAACTCGATATAGGATGAATGCAGATGAATGCTACAACAAAACCTAACTCCATCATGGGTAATCCGGAGTGTCGGTGACTGGGGAATCGAGACTCGTTCCGTTACTCGGAGTACGGAACGTGCCTCGTTTCCCGTGCCCGGGCTAACTCCTATCCCGAACATGATGCAATATGCATGATATGCATGAATGCAACTAAAATACAATCCTAGCATGCACAATGCTATGAAAATGAGATGCCTCGAAATGCGTGCATACGGGCACGCAAACCGAGGCAATGATCCTAAGGGATGAAATGGCATGAAATATGATATACAATGAGGCTAAAATGAGATGTCTCGAAATGCGTGCACACGGGCACGCAAACCGAGAAAATGGCATACGGAATGCACCAGGACTAAAATGAGATATGTGATGCAATATGGGCTTACACCAACATGAGAGAGCCTCAACCATAGTCACACGGGAGGCCGATAGATGAAAATGAGATGCCTCGAAATGCGTGCACACGGGCACGCAAACCGAGGCAATGGCATACGCAATGCGATGAGACTAAAATGACATACAGAATGCAAAATGGACTTACACTAACATGAGTGAGCCTCAGCCACACTCACATAAGAGGCCGATGGATGAAAATGAGGTACCTCGAAATGCGTGCACACGGGCACGCAAACCGAGGCAATGGCCTACGGAATGCAATGGCATGGAATATGATATGTAAACATGCAAATGGAATTTCAGCACTGAAATATGGGGGAAAACAGTCCTGAAAGATGGCGAAATGACACCAAATGCGAGGAATGGTCCCGAAACATGAATTTTGGCACCCGAAATGGCCCATAGCTACACCGAACATGCACAATATGGACATGGAATGAAAATACAGTAGCAAGACAACCCCAAGACAAGAATTCTTCAGTCATAAAAAGGGCTAAACAGCAAGCACACATAGGATTAGGCAAGTATGCAAAAATGGCCCCGCAAGAGGGGTATTGAAGCAAGTGATATATGCGATGCCCAAATGGAAAAGTACCCTTCTACAACACTGATGAGGGAGTAAAAATATGAACATTTACAGTAGATGACATCCCCCAACTCAGTATGAAAACATGCTAAAAATGTCATGCAAGAACTAGGATACATAAGGCTATAACATGAGGTACCCCAAACATTCATCAAACCAGAAAAGACCCTTAATGAAATATGTCAAGAAGATCAAAATATGAATATTTTCAGTACTGCTCATGGCCGAAAACAGAAGCTAGATAAGCTTAAAAAAGCATGCAAAAATGGGGGCCAAAGAGGGATATAATGACAAGTATAACATGGAGACCCCCAACAAGGTTGATCCCTTCTAAAATGTTGTAGAGGGACACAAAATAAGCCTACTCACAGTTCATGACATGCTCCAAAACAGACTACATGTAGGTCAAACAAATCATGCAAATTTACGGTAAATATGAGAGATTATGAAGCAAGTGCATGATAGAGAGGCCAAAAAGGGTTGAGCCCTTCTTCAATGTTGAAGAGGGACTCAAAATAGGCCCACTTACAGTTTAAATTATGCTCGAAAACAGATCACTCATAGGCTAGAAATTTCATGCAAAATATGGACATACAAGATGATATTGAAGCAAGTGCACCATAGAGGGCTCAAACAGGGTTGAGCCCTTGAACAAACATTAAGAATAGCTCAAAATAGACCTAGTTTAAGTTAAGGTCGGAGCCCAAAACAATAAGAAAATAGGCTTAAGAAATGAGGCAAGAAAAGGCTACAAAAGAGGGAAATGGAAGCTTACCCTTGTAGACAAGTCTTGGCTGCCTTTTGCTTGAAGAATGGATGCCTTCTAGCTGCTGGAAAGCCCCTCTTGCTGCTGGAAATGGAGTGGTGGTGGTGGAGCTTGATGATGATGAAGAAATGGAACCAAACTTGAGAGAAATGAGAGAGATAGAGATGGATATGTGTATGTAAGCTTGAGAGCAAGTGTTCTAACTCTTGAGGGAGAGAGAGAGAGATGTATGCATGTAAGGATGGTGAGGCAAAAGGTGTGAAAGAGTGTAAGCCTTAAGGGATTAAGTTCCCTTGCTTACAAAATATCCCCCGAAATCAGATATTTTGGGGGATAAAGCTATACAGCTGCCATACACACCTCCCAAGGAGCATGGCCGGCCATGTGCTTTTGCTGCAGGTGGCCGGCCGACCACCCCCCATGGCCGGCCGGCCAAGGGGCAAAAATGAAACACTGAATTGCTGGCCGGCCACCACATGTTGGTGGCCTCCCATGTGTGTACAACAAGACCCTATGGGTGGAAATGGGCAACTCTGAAACAAGAGAGACAACAAGCCACTTTTAAAAGGGGTTCAAAAGGGTCAATAACAATTACTGGCCGGCCATGTGTTTTTAGGATCCTCCCATGTGTGTACAACACAAATATGTGGTTTTGGCTTGAAGAAAATGCTCCTAGGGTGGTCAACATTAGCCCGGAAATGAGAAAAACGGGCGTCGGAGGGCGCCGGAAGAGCATAACTGGTTGCTGAGACAATTGCTGGCCTCCCACCCTCCAGTGATCTTCCTGGTGATAAAACACAGGTACCTGCCAAAAATGAATGAAAACCGATGCAAAACGAATGCTCGGGGGCCAAAACACGCAGTTCGGGATCCCGAAAACCGGCCGTTAAGCACCGAAAGTGGTGTTTGGCCACGAAGTGGGTATCTAAGACCCCAGTGTCCCTCGAAAGGGAGTACATGAGATGCATGCCAAAAATCGGAGGAATCGGAGATGGTTGGGTGGTCCCGAACCGAGGCACACGGCCTGACGGCTCCGAAAACCGGGAACCGGGCTCCGAAATGGGCAAAATGGCTTACGGCCACGAAATGTAGCCCACGGCCACTGAGAGATGGTCTAATGGACCTCTCCCTCCCCTCAGGAAAGAAAACAGAGAAAATCGAGTCTGGTTCGCAAACCGAGGCGAGGCACAGAAGAGGGTTCGGAGGTCCGGAGGCAGGGTGCACGGCCGCGACTCTGAGACTTCTGAACGAGCACAATATGCAACATCACCGAGCGCCCAATCAGTGACGTCTGAGTCTTAAGGTCGGTCAAAAATGGGGTGTCTACAGTTGCCCCTCTTTGACAGAACTCGGAAGTCACAAGTGACGGGAGTGAATGTCAAAGCCCAGAGACGACCCATTTTTGACAAGGCCGAAGACTTAGACAATCATACAAGATGAACAGAGATATGTGCCCGCAGGCGTGCCCGCAGGCAGGGGGGGCAAAATGCAAAGCAACATGCACAGAGCCTAATGATCATGCAAATGCAGCAAGCTGTAATGAGGCAAGTATTCGCAAATAGATGCAACATTTTTAAGCAAGGATGCAAAGCAACAACTACATTTCATGCAGTTATGAATGCGGAGAATCATTCAATTCTCGTCGCGTCTCACACGGAAAAGATACGATACCTGCGCGATTCGTCTGGTCGCACCAGCCTCAAATGAACCGTACATACAATATCGTGCCTGCAAAAGAGAGAAATTCAACAAGGACAATATGCTAACAACATATATTCAATGTGATTCCTGTGGTTCCGAAAGTTTGACACACGCAGTGTCGGCGAGTGAATGCAACACAATGCAAGAAAGGAACGTGCGTGACAAAGCACGCTCAAGCACAGAGGTATGGTCCACCAAGAAATCATGCATGACAATGCAAAATGTTCATAAGAATGCAAGTTATACGCAAAACAACGCAAAATGAGCACGAATCAGGGTGCCCGTTTGTTGCGAAACAACGAGTAAGGAAACGCGCATTTCGGCGAAGGCAACTCGATCGCGGCCTCGGATTCACCTCCCGGAGAGGTTACAATATGTTCAAAAGGATACACCTTGATTTTGATGAGTGATGATGAGACACATGTCAGAAATTGCAGCTGAAGTTCCGGTGGAGCAATTTCGCGACCGGAAGTGCACTTTTCTTGAACTTTTTCAGGTCCCGGGAACTCCAATCTTCCTCAAAATTTGCAGGGAGCTAGGTGGGGAGGTGGGGCACATGGCCGGCCAGGTGGCTGCCCGAGGGGAAGCCACCGGCCAAGGACCAAAAAGCAAATGGCCGGCCAGCTAGGAAAGGTGGCCGGCCGGCCACCTGCACAAAAGTAGGGGCAATTTTGTCTTTTGCCTCATTTCTATATATATCCTCATCCATTCAATCCGAAATCACTCCCACAGGTGTGAAATTTTCTCCTCTTGCCTCCCAAACCATTTTTTCTTTCAGATCTGCACTTTATACGCGCTTTTCAGCCTCCCACGCAAGTTGTTTTCGCGAAATCTTTCAGTTTTAAGCACTTTGAGTCGATTAAATTTTGACTTCGGGGCTTCTTTTCTCATTTTCACCACTTGAGGTAAGTTTGTCTCAATATTTGGAAGATTTTCTCGGGAGTTGACTTTTGTTGACTTTTTCATTTCCCGAAAGTTGACTTTCGTTGACTTTTTCCAATTTTGGCTCATTTTTGCTCATTTTTGCTCCTTTTTGCAGATTTCTTGAAATGGCGGGTGACTACCCTCATGGTGGAGGTCCTCCAGGTGCCGGGGATGATTTTGATATCATGGCACTGCCCCCGAGAGTCCGCCCTTTTATTCCCGGGAGGTACGCCCCACCGGTACATATGCTTCCGCGGGCCGTTTTTCGTCGTTTCACGGAGTTCAATGACCGGGCACCCGGGGATTTACTTCTGCGAGAGCCGGAGCAGCACCTCTCTCACGAAGCACGAGAGGTATTTTACTTTATTTTCTGCATTTTTCGTGCATTTCATACCTTTGCCATGCTTGAGCACACAGTTTTAGCTTATGACATAGTACTTTGTTTGCATTCTGAACATGTGACTTAAACACTTGAATTGCTGAACACTAGACTCATTGATTGATTGTGAACACACAGTACACATTAGTTAAGAATTGAACATACGGCTCATACACTGATTTGTCGAACACTCAGCCCGAATTTGAAGGTGAACACACAGCACACACTGACTAAGAGTAGAACACACAGTCCCAAACTCTGATTTTCTGAACACACAGTCCAAGTTAATGGTGAACACACGGCACACACTAATTGAGAGTAGAACACACAGTCCCAAACTCTGATTTTCTGAACACACAGCCCAGATTAAAGTGAACACGCAGCCCACTGATTTTCCTGAAATTTGAACACGCAGCCCAAATACCAAATTTTCTGAACGCGCAGCCCAGATTAAAGCGAACACACAGCCCACTGATTTTCCTGAAATTTGAACACGCAGCCCAAATAACAAATTTTCTGAACACGCAGCCCAGATTTGAAGTGAACACGCAGCCCACTGATTTTCCTGAAATTTGAACACGCAGCCCAAATAACAAATTTTCTGAACACGCAGCCCAGATTTGAAGTGAACACGCAGCCCACTGATTAGGATTTGAACACGCAGCCCAAAACACAGATTTACTGAACACGCAGCCCAGATTTGAAGTGAACACGCAGCCCACTGATTAATGATTTGAACACGCAGCCCAAAACACAAATTTACTGAACACACAGCCCAGATTTGAAGTGAACACGCAGCCCACTGATTAATGATTTGAACACGCAACCCAAAACACAAATTTACTGAACACGTAGCCCAGATTTGAAGTGAACACGCAGCCCACTGATTAATGATTTGAACACGCAGCCCAAAACACAAATTTACTGAACACGCAGCCCAGATTTGAAGTGAACACGCAGCCCACTGATTAATGATTTGAACACGCAGCCCAAAATACAGATTTACTGAACACGCAGCCCAGATTGAAGTGAACACGCAGCCCACTGATTAATGATTTGAACACGCAGCCCAAACACAATTTACTGAACACGCAGCCCAGATTTGAAGTGAACACGCAGCCCACTGATTAATGATTTGAACACGCAGCCCAAAATACAGATTTACTGAACAAGCAGCCTAAATTTGAAGTGAACACGCAGCCCAGATATAAATTAAAGTGAACACGCA
Source organism: Camellia japonica (assembly GCA_030407325.1). Lineage (NCBI taxonomy): Eukaryota > Viridiplantae > Streptophyta > Magnoliopsida > Ericales > Theaceae > Camellia > Camellia japonica. Next base: position 61,027,040 of record JAPPVO010000032.1, read on the forward strand.
GCCCACTGATTCATTTGCACACTGCTACTTCATTTCATTTGCACACAGCTATTTCATTTCATTTGTACACAGCTACTTCATTTCATTTGCACACAGCTTCTTCATTTCATTTGCACACAGCTTGTATTTTATTGTATACTGAACACATGTATGCAGGTTGGCTCTCGCGCCGTGCGAGGATATGGCTCCACTGCTGCGAGAGAGTGGTACGCCGAGCTCTCGGAGGCTGTCCGGGATTTAGTGACTCAACAGGGTTCGGAGCATTCTGTATGGGGTTATCACACTATCCTGCCAGTAGGACATTGTTAGCTGCTTTGGTGGAGAGATGGTGGGACACCACCAATTCTTTCCATTTTTCTGCCACCGGGGATATGACCATGACTCCGCTGGATTTTGCCGTACTCACCGGCCTAGACATAGGCGGTTGGCCCATACCTTATGACGAGGATATGGGAGAGTGGGAGGCCGGAGATGGAGCCTGAGTCTCCTGAGGAGATTGAGCAGTACGCCCGAGGTTTCCTCATGTTCCTCTTTGGCACCACTTTGTTTGCTGATAGGGGGAACACCGTTGGATTGTACCTTTTGAGTGCCCAGTGGACCTGTCACAGGTCAGGCGGTACGACTGGGGTGGCGCCGGCCTGGCTACCCTTTATTGCTATATGAGCGCGGCCTCTCGCGGGCGGGGAGACTTACTTGGCGGCTACTGGAGAGCTTGAGAGGTACGTTCTGTCCTCTTGATTTATATTTCTGCTGACTTGTTCATTGCACACACGGCGCACTTTACATTCTGTATTTTGCCCTCAGCACTTTGTATTTACATTCCGCACTGCTTTTCTCAGCTATGGGTCTACGTGTATTTTCCGACGTTAGCCCCGGAGATGGAGGTGGCAGGGTTTCTTACGACCCCGTTCTCACTGGCATTCGAGGGCCGCACCGACCGAGACCTCGAGAGACTCTCTTCTACCTGCGACAGTATTTTGATACTGTGCGGACGACAGAGGTATTTCAGAACTCTCAGTTCCTTTCATTTTCATCTTTGATCCGCCCTGTATATTCCTGATTTCTGATTGATTTATGCACTGGTTACCGCAGATTACTTGGCAGCCCTGGGCGGTCTTAGGTGATGGTCTCCGATATCAGTATCCCGGAGGATCGGGTAATTCCCAGTATAGGTTCCTGCTCGAAGGACCAGTTGGTAGGGCATGGTTCCTGGGGAACGCTTTCTGCGCCAGGTGTGGGGGTACGATTCTCAGGACCCTCCTGCTGTACCTCCAGCCACTATGCGGACTGAGGACAGACTCTCTACCCAGGAGGTCACTAGTGCTATGCAAGGCACCGATGCTTTGTTATATCTCATGGAGGGGGGACTACGCCACCTATCGTCGTATATATCTGATGCCCCCCTTGACGGGAGTGCGTGTTCCGACACTGAGGCCTACTGATGTACCATCTTCGAGTCGTGCCCGTGCTACGGATATCCCCTCCTCTAGCAGGGCTGGTGCATCTAGGGGTAGAGGTAGTTCGATTCCTCCGATCCCTCCGACTCTTCATCATCATCCTGGGTGGCCAGACATGCCGACCGAGTTGACGAGTTGGCGGTTCGGGACTCCTTACCAGGTCTCGCTAGAGCCTCCTCTTCCTGACCACAGATATGTCAGAGACCCTGATTCACCCCCGGTATGTTTTCCAGCTTTGATTTATCAGTCAGATATTTGGACATTCATTCCTTTACTGATAGTTTTGCATTTGTATTTGCAGCCTCCAGTTGAGTACACGGACGAACTGCTCGGGATGCTGGCCACATTCGAAGGCATGATCCTACGGAGGGAGGCACAGCTAGCCATCATGGGTGTGCAGGTACTGTCCATCTTTCCCGTATTTAGCATATCTCTGATGACACGCTAGTTTTGAACATCTTGCTGTGTTGATAGGCCGTGTAGAGCACATCTGATACACACCCCACTCGCATATTGTACTTGCAACTGCTTTTCATATGAACTGATGTATTTGAACTTTTCACTTTCAGATGCCTCCTGTATACGCACCACCACAGGCCGGGCCACCCGGGCCTTCTCAGGGAGGTCGAGGTGCTGGGCCATCTAGGCCCTTTCGAGGAGCTGAGCCATCCAGGCCTTTTCAGGGAGCAGGGCCATCTAGGCCTGTCCGAGGAGCTCGAGGAGCAGGGTCGTCTCGCAGACGCAGGGCACCCATTATTGAGGAGGAGGAGGAGGAGGTTGCAGACCGTGAGTCAGAGACATCTGCTGGGGAGGGGGGCTCCGGTCTTGGTTCCGGGAGTGGAGACGAGGCTGAGGGGGATCCGGAGGATGATAGCTCTAACCCGGATGGTGATGATGGTGCAGAGGTTGTCCCGCAGAAGAGGATGAGAGGGCCTCCTCATTCCCGTTCCCGAGGATATTGATGTTATTTCCTGCTTTATTTTACTTTTTGCTAGTAGTTTGTAGCACTTTGCATATTGTTAGGCAGTTCTATTTCCTGTAAAACTTGTACCTTTATTTTTTGTAAAACATGATGGAATGAAACAGCTTTTGAAAAGATGTTTGTATTTGAAATTCTTAGCATCGCAACGCATCATTTTGCACAAAAATGAGATTGAATGGGAATGTGCCTTGTGTATTTTTACCGGGTCAGGTAATGAACTGACACTACAAATCAAACAACTCGACTCACTAAGAAATAGCAGAATCTTAGCAAGTTTACAACTCGATAAGCAAAGTACAACAATATTAACGACTCAATAAACGAGACTTAACAAAACGCGTAAACAAAAAGTAAAACAAAGGTAATAACTCTAAACACAAAATGTGACAGCTCGACAAAACTTACAACTCGATAAACAAAGCAACAACTCGATAAGAAAAAGTACAACAAAGCGCACTTCGGACGGACGATCTGGATGATGGAATGCATCCGAAACTGAGAGAAATGGAGGCCTTCGACATCCCCGATGCGTAGAAATGCCTTAAACTTCCTTCCGGAGGGCAAAACAGGACCAATGCATGGCCGGCCTCATTTTGAATCTGGGGATTGGAGGGTGGCCGGCCGGCCATGTTTTGAGTCAAGGGTGGCCGGCCTGCTAGAATAGGTGGCCGGCCGGCCACCTTTCCCTGCAGCTCACAGAATCTTGCCACTTGTCCCCGAATAGTGTTTTACCCCCCTATAAAGCTCCAACTTTGGAACTCTTTCATTTCATCACTGCTTTGCACAAAAATGGAGGCATTTCTCGTAGAAAATCTCACATCTTGGATCTCTTCTTTGGATGGCTCGGAAAAATTGAACTTCCGGGGTTTCGGCTTGAATGCACTATTCACGTTGGGCCGGACTCCACTGCATCTTCCTTTCCTCTATGCCGCGATGAGATTTTGGAACCCGGTGACGCACGTCTTCAGCTTCGGAGGGCAAGAGGTATGTCCCACTTTTGAAGATTTTCAAGTTTTGATAGAATCCGAGCGAGATGAGGAAATCGTGCCCCAACTCAATTTTGGCTATGCCCAAACCCTAGGGCGGATGTGCGGACTCAATGCACATGATGCTCGATCCCTGATTTGTAACGGAATGTTGGATATCCCAAGCCTGATTTACCGGTTCTCCGATGCTGGTGACCGCGGTGACATCATTGGCAAGGCTTCCGGCAACACGCCCTCTGTTTATGCATGTTATCTCATTTTCTGTTTGCCTCGAGCTTTGGAGGATCCAGCGCCCGTCTGATTGAGGTGGCCCAAGGTTTGAAAGAAGGGAGGAGTTGCATCGCCATGACATTGGCGGAGACACTGATGGGCTTGGATGCTTTCTGTCGCCGGGAGACGACTAGATTTGCAGGGAGTCCACTACTGCTGCAGGTAATGTTTCCCACCCGAGCTCACATATGTATTTGCTCACATCACTCGGCCCTCAGGCTCGGTTTTTCTCACAAAACCTTTTTCTTACTTTTTCTCTCATCGTACATCTCTCTATTTTTATTCTCTCATTTTTCTATCCTCCCCAGATATGGTTGATGGATAAATTGCAGTTGCGGACTCTTGCCCTGCTTACTCAGCCCGCGGCTACTTTTTCGACAGCGTCTAGTCGATGCCCTGATGAGGGATGGTGGTTTGAATGGATGTGCAATTTGTCGGCAGATCGCATTATGTGGCGCTGCCCTTGGCTCAATCTCCCGGCGATGAGCTACAGCATGTCTCGAAGATCGGGATTCGATTGATTGGCTTGACTCACTGCGTATTCTATTTCCCATTCCGTATTCTGCGTCAGTTTGGTCGATCAGACTTGCCACCAGAGGGGATAGAGTATCCGGCTACTTTCCAGTTCGAGGCGCACAGCTGGCTCGGCAGCCCACAGCATGGGGAAATAGAGAGCTCCTGGCCCCTGCTCCCACTTTTAGTTGCACTTTGTCTGACGAGTGCTGGGATTGGCTCAACGAAGAAGCACAGGTTGGGCCTAGTTGGCATCAGAGGCTTCAACTAGCTCTGGCAGGGGGCGCAGGGACACCTGACTTGACTATGCCCGGATTTATTGCTTTACTAGTACTTTCAAGTTTTCTTCCTGAGTGTAATAAAAAGCAACTTCAATTGTATGCAAGAGCAAGAGAACTCTGTTTTGAAATCAATGAATTGAATTTGTTGTGTACTGAAAATTCTCGCTTTGGTCCAAAAATGGTCTTAGTTGTAAAAAGATTAATTTGAACAAAGTCAACTTTTATTAAAACTTTTCAAACTATTTTCGATATGGATCAGAACTGGACACGCCTGAGATCTGTCACTGAGATGCACAACCCGGATCCTAGCAACTGGAAAGTTGCCCCTAGTTTGAATGGTACCCGCAGCACTTCATTGCAACGGAAAGTTGCCCCTAGTCTGAATAGCACTGTACCGGAGATCACGATAAATGCTGATGAATAGAGATGGCTGAGATGATCAAATGGACAAAGTTGATCGGGGAAAAGATTGTGGCTGAACTTCAAGATGAAGCTGCCTACGTATCCCAAAGATGGGAATCAAGCCTTACGTAGTTCAGGCCTGGGTTCGCTCGGGTATTTTCACTCTCCTTTTGCGCTCTAACTTTTGCCAAGGCCGCCCTTTGCGGGTTTTCAACCTTGCGAGCTCAGTTTTTATAATTTCAAATTTTCTGTGCTCTGAGTTTTGCCTAGGTCGCCCTTTCGGGTTTTCGGCCTAGCGAGCCTCTCAGGGTAATATTTCTTCAACTTGTCCATGTTGATCGGTTGGGAGAACTCCAAGCCATCTAGATCCATCAGAACCACAGCTCCACCTGACCAGATTGACTTGATAATGTAGGGACCAGTCCAATTGGGTCTGAACTTGCCCTTGGTCGTGGATGGGAGCTCGGTTGTCTTTGAGTACCAAATCTCCTTCCTTCAAATTCCTGGACTTAACCTTCTTGTTAAAAGCTCGGCGATTCTACGTTGATAACTTTGGACGTGGTACAGTGCTTTCAGGCTTCTTTCATCGAAAGAGCATGAGTTCCTCAAATCTGCTTTGTTGCCAGTCTGCCTCAGCTATTTGACACTCGGCAATACTCTTAATGACGGAACTTCAATCTCAATAGGTAGAACGCCTCCATCCCATAAAACCAACGGAGTACGGAGTCGCCCCAGTAGAAGTTCTGATCGAAGTCCGGTAGCCCCACAGAGCGAACGACAGCTTATCTGGCCAGTCCCGATAGGTTTCCACCATCTTCTGCAGTATGCGCTTGATATTCTTGTTTGCGGCCTCAACCGCTCCATTAGTTTGCGGCCGATAGGTAGACGACTTATGAAAAGCCACGTTGTATTTCTCTAACAAGTCAATCACCTCCTTCTTGAAGTGGGAACCATTGTCTGAAATTATTTCGTTTGGGACCCCATAGCGACAGATGATGTTGTTTCTGATAAACTTTGCGACGTGTGAAGCCTTCAACACCGCATAAGATTGGGCCTCAACCCACTTTGTGAAATAATCTATCGCTACCAAGATGAACTCATGCCCATTCGACCCCTTTGGTGTGACAGCTCCGATTACATCAATTCTCCAGACTGAAAACGGCCATGGCGAAGTCATGTTGTACAGCTTTGTTGGCGGGATGTTCATACGATTTGCATGAATCTAACATTTGTGGCATCGCCGGACGAAACTAATACAATCCTCCTCCATGGTGGACCAATAATAACCCTGTCTGAGGATCTTCCGTGCCAACATTACCCCATTCATGTGTGCACCACATTCTCCCCCGTGGATGGCTTCCATCAGACGCTTTGACTCTTCGGCATCAACGCACAGTTTATGCATTCCCAGATGACCTCTTTTATACAGTTTACCTCCGCAGATGATGAACTGAACTGCCATTCTCCTGATTGCTCTATCGAACAACTGCTGTGGGCAGTAGAGGCTTTGAAAGCCAGAGGGATGAACAAGCAACAGGTATCTGCAGTTATGACAAAAGCTGTGGAGGGTGCTTTCCCCACTCCGCCTGAGGGCAGTTCCAGTCAATTAGAGAATCGGGATAGGCCCCGTCATGCCAAAACAGTTCTTCCCACTTCCAGCCTTGCATCCGGAAAGAATCAGAAATCCAAAGCCGCACCCGCTGATCCGTTCGCTAGTGCATCTAGCAAGAGTGTTCAGACTCCAAGATACCTGCCCCGAGGGCGCAGGGCCTTCCATCCTCTCCACATGCCTTTGTCTAGGGCACTTCTGATCTTGGCCAAAAAGGGGCATCTTACACCCCTCGATCCTAGGCCACTCCCCAAACCCCTTCCAGCAGGCCATGATGCCACTCAGTACTGTGCATGCCACCAGCAGTCAGGCCATGCTACTGATAACTGCTTCCGCCTCCGTCACGAGGTACAAGATTTGATTGATAACAAGATTATTCTCCCGCCCACCTCGGCCAAATCCATCACTACAGAGTTCTTGGAGTACGAGGACACAGATACGGAGGATATAGATACCGTGAGTATGTAATCAGCAGATGAATCGCCTGCGGGCAGTGTTTGGTACGTTTTTGGATGTGGCGTTTGGCACGCATTTTTGAGCATCTGCCAACGCTAACCTTGTAAATTCTGACTTGGGGTGTCGAGTCAGTCTTCTGTTTTGTCTTGAGCCTGTCTCATTGTTTTGAGACATTCCTTTTGCTTAAGGGTCTGTCTAATTGTAATGAGTCAGTCCTTCTTCTATAGAATACCAGGCGATTTCGGGGTTGTTGCCTCAAACACCGTTTTGTCTTATAAATCGTGTTTTTGCTCTTTGAGTCTGTTTCTGTCAGGGAGCCAGTTATGCCAGCAAATCTGAATGAAACAGCCATGACTATCAGGTGCTGTATTTGTTGTTATTTGGATTAGCCGTACCAGAGGGGGTGAATGGAACGACAGTACATACCGCCTGCTCTCTTGTGCCTTGAACATCGTCATAATGACCTAAGCTTTCATAAAACCCTTTTCAAACACTGCGGTGATGAAAACAAAGGGGAAGTAATTCCTCGGGTTTTGTAAAATTTTGATCATTTCGAAAAAGAAACGCATGCTAAGCTTTTTATGAATGAAATCATGCTTGTCGGCGTGAGTACTGAAGAGGACCCTGGCCTGATCCAGACTAGTTCCACACTATCTTCCGCACGAGCGATTTGTCGCTTTCTTAAAAACTTTCAAAAACAAAATATTTTGTGCAGTCTCGCGAAGACTTGTGTGGAATCGCTCTTGAGATTGTGTAGCCCAGGATCGCTCTCAGCCTCAAGACTCGATCTATCTGTTGCAAACCGGAACCTGTTCAAAAAATTCAGTGCCCTGAAATGCCTGTATGGCCCACTTTGAAGCAGCCCTCGAGCAAGAGGCATTGAAGTCAGCTCAGGGAGGTCAGATCCCCACCAGGCAAAGCTCGAGAAGCAACCGTGATGGACTTTTCCTGCAAATCAACCCAACAGTCGCTCTCCCGGGTACAGAGGATTTCCATTTCAAAAAAAAAAACCATTGGGCATGGGCTTGCTACATTTTTTACCCTTTGAGAGGCTCGCTGGGCCGAAAACCCGGAAGGGCGTCCAGGCAAAAGTTAGAGCAAAGAAAAATACAAAATACAAAAAAGAAATACAAAAAAGAAAAATACAAAAAGAAACAAAAAAGAAGAGAAAAAGAACAAAAAATAGCAAAGAAAAAGAAATGAAAATGAAAATGAAAAGAAAAGAATGAAAAGAAAGAAGAACAAAGCTCGCAAGGTCGAAAACCTGCAATAGGCGCCTTGGCAAAAGTTAGAGCCTAAAAGGAGAGGTTAAATACCCGAGTGTACCTTAACCCCGGAACTACGTAAGGCTTGATTCCCATCCTTGGGATACGTAGGCAACTTCATCCTGAAGTCCAGCCCCCAACGCTCCCATAGCGTCTCAGTCCATGTAATGGTTTTGATTACCCATGCTTCCTCCGAATCCGATGTCTCGGTTGCAACAATTGGAGCTGCGTGATCAACTTCCTTCCGGAACCCAGTCACCAACACTTTCAAGGTGACTGTGTCCATATATTGTTTGTGGCTGTCTTCGCCCGCTCCGTGCCTGAGAGCCCGGTCGAGCTCAATCATCAATAGGCATGCCGTGGCATCATCCAAACAAGGGGCAACTTTCCGTTGCCATCTATTGCCAAAGTTGCCCTCAGTCGTCATCCAAACTAGGGGCAACTTTCCGTTGCCCTTCCTCTCCCCCTTTTAAGCCAGGGACAATTTTCCAAATTGCCTCCGATCCGAGGTTGCGCATCTCGAGGGTAAGTTCTGCGCTCGTTGAGCGTTCACCATTTGCAAAAATAGTTTTTGAAAATTTTCACTAAAGTTGACTTAATTTCTCGACAACTATTTCATTTTTCAAAATTGGACCATGTTTGGACCCAAAAGGAAAGCTTTCAGTGCTTACAGCCTGGCTTGCATGATTCTCAAATCAAAAATTGCCCAAGCACGCTAATCTGGCGTTCATTTTTGATCAAAACTGTTTTAGAAAATAAAAACAAAGAATGGTCAGAGTAATGAACTAGGGGCACAGTTGAGCCAGGTATCCTGTCTTCCCCCCACCGTCAGCACGTATTTGCCGGAAAGGCGCTCTACCTACCAGAAGGAATAGCCGCGAGCTAGCTGTATCGGGCATAAATTTGCCACTTCCTATTCATTTATCAACCACTCAGGGGAGGGATGGAAAATGAGAGAATAAAGAATAGAGAGGTGTAAGCCGAGAGAAAAGTGAGAAGGAGGTCTTGTGAGAAAAACCGAGCTCGAGGGCCGAGCGATGTGAGTATCACAAAATCAGAAAGGGTGGGGCATAATACCCGGAGGAACTGGCTCCTCGAGATTTGAGGACCCCCTTGTAAACATGTCCGTGTGTCGTGTCTTTTGATTTGTCGGTCTCAATTTAGTTTTGAGTCTTTTCCGAGCGTGTCTCGTTGTGTTTAGGTCGTGTGCCTTTTATTTTTCTTCACTTGAGTTCTCCGGCGGTGTCCAGTTGTAGGCTCGATACCCAAGTAAAAAAAAAAACCTCTCTTTACCTCAAGATCGTCGGTGCTCAGAATGCCGTGCCATTCTCTACATCCATGCCAGGTAAGAGAAGAAATGGAAAAATTTGGGACATCCGAGTGTGTTTCAACCTTAACCATTTCAGTTTTGAGATCCGTCTTGTCAGATTGGGCTGTTTGTTCAAAGTTTGCCGTGTGCGGAATGGACCGAATGTTGGGTTATGGGCTGTATGCAGATTAATCCCCGGCGGAATGCAGGCTGTGTTCAGTTTGAGCAGTGGTTTGTATGATTTATTTGCTGTTAGTTAGTTGGTTATCCGATTATTACAGTGCAAATGCTCCATTTTCAGACAACAAATCAAATTTCGTTTACATTGAGGAGTAATATGATGCAATGCAGTGCGAAGTATGAGATATGTAAATAAAACGCTTTTCAGACAAAAAGTTTGTTTTATATAATCTCTTTCAAAGTACAACTTTTGAAGAAAGCAAAAAAATCTGCCTGCGGCAGTACATAGTACTCTATCTACCAAAAGAGAAAAGTACAAAGAAAAGAAATAAAGAAAAGAAGCAGCAAAATCATCATCATCAGCAGCAGGCCTCATGCCTGAGGATCAGTCCTCGCCCTCTTCCTGGGCAAAAGCACATAAGCATCGTCGGAGCTGTCACTGTCGGAGCCCGAGCCCGAGCTGTCCCCGGCCTCCTCCGCAAATGACTCCGTCCCCGCCTCCGACTCACCATCTCCTGGAACTGGAGCTCGTGAGCTGCTCCCCACGTGACCACGTCCCCCTCTAGTGCGAGGGAATATCCTGCCATCCCGAGTAGAGAGGGGAGGCCCAGCTGGAGCAGCGCCACCCACTGGAGGGATCGGGAAAGGAGGCTGAAAATACAAAGAATAAACACATCAGAAAACTGTGAGCAGTTTATCAGTGCAGAATGCAGTGTATGAGTATAGTGTGCGAATGCTGTGAGCAGTTTATCAGTACAGAATGCAGTGTATGAGTACAGTGTGTGAATGCCGTGAGCAGTTTATCAGTACAGAATGCAGTGTATGAGTACAGTGTATGAAAGCCGCGAGCAGTTTATCAGATTTTTGTGCAGTGTAGCAGATTGTGCGAAACAGAGTATGATTTGAGACTGTGGTCAGAAGAACATACCGGCAGGCTGTAGACGGCCAAAGCGTCGAGAGTCCGCTGCAACATCCCCATCAGGGAGGCATTCAGCTCCACAGACTGACGGGTATACTCGGAGGAAGCCTGCAAAAGTATTTAATACATCAGTATTCTGTGGGATATTTGAATGAACTGAAATGAAATAACAATGCAAGATGCAGAAATAAAGTAATACATACCGGAGGCAAGTCGGGAATGCCGGCCAACTCGTGACCAGCCGGAGGAGGAGCAAAAGGATCTGGTAGGTCTCCCCACTCTGCCCCCTATAAGTCAACATGGTAGGCAGAGCGGGCCAGCCCGTCCCTCGTCCCCTCTGCACTCCCTCCTGCCGCGAGCTCGAGCCCTCTGTGACGACCCCACTCCTGCTCCTGCCTCTGCCCGGGCCGCTGGCGCCGCAGGTCTCGCTGGATCAGCTCGGGAGCCCCCGCTCAAAGGCCGCATCAAGAAGGTCCGGACGTACTCT